>JAPMOR010030002.1:0-38150 GCA_026543865.1 Argiope aurantia
TTAGCTCGATGGAAGATAAATTTATCCTCCACAACAGACACTCATTTTACTTTGAACCACATTTCCAAAAGCAAAGAAAAAGGTTGATGCGAAATTCAAACATGTTTCAAAATATCTTAAATTACCATACCCGGATAACATGCTCACAAACATTTTTTGTGCTCCAAACATTTCATTCGGTGCTTTCACGACAAGCAATATACGTTGCATGACAAGGAATATTTGACAATTTTCTGTTAAGAACGATTTTTATTATCTAGTTCGAGAATTCCCACCTGACATATTGTAATCTTTTCCCGGAACGAAAAACGGAACAAAATATTTCAAGTTTCGATAGTTTGATAGTAAAGTAAACAGGGAATATTGAGCGATGCTCTAACTATTGAGTCTTCCCATTTTCTTTATTTTGCGGCGAAAAATCGTTCAAATTCACTCATGTAGAGTATATATGAAATATTGCTTACTATGCGTTAGGGAACAATTGTGAATGCCATATTTCTTCAGGCGCTTCATGACAATAGTATAGTTTTCCAAACCACATATATTAGAATCTGCACTTGTCTTGGTTAAAATTATAATTGCGATTTTGTTACTTTATCGTTATATGTTGAAAATGTTTATTAAAAACACTAATTATCCTACATTGATGAGAAAAATATGAAATTGTTTAAATTACACTTTTGTAGAACTTCAAAATATTATAAACATTCAAACATAGACTGTTTTTTTTTTTAATATTCCATTTTAGTTTAACAGGATGATTCAAAACTCAATATACTTACTATTAGAGCATCGTTAATTAATTTCGGGGATGACCATTGAAAGCCCCAATCGTTTATGACAAACTTGCAACAACTAATACTGCAATTTTAGGCAAGCTGAACTCGTTGCAATAATCTCCATTATCACTTCAAATACACCGGAAATGAAGAGCATTATCAAAAAGCTTTATCTATTTACTATGAATATTATTACTTTGAATTAGAAGAACGATGCGCATAACTATGAATAATAAGTAATTTATATTTTAAGCAGTTGTTATGAAAGCAGATGCACTTAAATACATATTGTCAAGGTATAAAATGTCACCAGATAAGGAATTTAAAACCGATTTGGGATTTTCCCTTTTACAATTCCATGCATCCTCTGTTTCATCTTGGATGTGTTATTGGTTATAATTCCGATGTGATTCTGATTTTTCTGGGGCTTTCTATCTTTCTGGTAGCTTTTATGTTGACTTTTGAAACTCCTTGAACATCACAGGTAAATTTTTTGATTTCGATATTTCAAACTTACTTATACTTACAACTTACAATACAAACTTACTTACAAAATTTCAATATAATTTAATAATCCTAGTTTTTAACTATAAACATTAACTTAATACTATAATGACAAGGACCTTGCTGTCTTATATTGACCAAGGTCGGCAATTTCAATAAATATTTCTCTATAAATTAGAAATACCCTGTATTTCCATCAATTTGCATATAATTAGGTACAGAGACGATAATTATAGTAGTTTATTATATATATATTGCCATAATCAAGAGTCTGAAATATAATTATCGTTTAAATGAATATAATTATTCAAATTTTAAAATAGATTTATCTGTAACGATCACGGAATAGGCATTAATATAAAATTCAGCTGAGTATTCAGACTCTAAGAATATGTTGCTCTTTCCTATGTGAAGAGAGAAAAGTACTGAAATGTAATTATTTTGACTATAATGCAAATCATTTTATAGCTTTCAAGTTTTTAACGGAATATAAAAATTTATCAATTTTAATTTGCCATCGAAGCTTCAGGACTCTTTCTTTTTTTTTATTAAACAGAGATAAAAGTAATAAATCAGAAGTTTTTATTTTATAAATTCAAAAATTTAAAGTTAAATTAAGAGACAACTATAATTTTGGAATTATCATTAAAAAACACGGAAACCGTTTGATCATCAAATCAAAAATCAGTTTAAACACTATAAATCGTATTAAACTTTCAAATGAATTTCTTTAAAATCTTATTAGTTTATAAGCAGTTTTTTTTAAAACTTAAGAATGAATAAAATGAAAAATACAGATTCAGATTTAAGTTCAATAAAAAAAATTACACGTCTAGCGGCTCTTTTTATTGTAATAACTAGCCGCCTTTGGCGACCAGCCAGTTCGCCAGTATTACCGCTCGCTACAATTTTCAATTAAATATTTTAAGTAACTGGTCTCTTAAAGGATTCTCAAACAAAACATTTTTAATCTTTACATTTTGATAGTCATACCAAACTTATATTGTTTAGATCGTTTCGTTCAATTTACTATATATATTTTGCTAATTTGCTGCCATTTCCGGTAAAACTTCAACTTTAATTAAAAATGTAAATGACGAAATTGCAATTAATATTAAGATATTTTTTAATAAAACCAAGCGTTTTATTTTATTTATCATCTTTATTGTTATTTATTAATTATTATTATTATTGAATATGAGTATTGCAAACAGAATTGCTCGGTATTTAAGTCTTATGTTAACTACAAAATATTTTTCATAGTTTATGTAATATCTCAAACAATAATCCAACAAAAATTTCTGAGATTCAATATAAAATTCAGTTTTTAGTTTTGCTTTCAAAAGGATTGAAATGAAATCAATAATAATATTTTGTTCCTGCTTATAAATATATTTCAAAAATTATGAAGTCTAAATTTAATGCAGTTAGGCATCATATTCTGATAAATATTCTGGACACACCAAATTTTAAATAAATGAATGAATGTTTCTATTTTCCACTATCAATTAAGACTTATTTATGAAGTTTTAAATGTTAAAAATTTAGAAAAACTCACCATTTTCATAATCTTAGGCCAATTAATCTTGAGAAACCTGCGCGCTTATTGGCGTATTTTCTTTGAATCGATCGATGAAAAATCTAAAATTATCCTTTTTTTATTGAATAGTGATATTCAAATCTTCATAAATCAGTCAGTTTAAGTGATTTGAAATTAACTCTTAAAAGTCAGTGATTTAGTTGATTGGAAATTAACTCTATGACCACCATAAAATCTGTGCTTTCTCTTGTGGTGTATGCATTCTCCTTAATATCCGATCGAAAAAACCACAATCAAAAGTACTACATAGAACAAACACATCAAAAGTAAACATAACATTTCAAGAGTTGCCAAAAACAAAAGAGAGAAAAATGCAATTATTTAGACTGGAAAATGAAATTATCTGAAATTAAAAACACGCGCAGACGATATTTACAAAAGTAAAAATATTCAAACCTGAAAAGGAAAATATATGAGTTATTCCATCAATAAATGCCATAAGTTTGTTTACATCTTCATTATTTTATGAGTCATTAAATATCAAAATGGATCCAGGACTGAATAAACACCCTGTATAGAGAGTGTAAAAGATCATAAAATAATTTTTCTTGAATTTATTTTTTAGAAAAAATAATATTTCATATTTGTTTCATTTCCTACAGACACTTGCCGAAAATTATATTTTTGTAGATTTCATTTCCAAAAAGATTTAATTTATTTTCAGTTAGAGCTTTAATCAATGTTATGGCAACACTTTGAAAAAAGCTATTTTTTTCTCATGAATGCGAAACGCTATTTTTGACCAAAAAAATTATTGAAAAACATAGTTAAAATAATTATTTAAAAATCCATTAAAAATAGAAATTTAATTTTAAGATTAAAACAGTAGTGTCATTTAAAAGAAAATTTTTTTATCTTTAACTTCATGTAAATATCTTTTTTGTGCGGTAATATTTTCGGCAGTTATAGCAGAAACACGTCAAAATTTCGCTTAATTTTTAAATAAATAAAATTCTAGTTAAAAATTCGAAAAAATAACCCCCAGGTGCACATTCCCGGCCTCCAAGGTATACAGGTGCCAAATTTGGTAGCTGTAGGTCGAATGGTCTGGTGTGTAGAGCGCCAACACACACACACACACACACACACACACACACACACTCACACACACATTGAGCTTTATTATAAGTATAGATATAAATAAATAAAATTGTGCCAGACTAATTTGTAAAACAGAAAATATTAACAGCATTCGAAAGTTGACAACACTTTTATTATTTAAGATCTAAGGAGGAAATTAAATGTACCTACCACATGTTTATCTTACTACAGAAGGGAAAAATTGCTTTATAGTTCGGAATAGCTTTATAGTTCGGAAGATGACTTATAAAAAGGATGTCGGTTGTTAGTAAAGCACAAAAATAAAAGCAAGCATTTTTTAGCAAACATATAGAGATATATATTTATCATAAAGTTAAAAAAATCAAGTAATTAATGATTTTATTAAATATGTATCAGACTTAAAGAATTTGACATCTAATATATCTGTTGTGTAGTACTTGATTAAAATTCTATTCTATATAATTCTATATTCTATATAAATTTTACCAAATCTTTAAAAAATTCATTATTTCAGTTTTTTTTAAATCGATTTCTTTATGAAAGTAATTTCCTTACATTAAAAGTGAGAAAAATGAATGCACCTAATCAATATAAAAATTGATTAATGTCTGAATGTGATACTGTTGAAACTAAATAACCAAGTCAGATATAATGTGTTGTTGTAAAGATTAAAGAAATATTCTGTCTTAATTTTTTTTAGTTCAAAAGAATTATTAATTTAATATACTATCCAAATTTGTATCAAAATGAAATATTAAAATAATATTTTAGTGTCATAATTCCGATGGCAGAATTTATTATGCAATTTTCTAAGTTTAAAAGTTCTTATTTTTAATTTTATGAAGAAAAAAAAACCGAAGCAAAAAGCGCTCGCTAAATTTCTTTGAAGGCATCCTTCATAAGCGTGCGCAACATGTAAAATGACACGCTCCTGGTATAGAGATAAATGGCATTCTACCATTCTGACCTTGTTTTCGTGCCACCGCAAGGTTTTCATTTATTTCACTAAAGCTAACGAGTGTCATTTTTGCGCTTGTGCATTCAATCAGAAAATCCATTTCTCCGGGAATTTTTCCTGCATATTACCCATCCCATTTTTCTTACTCTCTACAAATCATTTTTATATATTTTCGCAAAAGGAGTTTCTGACTTGAGTCATTACTTTGAATGACTTTGCCTCCATTGCAGTTTTTTTTTCCACATCGTAAATTTTAGCAAGAGCTGTAAAAGTAATCCATTCATTGTTTGAATCATGATGGCAGATTGAGAATAATTAAAGTAACTCTATCAGATTCTACACCTCTAGACGAATTAAGAATTTATAAATTAAATTTTCCGAAGAAACGATTATACTGCTTCAACCATTGAATATAAATCTTTGAAAGATTTAGTATCCTAAGAGAAAGCTGAATTTATTTTAGTTTATTGTGAATAAAAATCCATGATTTATTCTTAAACGAATTTGAAATTAACAATGAAGTTCATATATAAACTAAAGAAATGTACTGAAGTAATTTTCTTAACAAATTCTATAACTTTGTAATGAATAATTACAGTTATTACTATTAATAAATGAAATTATAGATCTTATGAAAGAAATACCAGACAAAGTATCTAGAATTATGTGATATTAAATAAAAATATTAATATCCAATTTTTTGCTGTAATAATGGTTAACAGTTTGGTAATGATTAAACTAAATTTGTACTTAGCATATTTAGATAAAATAAGAATTGTGAATGTTAGAAAAATATTTCAATCAAATAATAAAAATATATTCAATGCATGGCCGTAATAAGAAAACCTGGAGATTTGAACATTGCCCCAAATAAAATCATTGTCACTCGATCTAATTTAAAATTATAACTTGAATCTACAACAGTCTTCCTGTATTTTCAAAATTTTAATAAATCAAAATCAATAAAAAGCCCAACATACGAATTCTTTAAATTGAATCAATTTAAGTGCATGCTTTGCAAAAATAATCAAATGTTTTTTAATTCAATATTCATAATATCTGAATATTCTTCATAAAATCGTCTGAGTTTTGTTTCTAAGCTCGTTTCTAGGAGAATTACAATTGCTTTGGAATTTGCCTAATGCATGTTTTAATGTTATTTTAAATCTTTAAATATTATTTTCTCAAATTCTAAATCTTGACAGAATTTTCTTAAGAAAAATATAGCAAATGAAAATCTATTGCATACCTTTTATTCAAATTTGATAAGATATCTCTGTATACTGCAATTCATCAACTAGAGAATAAAGAATCTATTAATTTTAAAAATAGTATTGTATAGTTGTTTTATTGCTTTACAATGTGAAAAATTGAAAATTACGTACCATTTTTCAAAAAAAAAAATCCCATTATTTAAAAACTGGACAGACGGAGAGCATTTTTTTATTTCAGAAACTAGAAAATATATTTATTAAGCTATCTGCAAGATTCTGAACAACGCATTTAATAAATTTTTTAAACAGAAAATGTTTGTATTGTATTTCTTTTTAGTCAAAAACCCTCACATTTTTTCAGTTTTTAAAGAATTTGATATTCAATTGTAAATTTGAAATTCAAAAACAATAAAATTTTATATTCGTTTTTCATAAATATTAATTTCAAACATAGTTAAATAAATGATGGAATTATAAAAAGGTTTTTGAATTTGATTGGAAAAAATTATTACAATGCATTTTCAATTAAAGATAAATAAAACTGGATGAGAAAAAAAGATGTTATTGTTTCATCTGTTTACTTACTTGCGTACTTATCTTTTAAACAAACAATGTTTTTATTTTTTAATTGCTAATTTTGAATTCAAAAGAAAACAACTGAACTATCCATTCATTATCAGACAACAATTAATCAGATCATTTGAAAAATATTTGCATTACATTGTTTGGAGAATAGCTAATATCTGTTCTAGAAAAAAATGCAAATTTCATTACGGAGCATTAAATTTGATGTTTACTTAATTAAATTGCTTACATTTTTTTCTAGATATATTTGCAATTTGGAAAAAAAAATATTGTAAACTAAAATTATTAAATGGCATTATTCTAAAGCTTTATTTTTATGTTAGAAAACATATATTATGTATTTTTCAAGCTGATTATATAATTAAATTGTTTTTTTTTGACAAAAGAAATATGAAAACATTCAATATGTGAAAATTGGCAAAAAGAAATCAGTTATACAGAATGTATATATATTGAAATATTATGTTATGAATTCAGAAGCCGCCTTTTTGAACTAGAATATTGTTTTATTATTAAAAAAATATTTAATTATGTTTCGATAATTTTGAATTCATTGAAATCAGCTAATCGCGTTTAATAATGTTTCGTTGTATTAGTAATCAAGATAAGAAAAAATATCTTCAAAGGACGAGAACGCGTTAGAGTACATTTGGCGAAAAATTTGACGACTTTTAGAAATTTTTAGCAGAGCTTAGAGATTGAAAAAAAGCTTTGAAAAGTTGCTAAATGCTCGTCTTTTTAAATACTAAAAGTGCATATAGTCTTTATAGGCAGAACTAGAATAGAGGGCTGGTGTTATTAAAAAGTCAAATTTCAAGAAAGTTAGTTTATGTTAAATGAAGTCCAAATCAGATAGGCCGGGAATTTAAAAAAATTAATATAAACAAAAGCTTATTTTGGTTGTTATCTTCCGCATCAATTAAGGCTAATCCAACTAAATTTTTCACATTTATTTAATAAGACACGTGAAAGAATATTGTCAACTTTAATTAATTTTTGTCAGAAACGCAAATCTGCTACTTTAGGCACATTCATTTTAAAATCGTACAGAATTGTTTCTGATAATATTTTGCAAATTTACGGAATTTGAGCAAAACTAAATATCTATGGCACGTAAGAGCGATAAAAATTACCGGATAGAGTAATTTTCTATCCATTCCGTAAGCATAAACATAGTTTAATAAACTGTGCAAAATTTATAAATCTGTAAAACTAAAAACTGAAGAGATGCATCTTATTTCGGACGCCGGTTCCTTTGCCACACCAACAACCTTTCATATTTTCCATCATTCAACTTTCCTGCATTCAAAAATCCTTTCCAAATATCAATAATCAATGAGATTTATATACATTCTTCTGAAACAAAACGTAGCCATTGAAATTAATGATATCATTGACCTGCACCTAAAGCACGAACCTATATCCGGATGTCTCTCACAAACTTTCTCTCATACACTTTAAAAAAGGTGAATTTGTACTTACGAAGCGTGTTTCCCACCCAACAGAAACAAAAATTTGATATTGAACTGCAATTGCAGTCGCAAAATCGCATACCAAAATTGATGTATTAAAATCACTGCTTTGAGTTATCGCTGAAAGTACAGACAGACGGTCAACTCCTTGTTAAATTTTGCTCATAATTTGATAGGAGTGTACACTATAGATGTTAAATGCGTATACCGAGTTTTTCCAATTTAGTTCTTTTCATTACAGTTACAATATTAATATTCGAACAACTAGGCTTCCTCTGAAAAGATTTTGCCAAAATTTAAGATGAATCTACAAATTTGGTGTGTAGACTGTATGCCAAATTGCATCCGTCTAGCTTATTGCATTATTGAGATATATTTTTCACAGATAGATAGACGGACACACATTTTCAAAAAATGTATTTTTCGAACTCGGAGTTCTAAAACGTGAAGATTCATCAAAATCTGTAGTTCGAATTTTTTTGAAAATTGCTATACTTTCTCTATATTTCGTACACGAGAAAATAAAGAAAAACAATCACATAAACTTTCTTATCAGTGAACTAAAGTGTTATTACATATTCTGGTAAAATGCTATCATTTTAACTTTTCTTTTCAAGCAAAAGATCTCTGCTCATTAATGATTCAAGTTGAAAGATATGAGCAGCCATTAGTATCATATAATAGAAAAAGTGCTTGTAGACATATGAGGTTTAATGATGAAACGACTTAGAATTAAAGTTTTCTTTGAAATATTAAGATTAAACAGAATATCGACAATACTTTTTAAAACCAAGTTCCCCTAGATTTGAATCGAGTCATATTGAGGAATATTTAAATTACTTCATGTATTTATGTTTCCCAACTGCAATCATTATTGATTATAGTTTTTAAAATCCGATACATTTAAAAGTATTGTTACTTCTGAATACAGTATAGTTAGTATAATCACACGAATGATTTGATTTGGTGAATTAACATAATGTTTTATAAAGTATATCAATGCTTTTTGCACAAAATATAGTATGATATGTCCACAATTTCTTTCTATATTTTGAATCCTGACCAAAATCATGAAGATGTTGCAGTAATGCTTTGGAATATTTTCTGTTAATAAAGAGAGAAACCTAAACGAGAGAACGTTCTTAACCCTAAAATGTATGACTTTCTTACAAAAGTGTTTTGAATAGCTACACATAATTTACGAAAATTACTCAAAACTTCTTAAAAATGTTTTCGTGAAATTAAAAAAAAAATTAAATGGGTAAAATCTCTACATTATGAATTAATCAATTTCCCAATGGCGCAAACTACATTATAATACTTCTGCAATAAAATTCCTTTTTCACCAATACATTTTTTACCAATGCATAAAATGGAAAAAATATTTTGATAGTATTTTTAATGGTAGAATTATTCATACAACAACCATCGTGGTATTTTCCCAGGTTTCCAGTTTAAATCTAATTCTAGTAACGTTGTTGCCATACATCGGTCTTTTCCAAAATTTTTATGAAAAAAGTATTTTTAAACCCTTTGGAAGGGTCACATGAAACTTATAAAGGTAAATAAAAACGTGTAGCCAATGTCTGCATTCATTGTAGGGCTAAAAAACTTGTGATGACGGAAACAAAACTCAAAACCGGTCACTACATCTTTAAATTTCCATATTAAGCCAGCATTATTAGACTATTTGGATAAATATATCTGCATTATGCGCTCTTCTTAATTATCCAAAATAGCGGAGAATGATATAAAATCTAAATATGAAAAATTAGAATAATTAAATCTGCACCACATTCTTACCCATTAATTAAATAAATGTCTTCGTTTCATTGTTGCCGTCCATCAACTGAATTGAAGTTTTGTGATTAAGCTTTTATTGCACAAGGCACAAACTTGCCTAAATTTAATTAAACTAAGAACAACACGAACTCACTGCCGCATATTATTCCTTCATGAAATATTTCCTAAGAAAGTCAAAGTATTCGCATTTTAAACCAAGACAATGGCAGAGATCTGCGTTAAAAACAAAGTTGAAGGTTTTGACATTTTTGTTCGAGAAAAATCAAACTCTCAGATAAGCGATTTAAAATCCATCATGTGTCAAATCCTGCGAGCTTGTTGAACATAAGTAAGGAAAATCAATTTTCGAAAAAGGTATTCGTTTCGATAAAAATCAGATTCTAAAACAGCGGGTATTGCTTTCAAATGCTTAAACCTTATGGTGCTTTAGAAAATGTCCTATGCAAGAAGAAAATTACATGTGGAAGTTTAAATCCCATTTACTTTGAAAGAGAACAAAAAGCATTTTTGAATTGGCAGAGGCTGTTGCAGTTGCTAGCGCCATCTTTTGGCCATATGGAAGAATATTGCTCAAAAGATTTATGAGTAGGAGAAATCACAATCTTTACTAACTCGATTCTTTTTTGAATCATTTTGAAAATGGATCTGCAAAGCCATAAATATAAATACACTAAAAAAAGTGGATGCATTGCACGTGTTATGTGACATTTTTTTTAAAGATTGTGGAATTTCGCATTTTTTACTCTAATCAATTGCAAAATAATTTTAATTTTAGATTCCTTTTAATTTAGACTTCCTAAAATAGAAATAGAATTCTTAAAAATGAATGATAGAATTTTGAAACAACAAAAAATACTCCCTAAACTAAATTTTAGAAGAAAATGAAGAAATAATAATACCGAAGGAAAAGAAATATAAGTAACTCCTAAAATATTTGTATATTTAAAAGAATATTTAACAAAATCGCATAATTTAAAATATAGGAATTTGTTTAAGTGTTGAGCATTTATAAAAGCATATAAATAAGGTTTAATACTCGACTTCTTTTATTATTTCATGTATTAGTTTGTTAAAATAAAAATATTATTACATTTTTTGTATTTATAAAGCATCGCTAATCAAATTATAAAACGTTCTTGTTTATACATAATTTATTAGGTTTTAGTATTTCATGAAATCAATATTAATTATCCATTTAATCGGAGGGAAAATGTTTTCCAAAACATTTATCTTTTAAAATAATTACCTCATTTAGCCCTTGCTTTTATTTTTCCACGATTTTTCATCAGTTTTGACAGTTCTACATAATCTGATTTTCTTTAATAATAAGAGGAGAATGTAATGAGTAAAAACGTTATATTACCGAAAACGCAAAGGAAACATGACAATAGTTGATTAAAAAATATACACGATACAATTTTTTAATATGTTTTTGCAAATCTCGACAACACATGCATTCCTTCTGAATAAGATAGTAAAAAATGTAAAAGCTTCAATGTCGTTGTTAGTTGCATACAAAGATTGAAGTTTGAAAGCTTTTTTTTTATTGACGACTTCAGTATACGTTCATTATAATTTTTATTTCTTCTTTTATAAGTGAAAATGTGACAATCGTGATGATGGTCTGTTAAAATAATTATATAAATGCATCAATTTGTACTCGTTTCAACACATTTGCGGCAGTGTTAATAACACATGCATTGAAAAAAGGAAACAAAAATGCAGAAGTTATGGTAAAGAAGTTGAAATTAATTACACATCTAGTTTGCAATCTGAGTCAGCATCCTTTTTTTTAAAAATCATTTTACACTCCTGGAATTCAATTGTTATATTTTTTTCTCATTTCTTTATAAAGAATCACAAGCAAATGCATAACGTTCATATGAGAAATATTTTTAAAACCTTCTGAAACGATATTATGCAAGGGTAAAAAATTTTTTTTGTGTTCCAAAAGATTTTGCACATCGAAGATACTGTGTAAGTGAAGTAATTTGTCTTTCCTTTTTATGGTTTAAAAATTCTGAGTTATAAAGAATCCTTTATCCTTTTATTCAAACTGCATTTTCTTAGAAAGTAAGATAAAAGTTGGACTGTTTTATGACTATACAGACAGAATGCGATATTGGACAAATTATGTTTTATGATTATTTAATACAGTAATTCCCAGTATATAAAGGAGTTAGATCTGGATCGAATAGGCTAATAGAGGCTAACCAGACTATTTTGCACAAAGCTTAAAGAAGATATAGACTTTTACAAAAAGAAAATGTGATTTGAAAAAGCAAGTAATGCTATATGAAGTTTGCCAGTTTGAGCTTTATTCGTCATACATGTTATATCGTTTATGATACGCAGTTTGATTGCTTAGGAAAATATTTGGAGAACACTGGTTACTTTGACAGTAAAACTAAACTCTGTAATTTTGTATATTTCTAGAAATATGACCCTGTTTATACCAGGATATAATTTTTTGCACTAAAATTCAGACATTTTAACATCACGCTGTTATGTTTCTCAGACAGGAATCCTATTCGATGCCTCATGTCTGGTTTTCTATATGACCAAAAATAAATTTGCTTGGGTAGATTTAAGTTTTTAACCTTCCTTGAAATTTAGGCTGTAATCTTAATTGGTAGAGGCACAAACTTTTAAAGAAAATAAAAACTTTACTTGTACGAAAAAGTTTGTTTTTTAAAGTAATGTTAAAAATTTCGATTATTTAAGATAAAGTATTATTCAAAATAAGAAAAAAAAGTGCCATTTGCAGGAGGGAACATATATAATAATCTCGCCACTTTACTGCTTCAAAATTGGTATAAAATATCATAAAACATGCTTTTTTATATAAAATTTATTCACTCATAATAAAACAAATACCATTATAAAACAAAAATTCATTGCATCACACAAGAAGCCAACGTTAATCACAAGTGCACACACAATTTACTGATGCACTTCAGTTTCTATAAATTGTTTTTCACTTATTGCGCTTTTACCATTGGTGCGTAGCATTGTCAACTGAATGAAAAACTTTAAAAAAATCTTAAGCTGTATAATTATGTGCAAATTCAACTTTTCCAAGTGGGATGAAATATAACCTATTATGCTTAAAACATTGAGAAAAAGATGGGGCAGTTTTAATTCACCTGCCCCCCCCCAACAAAAAAATTTTAAAAAATAAATTTTTATGGAGATTCGCCATTTTTGCATATTGAAAAGTATGGTAAATATAGCTTTTTTAAAAAGATATGTTGGTGTACAGGAATTAAAGAAATATAGAAATTAATTTGCAGCTGGCGTGCATAATGGATCAAAAGTAGTCTGGGGATAGAATAATTCAGGTGCAGCAGACGGTGCACATTCAGAATTTTTGTGGCTATTGTATATTCGTAATTCATTTCGAATGCCTCGAGTCTCTGCCTAGAGTGAGACATCCAACATATAATCATGCAAATGACATACTTTAACTAAGTTCAAGTCATTAAAATGGATTGAAAATTAAAATGAAGTTCCTTGAAAATGGAGTGATCATTGATGATGTATTTACGAATCATTGACTTTCATATAAATAAAAAAATGTTGAAATATGTAGATTGGTTGTATTTGGAGAACTGCTTCAAAACATTTATTTATAAAGAATTATAGTGAAATAGGATTTTTTAAGATTTCTTTCAAAAATGAAAGATAGGAGAAATTGTCCATTAATAATATTTCTAGAGAGCATATATTTCTGGGGTAAATAAAAGTTCGCGAAATCAGACCGATGGTAAGGATTAAGGGACTGATAATTTGAGTTTGCAAATTATTTGAAATATAAAGATATTATTGCTTATCGATATTACTGATTTGTCACCCACAGATGACAAAATATAATTAAGTTTTTCATATAACTCAATAATTATTATCTCTTATTAGTTTGTATAGACTCTGCTGTATATTATGAAGACACTGTTTCCATGATATACAATAAATCGTCTATAACTGTGTAATGCCGGATTTTTAGAAAGTTTTAGATCATATCCATGGTCGCCTCGATATACACCAATCAATACACGATTTTTTCTCAGAACGGCTTTTGATTAAAATAAGAAAAATTCAAAGCTTCATAATACTGAAAGTTTTAGTCACAGAAATATCAAATTAGCGGGTCAAGAATAATTAATTCCAAATGTTAATTCACACTTTTTCAGCGGTAAATATATTAACTCAAAGAGCATAAAATATAATTCTTTTTGTGTGTGTGCCATTTAGATTTTTCAATTTGAAATTAGCTATTCCTAAAAGATTAAAGTTGACATCCTATAAATCGTATTTAGAATTTTAAGCTTTTGTTGATTCATTTTCCTAATACTTTTCGAAATTCTCTATTCTTAAAATTTTAGAATCACCCCAATTTTATATTCAGTCACTTTATTTTTCTGGGTTTTTTTTCTGATATTCTATATTTTCAATTATTCTATTATTATTTTTTTTCTTCTGATATTCTATACTCTTAATTTTCTCAAACAACTGTGTTTGAGATAAATTCAACTCAGATTTTTTCCATCTTATTCATATATCTGAATACTACATTTTTCATTATATTTATTTCAAAAGATTACTGGAAACTGTTATATTAAATGCAATCAAAAGGATTTCAGTGAAATTATTCGTTATATAATTGTTTTAGCAAAATTATTAATATAGGAAATAATGATTAAAGAAATTAATCTTTTAAAATTTCTCAGCCGTTATAAAAGTGCTTCAGTTATTCGACGCAAATAAATTAATTTTTAAGAATAATGTAATATCCTATAAAATATAAATAATTCATAACATAAGTTTTAACTTTAATTAAAAAGGTTTTTTTGAAAAGCATCGCAATTTAAAATTTAGAAATCTATTTAAGCTTTGAATATATTTCGAAATAACCAGTAGAAATAACAAATTGCAGCTTTTTCCTCCTTTATTGCATTTTACTTCCTGCAATTTTGAAATAAAAATATTTTCATATTTCTCTTCTGCAGTAATTACATAGCATCACAGACTAAAATATTAAAATTCCCATTTGATCTTCTCGACTAACGGAGCATAATTTGCTGCTCGCTTTTTTTTTTCATCAAATCAATATTCATAGCTCAGCTAACAAGAAAAATGGTTTCTTGCAAAAAGAGATCCATTTCTTAAAGTAATTACCTAACTTAGCACTTGCTATTATTTTTCCTCGAAATATTCCGTGAGATTTCAAATTTCTTCATAATTAGATTCAAATTCTTTCGAATAATAAAAGCAGGTTAACAAAATGAATAAAAGTGATATATTGTCGAAAAAGAAAACGCGGGAGTTTTTCCATTAGTGAAACGTGACGATGGTTGGCTGAAAGGAATATATATATGCGACAGCTTTAGCCGCATTTTTGAAAATCTGTGACAAAACTTGCACCCCATCCAAAAAAAAAAAAAAAAAAAAATGAGTTAAAAATGTAGAAGTTGTTGGGAGAGTGGGTGTTGAGATTAATTACATATCTAGATTACACCAGGAACCTGCATCCCTTTTTCATATCCTCTTCCAGTACCTATTTATTATGATTTTTGCACTTTGTATTGTAAACATTCCCAGGCAAGTGCATAATGTTGGTATGAAAAGTAATTTTAAAGTTTTCTGAAACGATATTAAGCGTGTCGTGAAAAGATGAAACACTTTTTTTTTCCTGCGTTCCGAAAATTTTTGCATATAGAAGACAATGTGCACCGAAGTGAAGTAATTTATCTTTCATTTTATGGCTTAAAAAAGCCGCCTCTTTTTCAAAGCATATATTCTGTGTAAATAAGAAGAAAGTTTGGTTTTACTGTAGACTTTGCGAGCAGCTTTGTGATACTCATCGAATTCTCTTTTAGGTTTAATGCAAGATTTCTTGTTACATTTATTATCTATGCAATATATATTGTTATATGCTATATATCTCATGCATACATAATATAGCTTGAATATTATTTATGCATTCTTTGTTCATTAAGCATTCTGCTTGTTACCCCATTGTTCTGAATAGAATTATACTGCAAGACTTCGAAATGAAGTAAAAATTTTCGAATTTTGATACGCCTTTTAATTAGTCCCTTGGCCTACGAATTGATTTAAATTCCTAATTAAATTACATACTCTATTTGGAACATTTATTATTTTGATTCCTTTAATATTATTAGTGCATTTGAGATATTAAAGCATTTTTTGTGATTTTTTTCCCATTTTAAATTATTTAATATTTCCCCTTAATTTTTTATTTAAATTTGAAAATTCAATCATTCAAAGCACAAGTTACTTTTTCGATGCACTTTAATGTATGTGAAGGGGTTAGCATCTTGTATTTTGCATCTATTTAAATATTTTAAATACACGTATCTCGAAGTGGTGGTTTGTAAATTAAAGAATTTAAATACCCAGACTGCTTATTTTGTTGAATAAAAATAATAAAATATATGAATATTTAATACAACTATTTGCTTATGTCACGCATTTGTAGTCCTTATTATTGAATTTAGAGCTAAATAGCAGGAAAAGATAAAATTTTATTATCCTTGGCAATTATTTGCAGTATATATTAATAATAATTTTTATTTAAATATATGATAATTTTTAGCAACAATATTATAAATTTCTTTTTTATTTCTGATTGGCCTATTTTATTTATCCTAGAAATTTTTCTTCGCTTTGTAGATTGGTACAACCCTTATACCACTAAACTTCTGCGGTTCCTTTCTTTTTACTCAATTATTCTTTCAATTTTTAAAAATATTGTAGATAGTTTTGCTTCTCACCACATGTGAGTTCAAGACTGATTGTTAAATGCGTAAAGGCTTTGATTCGATAATTGCGAATTCTTTCTTATTACAATTTTTATCTATCGTATATAGAATCCTTATTAGCATAAAATAACTTACAATGTATTGTTACAGTTCCGCGATATAGTAACGCATCTAGAATATTGA
Organism: Argiope aurantia; assembly: GCA_026543865.1. Classification (NCBI taxonomy): domain Eukaryota; kingdom Metazoa; phylum Arthropoda; class Arachnida; order Araneae; family Araneidae; genus Argiope; species Argiope aurantia. Next base: position 16,943 of record JAPMOR010030002.1, read on the forward strand.
ACAATGGTGTGGAAATATCGTACAGTATCTTATGCTAATAAGTTTGCTTTATTATTCCAGCATGCTATTGTATATGCGAGCTCAAGACTGATTGAAATGAGGGAATGTCTTTTTTAATTTTAACATCGAACTCTTATTTACAACAGTATATTATAAATTTCATATGCAATTATCTAAGAGTTAAATTAAATTTTATTTCTGAAATTTCTGGTTAAAAGTAGCGGAATTCTTATCAGGCAATTACTTGTGATTTGGAATAAAAATTTGTAGCTTAGATACTTCATTACGATGAAAAGTAGGCTGTATTTCATAATAGAAGTTGCTGCAACTCTGAAGGTGTTTTAGCTTTGGAAAAGAGTTTCACTCGAAACAACAGTCAGTGGTCTCTACTAGATTTTCATCATATACTTGCGCATTATGGTAAGTTTTGTCTCATCTTCATAATATGATAAGTTTTCTCAATCATACACTTTCGAACGCCTGCACAATACGACAGTTATTGCATTAGATAAAAAGTGGAAACCAACGGAGTTGTCTCCCCTAAACTTTCTCTAGTAAAGGTGTTATTAAGAGAACATCTTGCATGGCATTGGCGTGCATCAGTTAAGAAATACGAGCCTTTGGTGTGAATTTTACTGAATCTATCGTGTCATCCTTGGCGAGTGTTTTGGCGATTAATACTTGGGATACCGTTAATAGTAGCCGAAAATCATATTTGGGCTTTAGACACGTTTTTCTTAAAGATTTGGCACAAAATTTCACTTGCAGCCAGAAAACCCCATACCAAATTTCATATATTTAAAGTATAGCGCTTTTTTATTTTTAGTTATCGCGTTTATATGTGTTTGAAGTGCAGGCCGGATGTGTTCGGCGAACTCTAAAACCTAGAGCTTCATCAAAATCTCGAATTCGCATTTTTTTTTTTTTACATTGCATAATTTCTCTATACTACATTCCCGAAGAAGTGAAAAAAAAATATGTATTTTGAACTCCGCTTTCACCGAACTGAAGTATTCTGTTGCCGACTTTCTTAAATATCTATACAGAATGGTGGGATTTGATTTAGTTTCGTAGTAACCAGAATAAAAGTAAGTATATATTTAAAAACTTTGTCTTTTCATCAACTGAGTCTAAAATTCGATGCCCACATATAATTTTGAGGAATTCATTCATTTAATTTCAAATACATAATAAAATTAAGAATGTCATTATGTGTGAAGAAAAATTATATTACTTTGGATTTTTTTATTTTTTTTATTCTTTGTTTACAAAAGTAATTATTTTAACATTTGATATATTAATCGGCATTTTTCGATGGAATATGTCATGAATTCTCTACACAAATTAAGATATACATCAATCAATAGATAAGGTAACAAAAAATGGAAATTCAAATGAGAATTTATGAATTTTGCTTACTTTTTAAAAATGTATCGAATTTGTTTTTGATTCCTTTTTTTCCCCCACTCATGTTAAGATGTGCATTCCGAATAATATAGTTTCTTCACATTATAACAAATAGCATAGAAATCAGTTTTTAAATATACTTTAGTCAATTTTATTAAAATCTAATGGCAGTACATTTGCGTTATCATCCAAATTCCTAACGTGGCAAGCAGAATGCACATTCAGTAACCCTAAACCCCCTCGCAGAAATGTGGACTGGCCCAATCTGAGCATATCTGTTCGGTACGTGCATGCCAAGTATCCTCATGCTTATAACAATGGCTATACAGTTCAGAATCTCATAGGCATTGCATGGAATTGCTGAATAGTTTGGAATTACCTCTCGGAAGCAGAATTAGTATTGGAGTGTCATTGGTAAGATTAGCAGCTGTTAGTAGATATCAGGTAGTGCTAATTTCGGCGTATAAATTAAAGGGGCTAAATGTTCCATTTCATACGGATCATATTGCTTAACGGGAAATTGGGTGCGTAAATATGTGCTTACAGAAGGATGCACTAACTTCTCACGAAGCATTCACTGTATTATAAAATTGATTGATGGATAAAAAGTTTCGCACATATGATAGGGTTTGTAAAAATCATTTATTATTATTTCCAAAATAATATAAGAACAAAAATAAATTTCATTTAAAAAGTAAATAATTTCTTTTCATGTAGAGAACAAAAACAAAAAAACAAAAAAACAAAAAACTTATTATGCAAGACTAGTGTTAAGTTCTTTAAATTATATTTGATAAATATTTATAGGCTCATTTCTCACCGCCAAATGCAAAATTAGATATGGCATATTATAATATCAAAATTTCAAAAATTTAAATATCTATTCCGACAGTCACATATTTTGTTACTTTCAGAGCATTATTTTCTTCAAGATTATATTGGAAAGCTAATTTATAAAATAATAAAAGAAAATTTTTCTGGAAAAGAATTTTTTTGCAAATGATAGAAAATATTCAAGGAAAGAATGATTAAAAAAATATTCCCTATGATTAAAAAAATTCTAATTAGTAGAAATAAAAATGTAACAGAAAACTAATTTCATTTAAGTTTTCTCATCATTATAAATAAAAAAGTAAGAAAATATCTTCCTAACAAATTTTCTTTTTGAAAAAAATGTAAAAAAAAATTACATGTGTTCGAAATTTGCTTATAATTTATAATTTCAAATTTTATATTAAATTGTTCTTAAATTAAGAACTATTAAGAAATTAAAGAAATTAAATAAGGATAAAATATTGCCCAGTTGAAATAAAACTGATCTCTTTTTAACGTGTACGTAAGAGGAAGGTAAAGAAATGTTAAAATTTTAAAATGCGTTCATTTAAAATATGGGAATTTAAAATATGGGGTTCATTTCGAAATGGGATCTGTAAATAATTTAAGCTAAATGTAAGCATTCACATAGTAAATGTCATCTTCGTTTTTCGACACGTAGCCTTTTCTTCCTGCTTAGTAAACTTTCAATTTCTCCATTTTTTCGAAGCTTCAAAATAGACTGCACGCGAAAATCATTTTTTTATCGTTTTATTTTTTTAATTTATGATTTGAAGAAATCTAATGTGAAGGTCACCTTTAATGTGAAGGTGATTGTGAGTATGTTTTTTAATATAATGGAACGATTCTCACTCAAAGAATATATATGCATATATATATAATTTCCTTAATAAAAATGTCCTAATTCTTCAAAATTACAGTATAGCTCACTAGAGGGCAGCACGACATTCCATCTTAAAGGAAGTTGAGGTTCTTTCCACTTTTTCACTCATAAATTAATTTTCAACCAATAATTACTAACCCACCAGCAATATTATAAAGTAAATATTAAAATAATAATGAATGACAAATGATAAAGTTTCAATTTTTTAATAATGAAGTTTACTGTTTCCTTCTATTTTCTTTTTCTATTGGCATCCAAGCTTTATAAACACGGTGCTATAGTTTAGTTTGATATGAAAGATTTTGACTAACCTAGTAACAAATAAAAAAAGTTTTTAAAAAAATCTACAATATGATTTTTAAAAACTTTTTTTAACATCCACGTTAACGTCCATAACAATAAAAAATCAACCATAAAATTTCAAAAAAAAAAAATCATTTTTATAAATGCAGTTTATGAATTCAACACTTAAAATAACACTTAGAATTAATCCAAAAGAATTATTTTGTTCAGTTAAGATACAGAATATTCTAGACAAATATCGGAAGTGAAATTTACTAACTGAATTTATTAAAAAAAATCCGATGAAGATTTAAAAAAAATTATGATTATTATTTATTATAATTTATGAGTTCAATTTATTTAAGTATTAATATTTATAACTGTTGTAATATTAAAAAAGAACTCTTTTTTGCACAATTTTCTGTAAACAGCATCTTAGGATTTATAAGGAAAAAAAATTAGTTTTTTAGTTATATTACTTCAATATTTAAAGTTTTAAATCGGATTGCCAGTGAATATTTATTAATCGTGAACACGTTTCAACATTGGAAAGTGTACGAGCCTAAAAAGAATTTGGATTAAAAAACAGACGAAGTGCACTGACCGTGGATCTGATTGGATCTGTGTGTAGGTGTGTGCAAGAAGAACAATCATTTATTTCCTTAAATATTACAATTAAACATATAATTCCAATTACAAAGTTTGGTTAATTGTAAACAAATATCTTGACTTCATAGAGGTTCATGATAAAAAGTTACTTAAAATTAAATTTTTATACTGCTCTCACTTTTCTAAGTGACTGTCAAAAAAACTTTCACTTAGAAAAGTGCTCTTCATGCACTGATCTATTAGGATAAAAAAATTCCTGCTTCTAATTAAAAATATGCAGATATATTTTTAGTTTTAAATTTAAACGTGTTTAGCACAAATTTAAATAGGAACTCGATATAAATAATAATTTAAAAAATCCAAAATTATTAAATGCATAAAAAATGGTTACATGCAAGTATTTGTCTGGCAATGCGCCATTTAATCATCAAAACTTGAAAAAAATTGCTAATCTTGTATATTGTTTTTCACTTTTGTTGCTGACTGTCTAATTTCCTTTTATAAAGAAATGAGAAATCCGGGAAATTAAAGATATCCCAGAGAAGCAAAGTTATATCGATCAAGAAAAATTCTTTATCTACAATAGTCTGCATGACATTAAGATTCTCAAAAGGATGCTGTATTTCATAACGAAGAAAGTTTTGAAACGCTGATTAGTAATGTTGTATTTACTCGTCATGTTGGCCTTTATTCAAAAGAATATAAACTTTATTTTTGTGATTTCTGGTATCTTCTAAAAACTATAGGATTCTTACTTCTTTGAGAAGGATGACATTTTACGAAAAGTATACAGAATTGACATTTTGACTTATTTTCAAGTGTCGTCATGGTCGTGAACAAACTGTGAGTTCAAAACTAAACATGTTCAAAAGTACAAGGATTGTTTCAACAGAATAACTGAATCGCAGTAACATACAACTTTCGTGGAATTCATGGATAATTATAATCAAATCATGGCCAACGTCTAAAGTTTTGAAATTTTAGGAAGAATCAAATCTTTTTTTCCTAAGAAATGTAATTTAGATAGAAAAATGTAGCTTTAATCGAGATGGAAACATCGATTGCCAAAACCACTTTTGAATTTATAAAAATTCATTCTTCGTGCTAGAGGGTCATAATCAGTGGCAATTTTCTATTAATGAGAGACATAGCTTTTTCAGAAATATTCCATTTTGTACATCAGTACGGTGAATGGTTACGGTTATAAGTTGATATAGGTGTATATCATCAAAAACAGGTTCATACGCTTACTATCTGGATATAATACGCCTCTTTCAATATATTTGCCATATATACGCCTCTTGCATATATATTCCAGAAGCTTGTCTTTATGTCAAATGTGATGAATTGTACACAATTATTGTTTGAAGAACGCAACTTTGTAATAAATGTCGAAGGTCATCTTTTTGAGTTTTTTAAACACTTCACATAATGTACTTGTTGACATTTTAAAAAATTAATTTTTAAAAAATGCATTTTTTTTCTGATGCTCGGCTTTTAATTACTTACTATAATATATGTATCATCCATGAATTATACAACGAAAAACTCCTTCAAATACTAGAATGAAATATGAAAAAGTGATTTAATTCAATAATTTTATCTTTTAATATCATAGCAAATTTTGCAAATAAAACCATGCAATTCAGCGTGTGAGTAAATGAGTGCAAGAAAAACATTTTAATAATTTACGTAGTGGCGGTATAAAGATATGCAAGTTATATGGGGGTCTAAAAAATGTCATCCTTAAAACTTTTTACAACGTATACAAAAGTCAGTTTATATATAATTGCCTACCACATTTAATAAAACTTGGTATTTCGAAGCGTATGTTTAATTTCAATATTTTAGGAAATAAATGTTAAACTATTTTTCCACTTTTTACATTGTGCCCATTTTTTAACACTCTGTGTATATATTCCTAAACAATGTAAGTCGAAATGAAATAGTCGATGATGCATACATAATATGTAATCATCTTTCAAAAATAGCATATAATGGAAACACTTTGAATTTAGCAGTAAATTTCAGTATTTGGCACCCACTTCCATTCAAGTCGTGATGAGCGTGATCCATATATGTATTAAATATCACATAAGTATTAACATCCTATCAAGGGGCTATAATGTGACATGGAAATTTTGAGATGGGGTTGATAACTAGGCTGTTGGGCTCATAAAATAATCTACTTTCCAATTTCCAATAAAGTATTGTGTCTAACGTCTCAAACCTGGTGTTTGGTATGCTGCATATGAGTTTCGTCACAGCTGTTATTTTTTTTTAGTAATTGATAAAATTAATGCTATTTTTTAATTGATTCTTTACTTTTTCATATCATTATCTTTGCAAGAATTTTACATTGCAGGATTAGCATTAATTCAATTATTTGGGTTTAAAAAAAAATACGAATTATGTTTTTTTAAACATGAGTTTCGGTTAATATTTTTATGAAAAATATTTATTCTTTAATTTTTGTCCTTTTAAATGCTTGTATGGTATTTCATTATCATTTGGTAAACATCATATAATGAAGTATAAGCGTTGTTTCGTCATTTTCTTACTGGACATTTCGACTGGTGCAGGTACTGGACATTTCGACTCGGTGCATGTTTCGAGCTGCTGTAATTTAATTAGTAAGCTGATTAGCCTTTTTATTCGATTCAAACCTTTTCTCCTGAAATAATAACTTTTTTGAATTTAAAATGTCATTATGATGTTGATATTACAAGTTTTTAGTCGTTTCAGACGACGTTGTATCAAGATTTTGAAATCCAAATGATCAAGTTTTGATTTAGCAAATTCTTGAAAATAATGACATTTTCGATTTGAGTAAAAAGTTAAAACTAACATTATATATTTGAAAAGAAAAATACACTTATATTTAAAAAAAGTCAGAAACTACTCCAAGAGTTTTTATGAAAAGTTGTATACATTACACTTCACATGCTCTCATTGCAGTGATTATTTGATTTCTTTTCCTAAAGACTAAATAAATTTCTCACATGGTAAATTTTTTTCTAATTTCTCAAATTTATTGAATAGCTTCTTAGAAGATGTGCTAAAAATGGGGAAAAAATTTCTGAAAGTTATAAATTATTCATTTCAACTTTAGAGGAAAAATCGATCTATTAGGGGAAATTAGGGAGAAAAATTGATCTAAATTTTTCTTTTTCTTGTATTTTATGAAGCATAATAAACTTAAAACTAAGCAATATTATTAAAAGTAATAGAGATGATCAAAATGCAGATTTGTCAGTCTTGCTTGTATTTTACATTATTATGTTTTCAATTTTAGTAAAACTTTCTCTGATAAATATTATAAATTACTTTTTTTAGGAAAATATCAATACAATTTATACTTTTGTATATTATACAGTAAATTAAACCCAATCAACACATTAAAAGATGAACTTGTGTTAATTGCAAAATATTTAATAAAAGGACATTCTTTTTTTTTTCCTTTCGAAATATTGCTTCTTTTGTAATTGTTTTGTCATAATGTCCGGTATACTGGACGTGTAACTTTAAAATTGTTTCATTTACAAACTTAAAATTTTGTTTAAGATACTCTAAGCAGTAGTACTCAGTATACTAAATACATATTCTTCTTTAGTTTTAATTCCATTTGAAGGGATTAGAGAGTTTATGATTCAGGCATTTTATGTCTCTATTTTATAGAATTACGATTTAAATGAAACAAAAATTTTAAACCTTAAAACGCCTGATATTTTCTTTTTGAGATCGATGTACATTTTCTTCTATATGCAAAATTTTACGGAACACCTAAAAAACAAGGATTTATCTTTTTACAAAATCAAAATATTATTTCTGTAAACTCTGATTTTACTTTTCATATAAATATGCATGGGAAATTATTATTTTTCAGTGCGGGAATGATAAATGTAACAAAGGAGAAAAATATTTTGAAATTATGACTTTTACTGATGTTTTAAAACGTATCTAAAAATTAAGAGAATTTCTAAAATTTTAAATTAAGTAATTATGAAAAAATAACTCATGAAACAAAATAAAGCTTTAATTATTGATACTTTTATGGTCTTTTTTGTATGCTTTGTAGAAACGAAATCTGTTCACAAAATGATCTTAGTACATTGAGGGTATCTTAAAGTTTAGCATTTACAAATCCTGATTTTTTTTCTATCAAAAGAATTTTATTAAAATACCTGTTAAAGAATAATAACCAGATCTAAAATTGCTTTTAATATTGAAAACGTTTCAGATTACGTCAATGTTTTAAATTTGCATCTATGTTTAAAGTGACAATTTCATTGTAAAATAGTAGCCTGACTTTAGCTAACTTAGGTAAAGGAAAGATTTTGTTTGAAATGATTGCTCTATATTCCCTTTGAAAAACTTGTAAACAAAGTATGAAGAAGGTGGACATTTTAAGGGATTGAAAGCAAAACGTTTATATAAATTAAAATTTATTGAGATGAAAGTGCATATCACAAGCTTCAACTCTGTTCAATTTATATTACATAAAATAATATCCTAATAAAGTCTTGATAAGAAAGAAACGTTCCTCAGGATTTGTATCGCCCATTTGACAGCATGTGCTTGTCTATTTTATTTATTAAATATGCGTATCCCTGAAACTTTGAATTAATAAAATTCTTATTATTTAAATGCAAAAACATGAGAAAAAAGTAGAAAAATTTCCGTTGAACGAGTTAATTTTTTATTATTCTTATTAGCAATTAAGTAGCGATATTCATTTTAACGACGAATTTCAAGGTATATTGACTTTGCCTGATCATTAACCAGTGTGAAGTGCTTTCTGTTGACAGCCAAAAGACGAAAAGAATTCGTGAGAAATACATTCATATATTTTATTTATAAAGTAAAAGAAGATTCTTCAATTGGAATGTGAAATCATATAAAATTAGTGTTCTGCAGCATTTGAGACTCGCCATGTTATCAATCCTACCTGATGAATTTTGAACATTTAAACCTAAAATAATTTGATTTTGTAAGGCGTGGATAAAATAAAAGACTACCCGGATCCAGTATTTAAACTTCTTATGACTTTGAGTTTCGGCTGTAAAAAAGGAATTAAGTTTAGAAGCAAAAGAATTGATTTATCACGTGTATTTATAATTCATGTCACAATTTACCGTAAAAACTGTCAAAAGCTCTTACAATTCCGTGCCAAGATTTTGCATACTAAATTAAATTTTAACCATTTATTTATTAAAATTGCATATTTAATATTCTTATCAAAGAGAAAATCGCCAATCAGCAGCGAAAAGTCGCCAATGTGAGAACGTGCAATCTACTGTCTCATTTCGTGGCAATTAAGTTTATGCAATATTTACTGCGAAATAATTTTCACAGTAATATCTTTCTAAGTCAATTGCTGCCTTCCAAGTGAAACTTTTTTTCTAACTCAACCTGTCAGTCAGCTAGAATTTATGACGTTGTGACATTTTTTATTTTATTCATTCATTTTTTTTTATTCTTCTTGTTTGTGACTTCGGTTTCGTTATCTGTCATTTTGTAGTTAAGTGGTCTTTCTAGTGACCCAGTAACATGGCTTGTCTTTGAGTTAAGAAATGAGTGAAAGCTTTTGATCTTAATATAAGTTCATTTTGAGATAATCAACTTCCTCCACACACAAAAAAAAGTTTTAAATCAACCGTAATATGCATTTATATTGGAGATAAAAAAAAATGAATGAAAATTAAATGTAGTGATAAACTTACTCCAGGGGCGTAGTCAGGACGTCTTTCCGGGAAGAAATATGAATCAGAATTTTGTCCGAGATGAAAACTTAGGATGGGTAGGAATATTTGATATTAAATTAGGTTCATTTGGAGATAATCAGCTTCCTGTGGCGATAAAGAAGCATAAATCAACTGTAATATGAATTTGTTTAAAAGATAAAAAGGGGCTTCATTTCTAGAAGAAAAAAAAGTGATAAGTTTTCTATATAGCAGTAAAAAAAAATAATTTCATCGGATGAGGGCTAAAAACATAAATTTTCCCAAAAAAATAAAATGGTAAGTTTTTTTAAACTTATTATTAATACTAATATTCAATTATTATTAATACTAATATCCAACTTATTTCAATTAAAACGCTAATAACTAGTCATTTATTTCTTTAGTTAACGGCAGAAATGTAAAATGTCATTTTTTTTAAAAAAACCAGTTTGTATCTATTCAATAATGTTTAAAAATATCACTAAAGATTATCTACAAAACCATTGTCTTTATAAAATATTTGTATTTTGAAGTTTTCATCAAGATTTTTTGTTTCGTCTTAATTACTGATAATTTTTGAAGATCAGCTCTTTCTGTTTTGTGTCTCATTTTCATCAGAAGTGCGGAAAAAATTTCTCTGATTTTCTGCTCATTCCTAATCCCATATTTTTTTTTCTATTTAAGTCTATACTTTTAGAAGTCTGTTCTTTTTATTAAAATTCAAAGAGCATAAAAAATCTTTGAAATAATTTAAAGTAACTTCGGAAAATTCGGAATTAAATATCTTCATATGATATAAAATAGCTTTATTTATTTTTACACGAAAAAGAAACACAGTTAATATCAGTTCTACATTAAAACCATTACGCAAAACATTTCTACATCATTAAAAGTGGAAGTCTATTTTGTCCTAAACATCAAGTCATTAGAACATAACGCATCTGCATTGAGTGTCACTAAATGTAATTCTAATTTTAGTTCAGATTTATTTCCATATTTTTTTAAAGCTTCTTCTCATGTTAATCAGAACAAAACTTTTGATTTATAAATTTGAGAAATTTTGAAATTTACATTTATTTTATTTATTCAAATTTTTTGTGTTATTGATGAAAAGAAAAGTAATGTCTATCTAATCATTAGAGATTTTGAAAAGTTGTGTAAGGTAATTTAACAATCTATCTCCGAAAAAAGGTAGATAGAAAGAAAAAAAATCTCAAAAGAATATCTAAACTGAAATTTCGTATAAAATATTGTAGACCTTAGTTCTAGAAACAATAAAGAAAAGAATATTTCACAACACATTCGCAATTATAAATCGTATTATGATAAAAAATTTCATTTAATGGTCAGTATATATCGGAAAGTGGCATATGTTTCGGAGGTCCACGTATTTTCATCTTATATTCTCCAAATTTCTTTAAAATGGCACAATCAATTAAAAGCTATCAAGCAAGACATTGATTGCGGATCATTCAAGCTTGTTGCAATGTTTCGTATTTGGCATTGTCTAGTTCTAAGTTGGAGATAATATCCTATTCACAATCCTTACATGTGAGTTTAATGCACCTTAAAACTGAGGCTGTAATGCCGGTGATGAAGTCTGCAAATGAGAAAGAAATGAACCACCCTTGGTGTCATGTCCTCCACATAATCTAACCTCACAGAAATAACTATCGCTTTGCTTCAAGAGAAGTATTTAAATAATATGAATCGTAATAATGATAATAATATGAATCGTAAAATACGTTATGTATGTACTAAATGTCAGCTTTGTTCCCAACTGTCATACTATGCTATGTCTAACATAGCCAATCATCAGTTAAATCAGAAATATAAAACTTCAAATTTTGACAGCTTCACCAACACAGTACAAGAGAATATATATTGTTTGTGCTTGAAAATTGTATACGTAATCTAATTGTATACGTAATCTAAAGCATTCTGAATAAAATCAAAAGTGCTAAGAATTATATAAAAATAAAGAAAATAAAATACAAATATCATAAAAAAAATTGTCATTCTGCATCATTCTGCAAGCATTTGGAAAAATATGTACTTTTTCCACCTAGTCTAAAATATTTCTTCATAATTTTTAATTGCATAAAAATGTACTTTTCTTACAAATATTTATAAATTAATCTGAATATTTGACAAAAATTTGATTTCATAGTAAAAGTTATAAAATTGTACATCGAGAATTTATTATTATATATGGTACAAGAGAAAATATTTTGTTTTTGTGTGAAATATTGTGACATCTCTAGCGAAATCTACGTTTTGATATTAACTGAACCATTAATATTGATCATGCTTATAAAAACCTATTAGATGTAAATCTTTAAAAAAAGTCTTTAAATATTTAAATTGGCTACAATGACCTGGCGGTAAGGTCGCGGCTTCGGAGCCGGAGGGCCCCAGGTTCGAGACACGATTCCATCGAAGAACCCTCGTGTGAGCGGGTCTGGTGCACGTTATATACGTCGGGGCCGAACGTCCACCCATTGGTGTGGTGTGGAAGTTTGGAGAAGGGAGTGTATGCTCAGGTGGCGTATTTGGCAACTGACCGTGGTTCAAAATTACAAGGTATGTGCCAAAGTAGCCCTACTGTTGCTTTAAAACGGAAAACGCTAATGTAACTAAACTAAATTAAAAATTTAAATAAAGCTTATTATAGAATTCGATCGATCGTGTTTCGTGTTTTTGTGATAGTTTCTTATCCTACGATTTATTTATAAACTCCATAAAAATATCAAAGAATAAAGAGATACTGCAAAGAAATATTTAAAAGATGACAAAAAAAACTAATATTGCATTTTGCTCAGAATTCTAAAGTTTTCCTAACAAATAATTTTATTACATGAAAAGTTCTCCATTCGTTTCAACATAAATATATTAATTGCTCGTATAATATCGATGTATTCTTTTCCATTCAGTGATATATTTTTCCTCTTAAATAATATATATAAAATGGTTTCGCTGATGAGAATCGTTTGACTACATTAAATGTCCTCATAAGGAGTCTCTACAATTTTTTGAGCTATATTTTAGTGGCATTTTTTAATCCTGCGGATAATAGATTGATGTTCTGCACTTTTCTATCCGAATAAAATTTGCATTTAAGTAGTAAATTTTCGCATTATTATGCTTCATCAAAGTAAAATATCTTTTCATTATTTTCTTTTTAAAAATTAATGACTGTCATTTTTAAAATAAGTGACACATTTTTCGACTTTTTGTAAGTGTATTATACTTACAGATAGAGAATTTATATTTTTAATTTTTTAATTAAAAATATTTTTAACAACATAATTTTCTATTGTTGTTTACTTTTATTTTACTAAAAGGCATTGCGAGTTAAAAAACACTGAAAAAGAATAAAGACATTTATTATTTACGCTTAATTTATTCATTTATTTCATATAAATAAAATATGTGAAACGTTTTAGGGAAAAAAGATAAAAGAACTAAGTTTCTGGATTATATTTAACAAAGAAGAAATTTTTTCATGAAAGTATAAAAGTATAATTTCTCAAAGAAATTTTTCAGTTTCTTTGAAACATTTTCCACTTTATTTAATAAAATATAATTTGCGTTCATAGCTTAAATTATGAAAATATGCATACATTTTTTTGCCTTTTTAAAATTCAAAGAAAATTCATTTTCAAATCTGTGAAATTTATTAGAAAGGTTTAATTATGTTTTTATGCTCTTTTCATTTACTATTTCAACACCATATTTTTAAATACAATATTTAAATTATATAATTTTTTTCTATGGCATTTAAAATTAATGAATTTTACACCATACATTTTAACAATACAAATATTTCTTGAAGCGAATTATTTTTATTAATGATGTGATGTAGTACTTTCCGAAATATTACGGCATGTTCAAAGGTGTGAGATTTTTTTTCTGATCGCTCTTTTTAATTTCTGAAGTTTCATATTACATTTTTAAATCTAGGCACAATAAAGAAATATTCATATAATCTAACTCACTGATTTGGAAGTTCTTTGAATTTTATTTCAGGGAAAAATATGGAACAGGGATTTTAAACATTCGCCACCCAAAGCCCCAATTTTGGTATGCTAGGCGATAAGCTCGTTTTCTAGGGTTCTGGCATACCCTAGTTTTTCGAAAGATTTCATCAACTAGTTGAAGAAGACCTCCCATTGCGATTGTCTTCACTCACGGAGAACAAGACTTAGAGCCGAGGGATTTTCATCCGTTTTCTTGAATTATAAAACCGGCTACAATGCCAAGATAATTCCAGGCTGATGAAGAACTTAAAAGAAACATAATTTCAAATCAATTGTGGCAACCTCTTTTAAAGAAGGATTAGAAAAACTTATTCATCAATATGACAATGCTACGTTTTACAATGATTACGTCGATATAATATTTACTATTAATTCCATTTTGTTCTCTACTTTTAAATCGGAGCTTGAAAAAGAAAACGAGTCTCGTATATTAAAATTCCAGTTGAATAATTTCTTAAATTGTTTCAACTTTCCATATACTTTTCAAAAGATGTGATCTACTTTTTTTACATGCAATTCAATTATGGTACATAAATTAACTCATTTATAATAAAACACACAAATCCCCGTAGATTGCAAAATGTAGTTTAAATGAGTCTAACTTGCAAATAAGTATAAATTTCAGGATAAAGAGGATGAGGGCTAAGTGAAAATTTCAAAAATAATATATATATTATCCGCCTTTGGTATACCAGCTTGTCTGTTCATATAATTGACTTTTTGAACTATTAAATATTAAGGTGGAAAGTATATGTGTTTCTAAATTTAAACTTATTTTATAGCACTAAGAAAACATGAATAAGTTAGACAAACTGTAACAAACGCAAATAAAAAAGTTTATATACTAAGAAACAAAAGCGGGAGTGAAAATTCTGCTTTAAAGTTAATGTCCAAAGAAAACTTTTGTAAATCTGAATTTCAACATTGGCAAAAGCATGTGATTAAATGTTTTGATGGATGTTTGAATTTCAAAACAATAAAAATTGTTACAAATTGTGTATTACATCAAAGCACTTTATTATAAATAAATAAAAGAATGTGCTGAAATGAAACTAATATAATTAGAAAAGGCAATGTTTGGAGTTTTAAGATGATATAAAAATAATTTTTTTGACATAATAGTTTTGGAAGATATGGTCCTCCATTTCCACAGATAAGTCATGGCGATTATTTCTCTAAAAAAGTTGAAACCTATTTTCAAGGAAGATTAAATTTTGTTTGACGCCTATTTATTGATTTTTGTTACACCTTCTTTCTTTGAGTGTATGGGGTTTTGGTGAGTATTATATAAGGCATTTTTAATAATTTCCTGCAACTTCAGTAATTAACAAAGCTGTATTACATATATCTGTAAAAATATTCAATGAAATAGTTTGAAACATTCTGATTTTGTTTACATTTGACTATAGCCATTTGATAATCTATATCTATATCTATACTTATAATAAAGCTCAATGTGTGTGTGTGTGTGTTGGCGCTCTACAGGCCAGACCATTCAACCTACAGCTACCAAATTTGGCACGTGTATACCTTGGAGGCACCTGGGGGTTATTTTTTCGAAGTTTTAAATATAATTTTATTTATTTAAAAATTAGGCGAAATTTTGACATGTTTCTGCTATAACTTCCGAAAATATTACCGCACAAAAAAGATTTTTACATGAATTTAAAGATCAAAAATTTATCTTTTAAATGATAGTAATGTTTTAATCTTAAAATTAAATTTCTATTTTTAATGAATTTTTAAATAAATATTTTAACTATGTTTTTCAATAATTATTTTCGTAAAAAATAAAAATTAAGATTAAGCAGGTTTCGCATTCATGGGAAAAAAATTAGCTTTTTTCAAAGTGTTGCCATCACATTGATTAAAGCCCCAATTAAAAATAAATTAAATCTTCTTGGAAATGAAATCTGCAAAAATATAATTTTCGGCACGTGTTTGTAGGAAATGAAACAAATATGAAATGTTATTTTTTCTAAAAAATAAATTCAAAAAAATTATTTTATGATCTTTTATACTCTCTATACAGGGTGTTTAGTTAGTCCCGGACCCATTTTGATGTTTAATGATTCATAAAATAATGAAGATATAAACAAACTTATTTCATTTATTGATGGAAAAACTCATATATTTTCCTTTTCAGGTTTGAATGTTTTTACTTTTTTAAATATTGCCTGCGCGTGTGGTCAGGTTCAGATAATTTCATTTTCCAGTCTAAATATCTGTACTGTTCTAAATATCGTCTGCTTATTAATTGCATTTTTCTCTCTTTTGTTTTTGGCAACTATTGAAATGTTATGTTTACTTTTGATGTGTTTGTTCTATGTAGTGTTTTTGTATGTGATGTTTTATTCGAGCGGATATTAAGGAGAATGCATACACCACAAGAGAAAGCACAGATTTTATAGTGGTAATAGAGTTAATTTCCAATCAACTAAATCACTGACTTTTACGAGTTAATTTCCAATCACTTAAACTGACTAATTTATGAAAATTGGAATATCACTGTTCAATAAAAAAAGGATAATTTTAGATTTTCCATCAATTGCTTCAAAGAAAATTCGCCAATCAGCGCGCAGTTTCTCAAGATTAATTGGCCTAAGATTATGAAAATGTTGAGTTTTTCTAAATTTTTAACATTTAAAATTTCATAAATAAGTCTTAGTTGATCGTGGAAAATAGAAACATTCATTCATTTATTTAAAATTTGGTGTGTCCAGAATATTTCACAGAATTTCATACCTTACTGCATTAAATTTAGACTTCATAATTTTTGAAATATATTTATAGGCCGGAACAAAATATTATTGTAGATTTTATTTCAATCCTTTTGAAAGCAAAACTAAAAACTGAATTTTATGCTGAATCTCAGAAATTTTTGTTGGATTATTGTTTGAGATATTACATAAATTATGAAAAATATTTTGTAGTTAACATAAGACTTAAATACCGAGCGATTCTGTTTGCAATACTCACATTCAATAATAATAATAATTAATAAATAACAATAAAGATGATAAATAAAATAAAACGCTTGGTTTTATTAAAAATATCTTAATATTAGTTGCAATTTCATCATTTACATTTTATATTAAAGTTGAAGTTTTGCCAGAAATGACAACAAATTAGCAAAATATATATAGTAAATTGAACGAAACGATCTAAACAGTATGTTTGGAATGACTATCAAAATTTGAAGATTAAAAATGTTTTGTTTGAGAATCCTTTAAGAGACCAGTTACTTAAAATATTTAATTGAAAATTGTAGCGAGCGGTAATACTGGCGAACCGGCTGGTCGCCAAAAGCGGCTAGTATATAATAACGGCGATTTCTGTGCAACATACGTTAACTTTATATATACAGACAGACGTCACCTACTTATGTACGTACAAAGTAAAAATAAATAACTTAAGCTCTTACTTCTATTAGCTTCACATCTGCTTTCACTAAGGTCTTCACTTTAAATCGTCTGGTCAATTAAATTCATGACTCCCTTTACTCATTTCTTGCAATGGCGTGTCTGGTTGACATATCAATGACTGAATTTTGCGTATTTAAATTTGTAATTATGTCAAAGTATCAATTAATTGGAAAGTCAAATATCACTTGGAAGCTCCTAAGTATCCCAGGATCCATTTACGGTCTTACTTGGCTTCAACGTCTTTGCTATAATCTGTCATTCAATTCGATTGACGATTTCAATGTGATAGTTCATTACATTATATATATATATATATATATATATATTCATTTCACTTCAAGGATGCCTCGAAGCTTATAAGAAGATCATTCATCATCTGTCCTGCAGGCCTCTAGGCTTGTGGTCTGTTCTTGATTTCCGGACATCAGAACTCCAAATTCGAAATAAAATCCCATCAAAGATTTGTCATGTAAGCATGTGTGAAAAAAGTAAATCTTTCTTTATTCTAATTGTCATGGTATGTAAGTTTAAAGAGGGGGGAGGGGGTACGTGAGGGTGTTTAAACTGATGTCAGGTATCATCCTCTTCTTCTGACAACGATTCAAAATTACGGGGTTCCTTCCAAAATGAACCTAGTGTTCCTTCCAAACCATTCAAATAACTGATCCTAGCCGAAATTTTGAATGTTTTGGGAATGTGCAGTTTCAAATAAATATTCGAATTTTTTTTAACTATTCATTTAAGGGCTTAAAAGCAACCAATACAAAGATTAAGTAAAAATAAACATCGAATAAAGATATCAAATCAAAATTTAATTTTTATATATAATAAACAGAAACGTATCTAAACAATTGATTACGATATTAGTTTGTTAACAAACCTTTCAATTGGACCTTTTAAGCTTTAAAACAATGATGTTAAATTTTTAATAATATTATTAGTTAAATACTGAATATATATCACAATTTATTTGCAAAATATTTATTTGATAATATTGAAACTGATACTATAAAATTAATTTATTAATAATAGATTTTTAATGATTCAAATTATTAATAAATGTGATGAATTAATATTTGTTCCAAATATTTGTGAATTTTCTTTTAAAATCTAAGTAAGCACTTTTTGTTGACATGAAATCGCCGAATCGTATATTCTTCCTTACACTAAGGAATAAATAAATAAAACGAAATTAGAAAATAAAACCCCATTTTTTTTCTTTCCAGTGGTACAAGTTTTACCCGCCGTTTCAGCAGGAATTAAATAGATAGTACTTGAAGAAAAATGCAGTTTTTCTTCAGGAAATACTACATAACTTTTGTTATCATGTAAATTGGAGAGCAGACAAATATTATTTTTCGCCTGGTATGTTGCTTCCGCCCCCCACCCCTGAATCTTCGCTACTATCAAGTGGAGGGGGGGGGGGAGGAGAAATGACTAGCTCCCCTTCAGCAATTTTTTTTTCTCTCAGTAACGCAGCAGCTTTATTTGTCCCATTTTATCAGTTTCTATCCTTGTATTTCGAGTAAAAATAACAGCTTCCACTTTTTTTGGAGGATGCAGAACATATTTTATCTGTTGCTGTTTATTACATTTGGCATTGATATATATATATTATAATATAAACATCGAATCCCGACTATCATATATATATTATAGTCAGGATTCAATATAACGGCATCCTTATTTTTCGCGTTTTGTAGTCTTATTTGTCACTGTCAAAATATATCTCGTGAACATCAAAATCGAATTTGGCTTTTTTAGATATAAAATAAAGAAAAAAATCAATTTTTCGGATTTCTCTTATACGAATATTTGTTTTTCAAACCTAAAATAAATAACACAAATATTATAAAAGTTTGTCAAAAAAGGGAAAAAAGAAAATATACAAGTTTCTTATTTCCCATCAACTGTTTTTCTTCGTTTAGTCTTAAGTGAAATATAAATAAAAAGATATACCATTTAACACTTATGGACTGAAGCACTATTTGTCATTTTTTAAAAGAAATTAAATATAAATCCACTCAAAAATGTGTTAGCATAAATAATTAATGTATGTGCCATCAATTGTAATTTTCTGATAAATTAAATTTCTCTGTTGCTATCTAAGACATGAATGTGAAGGTAGGTGTATCTGTGACCATTTTAGGTTTTGAATCTCATGATACTGAAACCCGAATAAATCCTAAGCTTTACGAGTATTATGAAAAACTCCTACATCTTGAATTGAATGCATCGATGTGATTTTTTTTAATTAAAAAACACGAATTATTTTTAAAAAACAGTAAACATATTTTTATAAATTAGACTGTTTGATTCATTTCCCTCCAAATCTACCACTCTTAAGAGCTTCTTTATTTTCTTACATCAAGTGCTCTTCTTCCAGTTGTATTATTATTTTTCTAAAATCAAATCATTTCATTAATTCTTACTGGATTCGATCAATGAATGGATGGATGAACTATAAATTTTTATATTTAATAAATCTCATTATATTTATTTAATAAATCTATTTAATAAATCACATTATCATTGCGCAATTATAATTTTTTCATATAGATGTAATATCAAGTAAATATATGAATAAATTTTCAAATGACGAAAAGTTAAATTAATTGTGAAGTAAAAATACGAAATTTTTTGAAAAATGATAAATGTACAAATAAATTTTCAAAAGACGTGAGATTTAAGGATGAAATGTTAAGTTCTTAAACAAACGCATTTTCTCTTCGAAATGTGCAACAAAAAAAATGGATACATTTTTATCTTATGTTATTGGTTTCAAAAAGTCTAACATAAACAAAGTTCTCTACACAATTAAGTATATTTTATTTTTTTAGCATTAAGTCTTTTTTATGTGTGTGCCAAAAGTAAATAAATAAACGAACACAAAATTTCTAAACAAGATAAGAATTTCAGCTTTTGAGTTCCACGGAAAATCACTCCTTCATTTTTCAGAAAACCAAGATTTAGGATATTTTTATTTTTCTTAGAAAAAGTCATCATTTTCTTGCTTTTTTTCTCTATAGTAGCGTTAATTTACCTAGATACAACTCCACAATGAAACCTCTTTATTTTTATGTCTCCTAATTGCATTTCTCTCCGAAAAAAGCCGTTTATGTTGTGGCAAGGATTACTCAGCCGCGCATTGCGTAAAAAAAAAAAAAAAATTAACTCTGCACCACCCATTCATCTCTATTCTATGAATGTCATTTAAAAAGAATCCATGACATCACGTGGATGCCTTCTTCGACCCACAATGAGCGTCTAAGACCGCGGTCCCGGGACAGTTGTCGCACGAGGTGAGAGTTTCAATGGCAACTGATTCATCAATGTCGCGATTGTTACTTTTTCAGACAGCAGATGGCCCAACCGATCTCTTATGCTCTTTCACGAATAACTATGTTCTGAAAATGAGGGATTGCTGATAAATGCTGTCATTGCACGTTTCCGTTGAAATAGACACAGCTTATCAGGAACTGTACTGTTTTATGTTAATTATTTAGAAGAGTATATTTTGAACTTTAACTTAAAAATATTACATTTAATAACTTCTTTTTAAAAATTCTCGTCCTGTAATGTCTTTTAAATTTTACACAGTGATAGATTTAATCGACATTATCATCGTGAAATGGACCAATGCAAGCAGAACCCATGATGTGTAGTGAACTATGTAGTAATCTTAATCACTCCAGAGTAAATAAAGGAATAACAAATCCTATGAAATATTTTCAATTACTATAATAGAATATATTGTTTGTCAAAATCATTATACAGCATTTGCTAAAATATGATTATTGTAAATTAATTTGAATCAAATTCAAACATGCACACCATAATTAAAGTGATGCAATGATGGAAGTTTTCTGGTTGATGGTTCTTTTTTAATTGTTAGCAAAAGAACACCTTTATTACAGTCATCTTTATAATTATAATTGTTACCAAATGCTGACAAAAATTATTTTTCTAGTTATTCACTTGATAAAATTAATTAATGTAAACTTG
>JAPMOR010030008.1:0-46472 GCA_026543865.1 Argiope aurantia
ATCGGGTACAGGACGGACAATCGCGCCAGGTTGAAACTTTTTATTAGCGATAAGTTGGCAAATATGACAACCTCCTTTATCATTTTCTAATAAACAAGAAGCGAGAAATTAATGCCTCAAAAGAGATATATCGCCAATTTTCTTCTGGCGCATTTTGTGGTTTCAAGAAACCCAAACTAAAACAACATCATATTCTCGCAACACAGAAGAAAATTTGTGTAAGATGTAACATAAAAATTACAGATAGAATTTTGAATGAAATTTACCATCTCGACGTCTCTCTGCCTATTCGCTCGATAAGAATACGATAAATATATAATATTACAAAAGACCCGTCTACTTCCACAAAATATAGCCCCAATAATCCATATTCAAATCCTTTTTTCATTTTAAATTCAACAGTAGAGCTTTGTTGATATCTGACATGTTGGTAAATTCCAAATCTTGAGTCAGATCTTTAAATCAGTCCTTTGCCTATCGTCATATCGTATAAACTAACAAAACCAAATAGACTTCATTAGATCCAGGAAGCGAAAATCAATAAACAAGACAGCGTTGCGATCCCTGTTAAATCATACCATCTAAACCCATGCATTCCTCAGGAAACATGGTAGCATTCCTTCCTCAAGTTGCTTTCGGTCCACGTCTCGCAGCCTTCCCACTAATTGCATCGTTTGTTAAGGAAACCGCTTCGTGATTCGCTCACCAAATGACGCAGCCTGGGAATCATTTTCAGGGGCAAATGATCCTTTTGGGTGATAGTTAAAAGGGGAAATGGCCGTGGCCCTGTGAAATGAGTCAACGACTTTTTTTATGAGAAAATTTTGAGTGAAACTTTGAGATAGATCGAATTTGGAAGTAAACAAAATTTTTAATGAGCATAGTTCATGCAACTGCTGATAAAAGTTAATTGCTGTAGATGGTGGGATGGGTTCTGTTTTATGGGAACAGAAATTTCCTTCATTTTTTTTTTATTTGCTTAATTTTGTCGAAAGAGATTTTAGCAATCTTTTGAGTTAAAATTTAAACTGTAATCATTTATTAATTATTAAGATTAACAATAATAATTGCTAATATAATATTAAGCAATAGATTTCATTCCTATCAACTTATTTCAAAAATTTTGTTGACATTTTATGTAGTACCCAAAGTATTCGATTTCTAAGGTCACAGGCCTAAGTTCCAACAGACGAATTAAATACGTTTAACCGATTTAATCATTATGTCACTGCATTATATATACATTAATATTTTATAGATGTCAGATGATAAAGATTATGATAAAAATGCGATGGAACTTTCAAAAATAAAATTACGCAATCGGTTTTTGTTGTTGTTGTTGTTGTTGTTGTTGCTATGAAATGCAATTGAAATACTGAATACAAATAAACTGTGGAAAAAAATTAGTGACATTTATATAACTTAAAACAAAATACATGTTATTTATAATCATGAGCTTTTGTTATTCGTATAATTAACTGAAGAACTGATATTTATTCAATGCAAATACATTAAAACATATAAATCATATCCAAAAGACTTATCTTGGGGCCTGAAAATAATCTATATATTGGGCGATCAAAATGCAAGGAAATCAAATTACATCCGTAAAGATGTGACAATCTCTGAAAATTAGAAGATATACTAAAATTAACCAATGGGAGTGGTCTTCCAGAAACTTTCCCGCATACTCTCTAATAAAGGGGCTATTCCAGAAAAAACTTTTCGTGCTTTAGCATTGACTTCAGCATTTTTGCTGAATCTGTTGTGTGATCCTTGGCGAGTAATCCTTCGTATGCGGTTGAAAGTGTCGAAAAATCGGATTTCTATTTTAGATGCCTCTTTCCCAACCGATTGAAACAAAAATTTAACATAAGACTGCTTTTGTAGCCATAAGACCAAATGCCAAATTTGATATGTTTATGTCATTGCATTTTTGAGTTATCGTGTTTACATATTTCTGAAAGTATTGACTGATAGACTGTCAACCCCTTTTTAGATTTGGTTCCAAATTTGATAAGTGTCCACACTATAGATGTTAAATATGCATGCCAAATTTTATCCATCTAATTCTCTTCGTTTTGTGTCGATGTCTGCAAAACGAATTAACTTGTATTCAAATCTTATATGTGGTGGTATGTGGATTATTATGATCTGTGCAGGAAGCAACAGGACGAATGTTGTTGGAAATATTTCTGTAATAATCACATTCACACACTTAAACATACACTAACACAAAGGCAAGACATTCACACGCGCGACTTTATAGTTCAGCATCACATCTCATTCTAATTACAATCGCAATGCATTATGGGATGGCCTAATAAGGTATCGTCAGCTAGTATCCAAAAGAGAAGAGAAGATTAATGCAATTGCTACATCTTGACTTATATTCGAATGGACGGATAGACAGATTTTCTTGGAACGTATTTATCTCAAAGGTTGATAGGAATCTACAAATTTCGCGTAGACTGTATACTAAATTTCCTCCACCTAGCTCAAAAAATTTTTGAGTTATCATTGTCGCAGATAGTCTGTCCCCATTTTCTATAAATGTGTTCTTCGAACTCAGAGAGGTCTGAAATGTAGAGATGTGTCAAAATCTCAAACTCGAAGTTTTTGTCGATTATTATCCTTTCTCTATACTACGTATATGGGAAAATAAAAAAGTGAAGAATTAAATGATTTTGCTTGATACTTTTAACATAAAACTGTGGGTGAAATTGATTCATTTATAGACTGCATGTTTTGTAAACATATTTTTCTCTCAATTCGTATCCTTTAGGATATACTAAGAGAAAAATAAAGAAAACAGATTTCTTGTACAAGAATTTCAAATTTTTATTTTAAATGCCCGTTTGAATAAATATTCACAGATAGAAACTATTCTCACTGACATCTAATTCCAAAAAAAATCCTTTGACCTATCTCAATTTGCACTCTAGAAGTTGCAGAAAATTTTATACGGGTTTCACTTGTTAGTTTCTAGAAAAATGACGGTTGTACTGGTCGAATTTAGGGCAATAAATCCTCCGTATTCCTTGTTTCTGTTATTGGTGGTTGTTATGGTAGGCTGCGCTAACTGCTATGTATATTTATCGCAGGATGCCTAAGCTACTGCATTGTTAAATTAATTTTGCGAAATTTTATAACGTTGTATAAAATATTAAGACGAAAATAAAATCTCTTTCATAATAGACCCAGTAAATATTCCGTTACTTGAAAATATAACCATCACTTCTGGTGAGTTAGAAGTCCGGCTTTGTTGTTCGTTTTTTTTTTTTTTTTTTTTTTTTTTTTTTGCACAAGAGCCATGTTTGGCTATGTTGCGCAAAGCAGATGGTAAAAATCATAAAATAAATTATTATAAATACATGTTAAGATATAAAAGCAAAAGGTATTAAAAAATGTAAATAAAACTAAAAGGGCAAGAAAGTATAATGTTAATGAAACACTGATTCGAAAAACAAACATTTCAATGAATCGAGGTGAATTGTCGAGTCTAAACAGAAGTTAAAAAATTCTAAATACAACTATAAAAACCAAGGGCTTTTAAAAATTTTAAAATGTTTGGGTAGAATTTCTTACCCACTAAGTCTTGTAAAGTTAATGACGATGATTTAAAAAAGTGTAAACGATTAAAATATGTTTAATGGTGAAATCTGCACGACATGTGGAGCCCTTTGGTGTTGCCTGGCCAAAAAGGAGATGTTAATGTGCAAAACAAGTGTGTCCTATACAGAGGTGAGTCAATTTGACATCAAGCTCTCTATAGGGTGGACAGGCCACAAACTAATTGTCGGTTTAATTGAATGTAATCCGGTAATGTAAGGAAGTCCGGCAATATCATTTTAATGAACTTCAGGACGTTTTCTTTGTTTCTCAAAAGATATCCATTTAATCTTCTATTACTTTCTCCTCCACGCAAAGGTCAATGTTCTTAGGCACGTAACAATGTTTTAATAAATGCTGATCAAAACGTTTGAACTCAGGTTCATCCCAAAAGAGTATAATATATTAATATTAATGAATTCAGATGAATTAATCATAATGAATCCTCTTTAATTATGGCAGAAAGACAACATTGTCCAAAGTATACAAATATGAAGGGATTGACATATTTCCATTTCACTTTGGGAAATATTCTACCTCTTCCAAGCGCAGCCATATTGCCAGGCCTTTTAGGATGGATTTTTAACACCTAGACGTTCATCTTGTGTGCTCTGAAAGTAACTTCAATGAAAGTTCTTAGAAAGTTCAAATATGTCCCAAAATGAAAGTAAGTGGACTTGACTTTCTTGTGCTGAAATTTTTCCAAATGAACATTGCTATTTTCAAATCATCTTTTGTTCAATAAAAAAAATAATAAAGGATTACATAAAGAAAATTTATGCAATACAGTAGTTATACTTATTTATTGCGCACCATTTTCTATCAAAATAGGGTAATTATAAATAATTATTTCCCAAGAGAAACGTTTATTTGTATGCCCTAACATATGCATTGCTTAGTAAGAAATTGGAAGAAGTATTCAAAAAAAAAGTGAGGTGTTATTCCTCTTTGAATAATTTTGAAATATTTAAGGTAAATGGCTACATATGTCAAATGATATATGATGTAATACGGTTGGTGGCAGAGTCTCACTGAATGAATCTGAAGCGACGAACATTAGTAGTGTCAGGCCATGTTTTTTTTTCAAACAGACCAAGCTCAGCAATATTAAATATTTAATGTCAATGGCTACATATGTCAAATGATATATGATGTAATACGGTTGGCGGCAGAGTCTCACTGAATGAAACTGAAGCGACGAAAATTAGCAGCGTCAGGCCATGTTTTTTTTTTCAAACAGGCCAAGCTCAGCAATATTAAATATTTAAGGTCAATGGCTACATATGTCAAATGATATATGGTGTAATACGGTTGGTGGCAGAGTCTCACTGAATAAAACTGAAGTGACGAACATTAGTAGTGCCAGGCCATGTATTTTTCCCAAACAGGCCAAGATCAGCAATATTTAATTTTCATTGAAATTGACATTCACTGACCTATGAAGAAAGTGAATGAAGCCGAATTTGAAGCGAGACTTAATTTTCTGATCATGTAGAGATATTTAAGCAAATGATTGTGATTGGCTTACTAATTGCATAGAAATTGTATTCAAGCAGCCATGATTAAAATCACTGTACCATTAATTAATTGAACTTTCTAATACCCTATCAATATCTGCTTTATACCGAATTTGTTACAACCACCTATTAGTGAACACGTAGAATAATACAAACAGCCATGTAATTTTACCATGTGCATTAATCCAAAAAGCCATGCAGTTTTACCATGTAGATTAATACGAAAAGACATGCAATTTTACCGTGTAGATTAATAGGAAAAGCCATATAGTTTCACCATATAGAATAGAAGCTACAGCTAGAGTCCATTGATTTGAATGAATCATATTTTAAAATTAAAAAGGGAGACATTTCTCAATTTAAAAAAAAAAGCTACTTTTTTTTTGCAGAATTTCAAATATACTCCATAGAATGGAAGTATACAAGTTGTAATATCAGCTATTAGCACAGAATTTATGATATCAGACAGAGGTTGTTATATATTTTAATTATGACCAATAGGATTTTTTATTACTGAAAGTGAGTGCTAAAAATGGAAACTCCGTAAAATTGCAGTCTATTAAATACTTCACTGAAACGATCAGCAAAATTGTAATCGCTCATTCAGAATATTGATTCAAACAATTAGTTTAAGGTTTTATAAGTCAAAGAATACTTATAAAATAATAACAAACTAAAATATGTAAAAACAAAAAAGGATTTTAAATATTTATGTATACCAGTTACATCAAAATTAAGAAGTAATCTGAAAAAAATATAATCATTGAATAAAGTTCATTATAATTCATAACATTTGATAAATTTTCACATTCATATGAAAAATTGTACTTCGTTTCAAAGATGGGTCAGAAAAATGTAAATTAAGCATCTGAACTGGCACAAACTAAGATTTGGATTAAGTGTAGTGTTGTTTAGAGTCAATGAAAGTGTATGTGAATGATATTTTCATGTGCAAAGGCTCATGAAAGGTCAAAATTAATTACAATTAGTGAACTCCGGAGGATGAACACAAAAAGAATTTTTCAATTCTGAGTATCCACAAAATATTGCATATAAGAACTTAGAAAAATCTTTAGTTTCTCGTATGCATTTCTCGTACTCGCAAGCTTAAAAAAGACCAATATTTTGTGGTATCTCCTTTTTCAGATATTACATTATTTTAAAATCTTACCTTTCTGTGAATACGTTAACTCAAAAATATAATAAATGTGTATGGAATGCCTGAAGCCGCAACGCTTCCAGAGCCCCTGTGGAACCCCCAAGAAGTGAAAAAAAGTTTCATTCATCAGAAAATTTTACCACTATCGATTAGCAGCTATATTTTTTATTTAATTTAATTAATGTATTTGACTCACAAGTTTATGAAAACAGATCCATTTCAGAAACAACATTTAGCAACATTGAGAATCAATTCAAACATACAGCTACTGAACGATACATTCTCAGCCATTTAATTTGAACATTTCATGTATTTATCTCTGTGCAGAAGACTGATCTTCTATAAAATGTGAATGATTACATAAATAATTACTTTACTGAACATTGTTAAAAACTTTAAATTTTAAGCATTATGTCATAATTAATCTTCCCGAACAGCGTATTTTTTGTTTTGATTTTTATCTTACAATACCGCTTGTATTGCATTTTAAAATATTATCTTTTGAATAGTTGTATATTCTGGTATAAATGTAAATCTGATCCCTGAAGAATTTGAAAATATTTCATAAACCAGTTTCATTTCGTAAGAAATATATTGTGAAATTCGAATTTCTATCCTGAAATTTAGAAAAAAATTTACTAAATACAGCTGAAGCGAGAAATTATAGTTTATCGAAACTCATATTAGTTTTGCAATAAAAATATGGCTAGAAACTTTCTAACGCTACAAGCTAAAGTGATTCAAAAATTCAAATATTGGATTGATGCTAGTAAATATATTTTCCCTGTCTCTAAGAGAAAATTTTCAATTTCCTTCAAGAAATGATATACATTTATGATAAAAGAGAAATGTTTATTGCACATAGATGATTGAAACCGTACGTCTGAAGAAAATATACATACATCACTTTCATAAATAGATTTAGATTTTAATTCCCAAATGTGTTTTCCCTCACCTTTTAAGATATGAATGCAATATACCACTCTTTGTGCTTGTAGCATTGAAAAAATCTGATTATGGATTTTGGGTGTTTAGGACAGTTAATCAGATAAAAATTTTAAACTATAATTTTGGAGAATCACAAGATCATATAGCAAATCTCATCTGTCTGCGTTGTTGCGTTTTAACGTTCTCATGCTCATATACATGTAAATATACAGACAGACAATTCATCGACGTTTTTGTTAAATATTTGCAATGATAAAACTACATGATAAATTTTCTTCGTCTAAATCTTTGCATTTTAAAGATTAATTAAATTAAATCTTTTTGGAAATGAAATCTGCAAAAATATAATTTTCGGCACGTGTCTGTAGGAAATGAAACAAATATGAAATATTAATTTTTCTAAAAAAAAATTCAAGAAAAATTATTTTATGTTCTTTTACACTCTCTATACAGGGTGTTTATTTAGTCCCGGACCCATTTTGATGTTTAATGACTCATAAAATAATGAAGATATAAACAAACTTATGGCATTTATTGATGGAATAACTCATATATTTTCCTTTTCAGGTTTGAATATTTTTACTTTTGTAAATATCGTCTGCGCGTGTGGTTAATTTCAGATAATTTCATTTTCCAGTCTAAATATCTGTACTTTTCTAAATATCGTCTGCTTATTAATTGCATTTTTCTCTCTTTTGTTTTTGGCAACTATTGAAATGTCATGTTTACTTTTTATGTGCTTCCAAAAAGATTTAAATCTAATTATTTAAGATTCAATTTGGAGCTTTAATCAATGTGACAGCAACACTTTGAAAAAAACTAATTTTTTTCCCATGAATGCGAAACTTGCTTAATCTTAATTTTTATTTTTTACGAAAAAAATTATTGAAAAATATAGTTAAAATATTTATTTAAAAATTCATTAAAAATATTTTTTAATGCACGTTTTTTTTTTGTGCTTGAAGTGCACATGAACGGATTTTAAGTGCACATGAACGGATAAAGGAGAAACATACATCCAGAATTTAATAGAAAACTACAATCCATGTGGAAAAGTTACATACGAAATATCAGATCTTTTGCTTGTCGCACTTTTGAACAATCCTGTTTACAGACAGAGAAACTGACGAATTCCAAAAATGTATGTGCTAGATTTTTGAGGCCTGAGATATGGATATTCACTAAAATGTCGAGGCTGATTTTTTTTTATCATGATGTCGTTTTGGTTTGGAGTATTTGAAGTCTCAAAATGCGTAGGCAGAAAATAAAGGATATGGATCATAAAAAAATTATCGCTTTTCTAAAAGGTGAAGATTGCTGCAATATAATATTCCTATAATAATTCCAAACTAGTTTAAACCAAATTTTCAAAAAAAAAAAAAAATGCTATTTTGAGGAAAAAATTTTGGAGCTCGATTGGTTTTGAGATAGTCAAAAACCATTGCTTTTCTAAATGTTGGTGATTGCGAAATATGAATCATATAAGAACATGATGTTTTTCTGTGGAATTGATACCATTAACCTAAAAAAATAATCTTCTCGCATGCTAACTTGAAATTTGAGACAGGAGATTTCAGTTTTTTTCTTTATTATTTTTTTATGATTCCAATACTTTCTCTTCCTTAGCTTTCCTGTGGCATGACAATTGGATGGTTTCCACACTTGATGACGCTCCGTCTGCAATGTGATGTTTTTATCAGATGAAATGACTTCAAATACAAAGAATATTCTGATATAGTGTGAAATTTTCTATCTTGTAGTTTCGAAATGCATTTAAATTAAAACTGAAGGAAAGTTGAAAATTATGAGTAGAGGACAAAATAAATGGTAGGAATCTGCAAATGGCTGTTGGACGAAATCCTTACTTGGAAATGTTAATGCCAAAAGAAATTTTTCTTTAATAAAATTCTCAATAGCTGTGGTAATTTTAGAACTCACCAGACCTAAATTTTTGATAAGTATTCCTATGAGAAATCAGTGAGTACTATTACACACAATATCAAAGAGGGCGAGCTTTAAGCATATTCAACGTAAAGTTCCATTTCCAGGCTTTGTTGCCTGTATGGAAATGAAACTGAAAATCTTACATTTTTTTACATTTTATTCTTATTCTTTCTATTTTGATTCTACATGCATTTCAGTTTTTTTAATGTCTCTTTGTGAACTTGGATTTTATATTAATCAATTTCTTTTAATAACCGTAAAGGCCGATGGGATTGAGGTCTCTTTGACAATAACTCAAAGCAGACGTTTATTTGATTATGGTTCAAGTATTTGGAACTCCAATGGGCCTTATTATAAACTAGCCGCCTTTGGCGACCAGCCGGTTCGCCAGTATTACCGCTCGCTACAATTTTCAATTAAATATTTTAAGTAACTTTTCTCTTAATAGATTCTCAAACAAAACATTTTTAATCTTCAAATTTTGATAGTCATACCAAACTTATACTTTTGTTTAGATCGTTTCGTTCAATTTACTCTATATATTTTGCTAATTTGTTGTCATTTCCGGTAAAACGTCAACTTTAATTTAAAGTGAAAATGATGAAATGGCAATTAATATAAAGATATTTTTTAATAAAATCAAGTGTTTTATTTTATTTATCATCTTTATTGCTATTTATTTATTACTATTATTATTGAATATGAGTATTGCAAACAGAATATATCGGTATTTAAGTCTTATGTGAACTGCAAAATATTTTTGATAATTTATGTAATATCTCAAAGAATAATTCAACCAAAATTTCTCAGATTTAGCATAAAATTCAGTTTTTAGTTTTGCTTTCAAAAGGATTGAAATGAAATCAATAATAATATTTTGTTCCGTATTATAAATATATTTCAAAAATTATGAAATCTAAATTTAATGCAGTAAGGTATCCTATTCTGAGAAATATTCTAGACACGCCAAATTTTAAATAAATGAAGGAATGTTTCTATTTTCCACAATCAACTAAGACTAATTTATGAAGTTTTGAATTTTAAAAAATTAGAAAAACTCAACATTTTTATAATCTTACGCCAATTAACCTTGAGAAACCTGCGATCTGATTGGCGTATTTTCTTTGAAACGATCGATGGAAAATCTAAAATTATCCTTTTTTTTATTGAATAGTGATATTCAAATTTTCATAAATCAGTCAGTTTAAGTGATAGATTTAGTTGATTGGAAATTAACTCTTTTTATTTAAAATATTATTGTTTCAAGAACATTTTGTTATTCGTGATTTCCACAGCAGAAGCTTTATGTAAAATCAAAAATTCGTTATTTATTAGAGCATTTATTGAATTAAGTAAAATATAATCATTTTCTATTTAAACCATTTTAGTATATCTGTTGTGTTCGTGCGTCAACAAAAGTAGAATGCAGACAAACTTATTATGAAACTAAATCTTATTACATCGTAGATAATATTATTAAATTTACATCAACTTATTTTCATTCAAAATTCTAGTATCGTTTTTAAACAACAAATTAAAAGTTCCAAAAATATCAGTGTTGCCAATCTGAATTTCACAACTATTTACAAAATAAAATTTATAATTATTAAAATAATCGTTTGCTACTTTTAAATAAAATATTTGCGATTTATGTTGCAACAGATCTGTGTCTTACTAAAGGTTTACAAATTGGCTGTGTGGCCCAGATTTGAATGTATATCCTGTTCATATTAAACAAACTTGCTTTAAAATAAAACTGATTTATTGGATTAATAATATAGAGAGTGTAAAAGATCATAAAATAATTTTTCTTGAATTTATCTTCTAGAAAAAATAATATTTCATATTTGTTTCATTTCCTACAGACATGTGACGAAAATTATATTTTTGCAGATTTTATTTCCAAAAAGATTTAATTTATTTTCAGTTAGAGCTTTAATCAATGTGATGGCAACACTTTAAAAAAATCTATTTTTTTCTCATGAATGCGAAACGTGCTTAATCCTCATTTTTATTTTTGACGAAAAAAATTATTGAAAAACATAGTTAAAATATTTATTTAAAAATTCATTAAAAATAGAAATTTAATTTTAAGATTAAAACAGTAGTATCATTTAAAAGATAAATTTTTTATCTTTAATTTCATGTAAAAATCTTTTTTGTGCGGTAATATTTTCGGCAGTTATAACAGAAACACGTCAAAATTTCGCTTAATTTTTAAATAAATAAAATTCTAGTTAAAAATTCGAAAAAATAACCCCCAGGTGCACATTCCCGGCCTCCAAGGTATACACGTGCCAAATTTGGTAGCTGTAGGTTGAATGGTCTGGCCTGTAGAGCGCCAACACACACACACACACACACACACACACACACAAACACACACACACACACACACACATTGAGCTTTATTATAAGTATAGATATAGATATAGATAAACCAGTGCTTTTCACTTTTGTGGCCTGTAGTATTGCTTTCTGATTCATTTTTCTCCTTAGGTATCGATATGAGAGGAACTTGAATTTTGTATGCCAGTGGTTTGAAGATGATAATTGTGCTATTTGTATTCAGTAACAGAATGAATTAAAAGAAAATTTACTGTATTATTAAAACGAAATGAACTTGAAAATGTTGATTATTTTTAAGATTTAGATTATTTTTTTAATTAGATCTATATTGATTTTTGATTTTTTTTTTTTCTGAATAGAAGAAATTAATTTTGGAATTATTTGTGTTTTACAGTTGTCTGTGAAAACGTAATAAAAAATGCCCTGGCTTAAAAATGAAATACACTATGCGTACATATATCTTTTGTTAACAAAATTCTATAGCAGATTTGTAATGAGGTTTCAAACAGAATTTTCATATACGTGCATGTGACGACCATAGTTTTAAGACACATCAGATTAGAAGAATGGCTATATCATCTTTATTATTCTACATATGGTGCTGTGAAAACATCACTCTTGCTCGGATTTATTCGGAAGGAAAAATATGTCTGGTTATAAAGACAACAGAGTTGTTGATTTTACAAATCTGCATTTCGGACCCTTTTTTTATCCTATTTAATTATGTTTAATTCAGGATATATTTTATATTTTTTCTATTTTTTTTGTTAAAATCTATTTTGTCCTTGAATAAATGTCTTGAAGTTTTTCCAATGCGTAAGTTTTGTTATCAAAGACACTACGGACAATTAAAAGGGTTTCAGTGATGGAATAAGATGATACACAATGATTTTTGAGAGCTCAAAAATCAGTCTAGTTGTATTATGGAGACAAGTTCATAATACAACTAGACTGATGATGGGTCAATTTATGTTACATTTATACTGCATGGTTATATTTATTATAATCATCCATTTTATTACATTTATAATACAATTTCAATTGCTCTTCATAAATCAGAAGAATTCTAATTAAAAAATTCATGGTTGCCATTATATAAAACTAAAAATGTGAGTTTGGAAATTGTTAGAAACGTATAAATAAGTATATAACTTATTGAAAATTATTTGCAATAAATTAATTTAATTTAAATTTATTCTTAGGCAAAAAAGTATACATATTCGAAAGAAAATGGAATTACATTTTGCAGGATTCATTAGGCACATTAATAAGGCCACTGAGTTCCGTTCAGTTATATTGATGTTCAGAAAGAAACAGAACATCTTAATTTTTTGAGGCACCAAAAATGCTAATTTGAAACATAACTCAAGCCGCGATGGCCTGGTGGTAAGGTCTAGGCTTCAGACCCGGAGGGTTTCAGGTTCAAGACCTGCTTTCAGCCAAGAACCATCGTGTAAGTGGGCCTACTTTCCATTAAATATGTCGGGTCAAATATTCTTCCGCTGGTGTCTAAGTTTGAGGAGGGAATGTATACTCAGGTGCCATCGTTGTCATTTGACAGCGGTTCAAAATTTCAAAATCCTTCCCCAACGAGCCGTAGTGTTGCTTTAAAACGGGACGTTAATATGACTAAACTAAAATAAATTTGAGAGAGAGCTCACCCTTTTGGAGGTAAGGGTGACACCTAAGAGAGCATCCGATTTCTAAAATTGTACACCATACCATCTAGAAGACGTAAATAATGCTCATAAATGTTTTAATATTACAAGATCGCATATAGAAAGAATTTCGGAGAAATGGGATGGTCAAGGTCTTTGACATTAGTTTCAAATCATCGAATCTTTCTTAACTCTTACTTTTTTATATATATAATTTTCCGTTTAAGAAATATGTTGTTTTATTGATTCTCACAAAAATCCAATGAATACATGAGATATGTTTGGATTGTGATTTTTTTGTATCAAATTATAACGTCTTTGAATGATCTGAGGCAATAATTCGATACCCATATGATGATGTTTCGGCATGACAACTAAGGAGTTAAATACGAAATTAATAGCGACTGCAGAATGAATTAATAGTGGCGAAATTAAAAAAAAAATCAGCAATATATTTGATTGAACATAACATTTAGCAAAATATGTAAAATATTTTGACAACAGCCAGTCACATTGTGACTAGACGTTTGACTCGAAAATTTAAATGTTAACTTTCGGATATAATATAAATAATAAGAATGAAATTAAATATTGTGCTTGGCTAAGAACTATTACATTTATTAAGTTTAAATAAATGCATTAGTCTCTGATTAATTTTAAATGAGATTATATGCGATTATCGGTAAAGTCCTCATAAGTCCTTTAAATTTACAACGATATCTCGTATAGCTAGGAAGATATTTGCGACAAAGATTATGGACTTTTCGTGACTTGGCAGAAAGGGTTTGCCGCGAAAAAGGTAGTATTAAGATTGAAAAATATATTATCCGGTACCACCCAAGCGTCTTTTTCAGATTTTATATTTTATTATAGTTTTTGTTTATATTCTTCTCTGCTTAAATTTCATTTCGCCGTTTGCTTAACTCGCAAAAACTGTGTGATAATAACGGAGAATACATTTTTCATTTTAAGACTAACTCTTTTACATGCCGCCGAAAATTCATAATTTTAATCGCAATGATATTTAACAATTTTACAAATAACTCAATGAAACGTTCTCCTGTGTTTTTATTATGGTATAGCATACATTTTTCTAATCAGCTTTAGATACAAAATTTGCAGTTTAACTTGAAGATAATAAATAGCCTTTATTGTTATATATCCCAAACTTATGATTTCAAGTTTTAATTGCTTAGCTACTGATAATCTACACCTATGAAAGCGTTGTCAATTGTACAGAATGAGTTGACCAGCTCAGGGATGGACGTGACTGGAGAATAGTTTATCTCTCAAGTTTATAAATCAGCTAGGCATTCACTCAAGTTCAATAGATTATTGAGCAAACATTGGAGCGAGTGGTCGTCTCGATATTTCTGATTAGGATTCTGTTTTAAGCATTGGGGCTAATTTTAAAGACTTAAACTTCTGCGTATAAGTTTTAACTTATACAAATGGATTAAGTACACTGTTGGACCTTTGTGCATCAAGGTATCAGTCAAGGTATCGCCAAGGTATAGTCAAGGTATCAGCTTATATGCAAATGAATCATCTTAATACGATTTTTGAGATTAAATCCTAACTATTTAAAATAATAAATATTTATTTTGTCATTCCACCAGTAAATTAAACGATGCCACTTTGATTATCAATATTTTTCACATAATTGTGTGTCATAGATATCCTTAATTCAACTTAAAGAAACACATATATGTCCAATAAGCCAATTCACAGTTTCAGAATAATTGTTCAGGTAAAAATTTAAAGCTCTGTATTCGTATGCGAAATATGACTTACCACTCTGAATGATGCATATGATGATCTGATATTATCACATTAATTACTAGTATTAAAAAATCCATGTGATAATAAAAACGCTCTGAATTTAATGTTTAGGAAATAAAATTAATAACTAAACAGAGTGTGTTTCACATAATACACCAAACGACGCTGGGTAATAGAAAAACTAGCACAAATATATCCTATATCTTACCGTTTGCAAGTTAGAGCGGCTAAAGATATTTATACTGCCAGTATGGCAGAATCCTAATTAAAATCCTTTCAGATAAATCTTCAAATAAAATAAGCACATATTTTGAAAGAACAGAAAATTCCTGACCATAAGAATACCTGCTTTAACATTGAGCTACAAGAGCCAAAACCTTAACGAAATGCAAAATAGAATTGTTGACAAAATCTTTAAAGCTGAATACCACAAATTCCATTCTAAATATAATATATACAATCGATCAAAAATTTATACATTTGACCAGCTTTTGAATGAACTTACAATAAATTATAATTTAGATTTGCGTTTTCAATTAGAAGTTGGAAATTGAAATCACCCATTTTCGAAATAAACATTCGTCGGAAAGTTGGGGAGTGAAAAAATGGTAGATAAATAGAATGAATGCAATTTTCCTAATGTAAAATCTTTAGGATTTGTATACTTCTGTCGGTTTGTTTCTATTTTGTTTATAACTTAATAAAAATGCTACTCTAATTTTAAAATTTGAAGCAGAATTAAAGCAAAAGGTTTATCATAAACGTGAAGATAAAATCAGGAATGATGACCTCTCGCTTGTTTTCTACTAACGAGTCAAATGCTGATTTCACTGATATATTGCAAATGAAAGACTAAAGTTTCACTAGTAAAAAAAACAACACTGATTTGGTTTATTTTAAGCTCATTCGAAAGCTGATGGAATAAGCAAAACTTTGGCAAATTTGACATATTACAGCTAGAACGATATTTGCGGGTTTCAACATTAAAAAGTTTGGTGGCAATTCAATTTTGCATTTCGAGAAGGTTTCAGCGCTGAATCCATGTACTCCAATAAAAATGGTGTAATCTTATATAGCCTTTCTTCTTTTGTCAAAATATGTGTTTATTTTATTTATAGATTAATCTTAAAATTTTTTAATTCGGGTTTTTCTCTATCGATATCATAATCATTTTATTCGTCATAACTTGCAAGCAGTAATATATAGGTCAAATAGCGCCGTTCTATCACTTTTTCATTTGGCAGGTCATCTCAACCTCATCCTGTATTTTTAAGCTTCCTAAGCGCTACAATTTATCTATATACTTATACCAGAATAATTAAGCTGATTAATACATTTCTGAATGCAAAGTCTAAAGGCTAAGGCTTCTTGTGCACATTTTGATTTAAATAAATTTTAAATACAATATTCACCCAATATTGAATTTTTAAAAAATCTTCACTTGAAAATATAACCATATTACAATGATATGAAAACAAAAATATTGGATGAGTTACAACGAATGAGCTGTTCCCAAAGCGTTACAGTGCGATAGATAATTGCTATACTTATTCGACACATTTACACTTCAAAACGTAATATTTTAATTTATAATGCAACTGTCACAATTATTCAATAATGACCTTTCCTGTTACATAACATGTATCAAATCTCTAATGCAATTTTCATTAAACCAATAGTAGCGCGTTTATATCCGAATTGTCAAATTGAACGAACTTGATTTTATCCGCGACGTTCAACAAAATCATCTCGAGTATGATTTGGTGTCTTGGGAATGGAGATATTAGTCCTGCAGGCTGTATGATGTAATAATATTTGATGTGCAATAAAGAAGGCGTTTTATAAACATCTGTGATACTTCAATTTAAAATAAAATATACTGCCATTTAAAATACAAATATTTCAAATAAATACAGCTAAATATTAAACGATAAACCAGTAAAATATGTGAAAATGAGGTTGTTCAACAACAATAAAAAGGCTTTACTGAACATCATTCAAATTTAAAATAAAATAATCTTTGTTTACAGTATAATTTCACTATTTAATATCTGTGAATTGATATATATTAATTTATAATAGGATAGAATTCGAGATTATTTTATTAAGTCCAATATACAATACTTTCCACTTTCTATCAAATTTCAATGTCCCACGTTAATTTAGGTCCTATTTTACTTTAATGAAATTTTGAAAAAGTCTCTTGTCTCTAAAATCAAAGACCACCAGAAATTTATTTGAAAATTTAGATATAAAAAAAATATTGGGAACGCTGGTAAGCTAACTGTTGTTGTTGTGTTGTTATGACTTAAGGCACTTTACAAGCCCGCTGACAGTTATCTGTCAGCGATTTAAGCCGAATGAGCTTCTCTTGTTTTTTCAGTAGCGCCAACTAGGGTCAAGAGTTCGACTTAGCTGCTCACCCGTTTCAACCCTTTTTAAAGGGCGGACTTCATTCATGCTTTTCATTCATTCATCCACAGATCGTAATTTAGACCTGAATCAGAGAATGACCACCTCTGAACCAGTACCCCCACTGGGGGTACTGGTTCGACATCGAGGGCTTTTTGACCATTACAGATTTATATGTGCTCTAGCCACCACACACACGGAGAATCTTCGGTCGACAGGATTCGAATTCGCAACCCAAGGGATGCGAAACCAAATCCCTATTAACCAGGCTATTCCGTCCTGGTAAGCTAACTCACCCAATAAACTGAAATGAGTCATTTTTCTGTGTTATCTTATATAAATTTCAGATATCCGCTATCCAACAATCTGAATATAGTTTATTTCTGAATTTTCCCAAACTCAACTACTCTTGTGAATTTTTTTCACACTAAATCAACAAAAGAAATGACAAGCATACAAAGAAGAAAGCATCACTTCCTCTTGATGCTGATGTTCAAAGTAGCTTTAAAAAGGGAAAGAATCATTCAATATGTCACTGCCCGTGGAAAAACAATTCAAAACTAAATAAATATTTAGATTATTAATATAAAATTCTGATTTGAATAATCATTACCAATCCAATTTTTAAAGTCGCATTTTTACTTGTGCAATAAAAAGAATAAATTCAGTTTATTTTTCAAGGTTTCCAATTTTAAATATTTTATTTATAATTCCTTATTATAAATATTTTGAAACCTGAAAATTAGTTTTTTTCATGTTCACTATCAGGTGATGCCATTCATATAGAATCAAAATTTAATGAAATTAATTGAATAATTGATAATTACATTTTTTAAAATATGAAAATAGTGTAGTGTTATAAAAAAAAATCCATGAATACTCAAAATTTCAAAAACTCTAGTACATCAGAAAGATGGTGAAAAATTAGTTACAAAATTCCATCTTTATAGATGTTAAACAGTTCGAATTAAAAATAAGATATTTCAAACATTAAACAAAATGTGTATTATGAAATAAATAAAATTTCGTAATAATCATTTGCGATAATTGTTGTCTAATAGGGAAATTGCTATAGCATATAAATAATTAATATAAACTAGCTATTCCCTTCCACGCGCTTCTGCGACTCATTCTGATTGAATGGAAAAGAAACAAAAGAGAAGGCGCACTTTTCGAATATGTGTAATTTCACAGTGTTTGTGGATATACATTATGGTACAACCCTTCCGTTATC
The DNA here is from genome assembly GCA_026543865.1 of Argiope aurantia. Lineage (NCBI taxonomy): Eukaryota > Metazoa > Arthropoda > Arachnida > Araneae > Araneidae > Argiope > Argiope aurantia. The sequence continues at coordinate 18,616 of JAPMOR010030008.1, forward strand.
TACTTCCATATCACCATTTTGTATTTGTATTGTTACGAATTCAAACTCATCGTCTGTATAAAGGAAATATATCGTTTGCTGTAACTGCATTGGATATTATGGTTTGAAGATATCGCTTACAGCATTTTCAATCTATCATGTTTGATGAATTTGAATTCAGTAAATTGCATGGTCGATGTTTATTTTTCATCAAAATTTCACGTAAAAATTCAATTTAACGTTGTATTCAGAAACATTGAAATGGAATCGTAAAACTAGAAAGTTAGAATTCGTAAATCGAAAATATTGAAATGGAATGGTAAAATATTTAGTACAGCGTGTCTTCTTGAGCTACGCCTCACAGATGTCGTTTTAAGAAACAGGTTTTTACCTGTCACAGATGTGATATTTATATAATCGGTATATAAAAGCATGCGCGTATTCGAATGTAATAACGTTGCGACAAAATTTCAAGCAATTGATAAAAAAAACTTCCGAAGATTTAAGATTTTGAATAAAAGCATATATTACACTTCTATTTATATAAATGCTGGATTTTTTTTACATTATAAAGTAAGGGTTAAAATAAAGAACAGAACTAGAAATTGTATATCGTTCAAAAATACCAAGCAGAACAAACTAAATCCTTTAAGGCACAATTTATAAGGGTGTTTTTTTTATATAGCTCTGTGTAACATTCCGTACAAAACTACCTTTCTGATGCAACATATTTATAAGATAACATTTCCAAAAATATTGCAATTCTTGAAGTTTCTTATTTATATTTAATATTGTACCATTTGTATTACAGAATTATACTAAACCTTATTTGATTTATACAATATATAAAAACTCAAATGTAAATGCACCTATAAAAATGCGCATGTTTAATGTAAATGAATATTTTAATTAATAATTGTTAATCTAAATGAGTACTTTCTAGCTAAAGCTGCACAATTAAAAGTAAAATTTTAAAAAAAATCATTATCTGAAGCTAGCTGGAACATATAACAAGCTATCATAAATTGTAATAGTTCACAAATAACATTTATATTGATAATGTACATTTGGATTATGAGATTAATTATACTAATTTGCTCATTCATAAGATAATTTTAAAACACACAATATTATGAAAACGATCAAATGATGAACTAGCAATTTCTACGGATTTAAACTGGTTTTTACCAATTGTGTTGAGTGTGTTAATATTAAAACATTATCAAGAAATTTTTGTCTCTGTGTGTGCGATGCTTATTTTGTCTTCCGATTTCGAATTAAAGTAAACCATAAATGCACATATTTCGTAAAAACAAATTTTATAATCAGTATCTTTCATGTTATGGTTTTCTTATTAATTTTGTAATGAATCTCTAACATTTCTTCCCAGTGTAGTTATTTTCATGTTGAGGAAAGAAAGTTTTAAATATATTATAATGGAAAATGAATGTAAGCCATGTCAATGACCCTGCTGGCTTTGAAATTGGTGACAAAAATAGAAATTTTCGAAATTATAAGAACTGTTCTACTTTGACTTATTATACTCTACGTTAAAATAAAAAAAACGATATTAAAGGACGGAAGTAATGTAATACAAGTGGAAGCCCAAATAGTTGAATGAATTTTTTATTTCGAAGATTATCGCTTATCGATTTCTCTCTAGCTGTAAAATGAATTCTATTGTGGCCGCGGTGGCCGGGTGGTAATGTCTCGGCTTCGGAACCGGAGTGTTTCAGGTTCGAGACTCGATTCCACCGAAGAACCGTCGTGTAAAGGGATCAAATTGCACGTTAAATCCGTCCTGACCAAACGCCCTCCCGCTGGTGTGGTGTGGAGAGGGGGGTGCCAGTTCAGGTGTCGTCCTCGTCATCTGACCGCGGTTCAAAATTACGTGGTCAGTCCCAAAATAGCTCAAGTGTTACTTCAAACGGGACGTTAATATAACCAAACCAAACCAAATCTGAGTTCTATTGTACTTTTATTTAATTAGCGATTTATTGCTTGCGTGTGTTTTGTTTATTTATACGAATGCTATTCTTCTGTACGATTCTGATGTATTTTGCTACTTTTGTTTTTCTCATGAAATAAAGTATTACGTTATTGAGATTGCTGGACTTCTCACAATAAACTCATTCCGCAACATTATTGTGCCATAAAATAAATTAATTAGAATTATGACTATAAAATGTAGTTCTCGGGGAAATAAGAAATGTAATTACATAATATGTAAAAAAAATATCTTTTAAAAATATTTCCATTCATGTTTTAATATATATAATATTAATACAAAATGGGCAGATTAAATTTATGAGAAATAAAAGCTGATCCAGATACGGAATTCTTTCAGTGCAACACTAGCTTAATCTGTTTAATTTACTGTGTGTATGCTTTTATGAATGTATTCCTAATACTCTGATTGTTCATGATAATAAAACTCATTTTTGTTAATATAATTTATATTCATTTTATTGTAAGTTTTGAAAATAATTAGAATAGAAAAAAAATATAAGCATAATAAAAAAAAAATCAAAAGTATTTGAGTTGTCAAGGAATTTTATTTTATATAGATCCACATGTTCTCAAGAAATGCACTTCAACAATTCTCACAGAGGAATAATTCTCATTTTCCTTTTTGTCATTGAGAAAAGCAACATCACTCGTTTCCTAAAACTACAGTTTTCATAAAATGAATTTGAAGCGAAGAGTTTACATTGGATAAGATCGCAGTACCTAATTCCCCAGCTTCGATGCTATCAGCTTTGCAAGAACAGCAGTTTTGGTTCATTAATTAAGTGCCCTTCTCTTTTCATCTGAGAATGCGAGGGATAGGAATTTTAATTATCTCGCGGTACACTATGCCCTAATTCTTCTGTAGTGGAAAGTTTATTAATCACAGCCACCTTCGAGCATGCATGCGGACAATAAATTCGACGAAACTTCATATGTAAATTGCATACTTATCATCAAGAGACTCAAATTGCATTTTCGTAACCATGCACTAGTTTGAAATCTGCTGTTTATTAAGTAGTAGGGCATATTATACGATGGCTACTAATAAGTTGAGGACCGTTTCTGCATTAACTGATTATTGGGAATCTTAAGTTGACTCTGTCGAGAATAAGTGATTCATTCATTAAAAATGAGGTTCCATTCAAAGCTGTCATACAATTTTATGAACCTTGGATCGGAATAATTTGGCCCCAGTTTAAAGCTGTAAATAGAAATTAAAATGCATTTAGCTCAACGAAAATATCGTAACATTTTGTAGTTTTTCAAATAAACCGATAGATTTTGATCGATAGACTTTCTATTCTCAATTGCCTCAATGCCATGTTTATGGTGGAAGCTGAAAAAAATCTGATCAATTTCCATGTTTGTGATTTTTGAGTTCGAAAAATATATTTTTGGGATTTCTTCTGTCTCTGAATTTAAACCCACTATGGGCTAAAGGCATGAAAACTTTTAAGTCCAAGAGTACAGATCCGGAGCAAAATTTAGTAGAAATAAGTTGGAGGAAAATTTCTTTATCTGTACTTTCTTGAGGCATGTGAACACTACGATTGAACAAAGCAGGAAGCTATACAAATAAAAACTTATTCTATGATTAAATCAGCGAAATTATGTATCAAATTTTAGAATAACAGGGTTAATATGATAATGGTCTGCCAATCTATCTATTGTTGATGTGTAAACATTATATTTCAAAATTTCTGCAAGTTAAGCAAATGAAATTTGATATGAAATTTTCTTATTAAAAAGAAAATATATTTCAAATTTAGATTCCAATCGGAATCAAACAATGCATCCAAAATATATATTCAGTTATCTTCATTACACTAATATTTTCGAGAAGGTCGAGGTGGCAACAATTCCACTGTCTTCTCTTAGTTGTAAATTCTTATATTCTCAAAAATAATGTTGGCCAAAAATTTTTCTAAATTGATCTCGTAAATTCTAAGATTGATTCTGTGTATTAAAAGCGTGTGCTCGATTTTGAAAATATGTTTGTAATGAATTATTATACACTAAGCAATTTTAATACCAACTGGTACGCCAATATTAATACCCTCTAAAGTTGTTAATTAAATATTTTATGTTATTTGGTTTCTTAATTGCGTCATGAGTAAAATATTTTTAAACTTCAGATTTTGATAGTCATATTATTATAATTATCAAAGTTGAACTCATGCTGTTTTAGAAGCATTACGACATTCTTTTCATTGTACTAAGGATCTGTCAAATGTTTTGTCCGATCACGTAAAATTTGTAGATATTGAAGCTCAATGAATAAAAATTCGATAAAAACAAAAACTATTTTTCTAAAACCAAATATGCCTTTTAAAAATTTTTGTACAGAAAACAGAATCTTTCAACTTTGAAATATTATGTGCACTACAAAATATATTGGGTTGTTCGGAAAATAATTTCGGTTTTTTTTTTGTGGAAATGTAAGACAGTTTTCGTTTAATAAACAAATACTTTATTAAATTAGATATTGGCCGTTCTAGTTCAACACCTTTTGCCATCTTTCTGGTAGTAGCATCATTCCACGCTCATAAAATTTTTGGTCTTTGCTGCCAAAAAATTGATCGAGGTGGTTTTTGATCTCCTCATTTGAGGTGAAGGTTTTACCGTCTAAAGAATTTAGCGAACCCGTTCTGGCACTGGCGTACTGTCAACACACCTTCTCCATACACATCGGTCCATTTCTTTCTGGCTTGAACAGCATTTTTACCCTTTCTGTAGTAAAACAGTAAGATATGTCGAAAATGCTGCTTATCGCTCTCCATATTTAAAAGGGCACCAACCAAAAATTACTGCGTAGAATTCATTGGAATTTTTCACACACAAGCCTTGCTATATGAGCTCTCAAAGCATATAAAAATGATACGGCTTAAATGTGAAGTTGGGTGCAAAAAAATACAATTAAATCCTCTGTCGGGAAAAAACGAAATTACTTTCCGAACAACCCAATAGATTTTTTTTGGCGTGAAAGTAGCATTTTTAAAATCTACAAAAAGGCGTCCAAAATATGAGTGTAACCAAACTTTGGCACAAAATTATAGTTATGTTCCTACATTACGTACCGAATTTCATTGATTTAAGTCATTGAGTTTGTGACCATTTACATGCATATGATAGTTTGTAGACCAACAGACCGTCAACTCGCGCCAGGTTAGAATTCAGAATTTGATAATTACATTTTGCATGCTAAATATGTGTACCGAATTTTGCATACCTGGATATTTACGTTTTGAAATTATCGAGTTCAGTTGTAATTGAACAGCTAGACAGAAATTCCTCTGAGTGGATTTCATTAAAAATTTGGACTAATGTCTAATGTCAAAATTTCGTCCGTCTGAATTAGACTTTTTGAGTTACCCAGTTCATAAACAGAGATAACCCAAAAAGTGTGTTTTTTGAGCTCAAAGAGATTCTAAATGTGGATGGTCGTCAAAATCTCGAGTGGAAGGTGTTTTCTTATGTTTACAAATCAAAAAAAAAAAAAAAAAAAAAAAAAAAAACATCGCATCAATTTATTTTTTAAAGTCATATGTATTCACATTGTAAACAGTATTTATTATTGTATGTAAAATATTCACATTACTTTTTCTAACTGTAATGCATTATATCATTTTCTTTAATGTACGCTCTACAGCATTATCAAAGAACTAAATCTGGTATACTATCGTGACATTTGGTATCAGCGTATAACTACCTATTTTATCATTGGAATTATAAATAACTTCAGCTATACATATAGATTCTGTCTGAATATCACTGCCTGAATATTTTTTAATATCATAATTGTTCGTACAAGTTTTACAAAATCGATCTTTCTAATTACAAACCTTTATTTTAAGAACATAAATAAATATTTTGTTGAAATTTTAAATAAGTTATTATAGTTTTAGACTCCCTTGACCTACAAATCAATTAGCGCAATGAAACGGTTATCCATGATTTGAATGTATTCCCTCCCCCCTCTTTTTCTATGGTGCTGTACAGATATATGGCTATAACTTTTCTAGCATAAAATCTGAAGAATCTATACTCTTTAGGTTGCGTTTATAGATTTAGGTAAATTACCCTTATTTAAACTTTATTTATTTACCCTTATTTATTTTACCTTGAAATATCCTTATATAAATTGAACAATAGGATTGATTGATAATAATAAAAGTCTTATAACTATATAAGCTTGCTGAAAGTAGACTTTCAAATCTAAAAGCCTTGCAATATTCTTATTAAATGCATATGGTATACAGACACGTAAATTTAAATTCAAACAGAATTATTTAGAACGAATGTAATAACCCAAATAGAAATAGATATTAATTCGTTTCCAGAATAATTTTTCATATATTTTTTCCCACTGGAAACCTATCATCTTATAAATTGAAATATTATAGAAATCGAATTTCTTATTTGAAAAATTTTGATGATAAATTCCTAAGTTTACTTTGAGCGTGAAATTGCAACTCTCGAAACTGAATTTGCTTTTTGCAATGAAAATATACCCGGAAACTTTCTATTCCCGGAGGATAAGATGATCTGAAAAAGTTAGGCGTCGAAAGATTGAGTCCAGTAAATATAATTTTCGATCTCATCAGGAAAAGGAACTTCAAACTATCAAGAGAAATAGTTATATTTTTATATTTGAAAAGGCATAGTTAAGCTTGATAGTACATTTACAAAGTGAATACATTGGCTTAATAATTGAAATAATTGCTATCGAGCATATGTATATATATATTTCTCATTAGATTTCAAAGTTTAGAGACAATATATTGAAATAGAATGTATTTCAAAAAATTTTTTTCTTATTTATTTATAGATAATTTGTTATAAATGAATTCAAACTAAAAAAGAAATTGAGGCAATTTATGCGATTTCACAGTTGCATAAATCCTAATTGTAGTTATCTAACTATCGAAAACTGCTGCTTTAATCCAAAGCAGTTAAAATCCAAAAAAAAATCATTTAAAAACCTATTTCAACTTTCGACTTAATAGTACAGTTCTTTAAAAAAAGTTGACTTAATTTCATCATGAGATTTTAAACTTATTCCATATTTTTCCAGACTAACTAATTACTAATAAGAAGACTAATGTACATATCTTTTAATTTACATAGTATAATGTATGTAGTATGTCCGAATTGTAGTATGCTAAGTGTTTTACTAAGAAACAAAAAAGATAATCAAAGAAAAGCTAATGACTTAACCCGGAAGAAATGGGAACATTTAAAAACAGATGTTTAAAAACCAAATAACACAATAGATGCCATTTGTAAATATATTACTTTAAAAGACACAATTTAAATTACAAAGTTTAATGTTTAAATTAAATACATATATCAAAATGAATATCTTTTCTCTTAGGTTTAGTCACTTTCAGATAATGCCAATATCTCACTTTTTTTTGCTTTTACTTAATGTGTGTTTACGACATTCAACAACAGAAGTAAATTCCTGAACATTTATGATCAATATATTTATACCTTCTACACATTTTCTTTAGTTTAATTAGTATAATTATATTTAGTATCTCTATTATTTTAGAAATAAATCTGTTATACTTTCATCAACACTAAGTAACATTACACTAATTTAGTCTCTATTTCTTTGATCCAGAGCCGGATTATCAAATAGTCAAGATAGGCAACTATCTAGAGACTTCGAGTCTTAGAGATAGTTTGATAGAGATAGTTTCTAATCAAATTTTGAGCTTTCATTGGATTCACAAGGCCCGTGTACTTGAATGTACTTTAATTAAATCAAGTACTTTTTTTTAAAAAAAATTCAGAATAAAGTTTTTAGGCTTTTGTCCTGTATTTAAATTCGCTTGCCAATCACAATGGTCTCCTTTTTTTTCTTCTTTTTCTTTCTTCTTTTTTAAGTTGGCGCAATAACTTTCTATTAAACAGCTCTTGCAAACTTCAATTAAAATTTTTTTAATGTCTTAAAAAGAATTTAGAATTTTTTGAAACCATTTTGTTTAAAATTATTTTAAAATTTTTGATTTGCGGCATATCGAAACAAACCTTTTTGAAAATGTACCATAATGATATTGTTTTTTAAATTTCAAATCTTCATAATATATTCTATTTGAAAATTGCATATATAAATAGGAAATAAAAATTCAGAGAGAGGAGAGTGGAAACCCGAAACTTCCATTACCTAAAGCCATACGGAATGGAATCCGTCCTGCTCTAATCGCTGACTTCGGTTCACCTGCATTATGAATACACCTCCAAGACTCATTTTGTTGGTCATTTAATCATGGTTAGACTCGAAATGAAGTATTGGACTTCTCCTTATTATACGTGAAAATAATATGTATATGGTACCAAATAAAAAAAAAGTGAATATAATGTTCTTTTCTTTTTCAATAAGTTATAAATAATCAAATAAGGAAAGAGAAGCAATAAAATTACTGGAAAAGAAAGCCTTAAACGCCACAGAATCAAAATAAATTATATTAATTTTGTACAAAAGAATTAAATATAATTTTTAAATTCTTGGAATTGATTGAAAATTATGAATTAAAATTATGAATAAAAAAAAATTCTGGAGAGAATAAATTGAACTTCAGAAACACTGCATAGAGGAAATTATTTGTAGGAAATCAATTTAACTTAGTACACATTTTTAGAAAAAATGCTAAGTATTTAATGTTTAATACAAGAGTAGCTCACATCTTTTTAGACACTAGTCATGAGAAAAAAAATCATGGTGTGTATATAAGAAATTATAAAGCATAATAAGAAAAAAAATGTCATTAAAAATCTAATACAAATGTGAGGAAATAAAATACTGGGAGTTTATTTAGTCCGGGACCTATTTTGATGTTTAATAACTCATAAAATAATGAATATATAAACAAACTTATGGCATTTATTGATGGAATAACTCATATATTTTTCCTTTTCAGGTTTGAATATTTTTACTTTTGTAAATAACGCCTGCGTGTGTGGTTAATTTCAGATAATTTCATTTTCCAGTCTAAATATCTGTACTTTTCTAAATATCGTCTGCTTATTAATTGCATTTTTCTCTCTTTTGTTTTTGGCAACTATTGAAATGTTATGTTTACTTTTGATGTGTTTGTTCTATGTAGTACTTTTGTATGTGATGTTTTATTCGAGAGGATATTAAGGAGAATGCATAAACCACAAGAGAAAGCACCGATTTTATGGTGGTTCATAGAAACGAAATCGATAGTGCAAGCACAGAGAAATTTCAGAAGAATTTACCAAAAAGATCCTCCATCCCAAAACAGCATCTTGCGGTGGAAAAAGAATTTTCTAGAAATTGGAAGTATCGCAGATAAGAAACGTTCCGGACGTCCTTGTACAAGTGATTTTGATGTTGAGCGTGTCAGAGAGACATTTTTACACAATCCTAGAATATCTGTGAGATCAGCAGTTCACATTCATTGACAAGGGTCATGAAACTTTTTGAGTCTAATTAACCATTTATGTTATTAATTTTAATCTATCTTTATTATTTTATGAGTTATTAAACATCAAAATGGGTCCGGGACTAAATAAACACCCTGTATATATATCTCTCTAAGTGATCCTTATAATGCGGGTTGATATATTGGTTATATTATTAATTAAAAATTATTACCTATTGTTTTAAAATCGTCTGCGAGAGAGACAAAATTTCCAAATGCGTCGTATCAGGTCCATGGACTGTCATTTATTCTTTACTTCTTTAGAAAAAATCACATTTCCATGACTAAATAAGTAACAGATATATCTAATGGTATATTTATGAACTCATATACCTGTATATTTACTAGTAAGAAAATTTACTAATATTATTATTTACCCGAAGTATATTTACCAGAAAAATTAATTTACTGAATTTATTTACTCAATTATTTTACGTGAATTTTATTAAAGTAACTTGAAACTGGTTGTTGAGTATCTATCAGAATCTATTCACATTATAAGGATGAAAAAATATACTTCACGTATTCTTAGATAATATTAAATGCATTATAATCAACATAATCAGAATCCATTTCATAAGTTTATTTTTTTTCTTACAAGACTCATATTAATTGTAAGTAATGACAATAGAAATCAAATGTTAATTGGAGTTGTTGTTTACAAATTTGCAGTGCTAACAAGATAGAAATAGGTAAAAAAAATTATAAAAATAATAATTTTTCTAGAATCCTAATGACCAAAAATTTATTTTAGAATCAAAACATAATTGAGTACGCGTTGCTGTCTATTTATATAATTTTTTGTGAATTTTATCTGTTGCCAAAAAGGAATTTCAGGAAATCTTTACGTTTCACTTAACATACTTATTTCTCTGCTAGATTTCGCGAAATTCATAAATACTTTAAAAAAAGAGACTATATGTGAAAACAACGGATGAGACCGCAGAAAATATGTCAATAAACATCAATCATTCTTGAAGTTCAGAATGAAGGCAATCTCGAGATGCGGAGGATCTAAAAAACACTGTTACTCTCAAAGGAAAATGTTTCGAAGAATAAAATAGAATTTTTGATTTTAACATAAAATTCATTTCGGAAGTCTGAAATTTTCTATAAACTTTGCGACATGCTTTATTTTGAAATAAAGGAAAATTCAAATTAATCTGTTGTAATAATTTAAAACTCTGTCAAAAATTTAAATTAAGCCAGTAAACTTTAAACGAAGTGAAATTTTTCTATTATCAGAAAAATTTCAAAAGAATAGCGAATACATTTGAAAATCATGTTTATTGCCCCAAAAAATAAGATATTGGTGTCCAGTAATTAAAAAATTCCATTTATATGAGTTTCTTTACTTATATGTAATTAAGAATAAAATAATCAAGGATATTAATTTTAAATTTTAATAAAAAAAGGTTTAGTTTTTTATCAGTGAAAAATTTCTTTTATACTTCAGAATTTCTCAAAATATTACATATACACTAAAAAGGAAAATTAATTTTTTGATATAAACAATATATGGGGTTGAGTTCAGTTATATTAACGTATCACTTTAAGGCAACACTAGGGCTATTTTGGGATGGATCCCGCAATTTTTTACCATGGTCAGATGTCGTGTACGATACCTGAGCTGGAGTAACGTCTCCAAATTTTCACACCAGTCCAGTGGGAGGACGTTCGACACCGACGGATTTAACGTACAACGTGATTTCAAGGCGGTTTTTCGATGGAATCAGGTCTAGAACCTGAAACCTTCCAGTTCCGCAGCCGAGACCTTACCACCAGGAAACCGCAGCCATGAGATGATACATCAAGCAGCATTGCCGAACATGAAAATTCAAATGTACTGAATATTATGCTAACTTGTATCGACATGAATTGCAATGGATGGGCAATTTAGTTATAAGGTAATTATAATATTATTCAGAATTAACTGGTAATTAAAAAAAACCCTCCGTTTTATCAAATAGAACATTTAAGCAGTAAAAGTTAAAACGACTGTCAAATGTTTTTTTATTTAATTTGACTAGTTTCATAATTGCACAAATGAAATATTTCAATCGTTTTTTTATCTCACTTACTTACATACCAGAGCTTTGAAATCGTGTTCAATAATTAATTGTCAGTGACAATACTTATATGAAAATCGGACAAAAATTGTATGGGTACCCGATGAGAAGTTCAACAAACTCGATAGTACCTGAAACAAATGACAGCACTTTTAGAAACCAACAATACACACGAGTGACAAAAAACAACAGCGCCGAAAGAGCAGCTAGATAGCTTGCACCACGATCAGAACAAAAAGAGAGAGAATTTGTAAGACTCATTGGGAACTTCCTTTTAAATATATGCCAGGACAAGATATGGAATTTTCTAGAAGGATTGTCTGATATCGGTTTCTAATAGAGATATTAGGATTTGAGATTCACCAAGTCGCATTTTCTGATAACTTAATTTTTGTCCCCAAATTCTCGAACTCATAATCTTCCGTGAGTTATTGACATGGCCGCTTTTAAAATATCTGTAAAACTCTCTTAATGTGAGATATATAACACAGTAAAGCAATGTAACAGATTTATAACAATGCACTGTTATAATTTTTCAGGATATCATTAGTTAATCATTTATTTTAACTATGTTTTGATTACTATATGAAGGATACCATCAGAGAGTAAATTGAGAAAAAAAATTATTTTAAGATTGTATAAGAACAAATTATTAATTAACGATTACAAAGTGTTCAACAATTTAAAAAAATTGCTTTTTAATACACTAATTATATATGTTTTGAAACTATGTTTATTGAATTTATTTATTATAATCTATATTTCTTTTGATATAGTAAAACCTTAACAAGAAGACTTTGTTTAACAACAGCGATTTTCCAGATTAAAAAGTAAATTTGTACATAAATTAAAAAAAAAACATTTTCAAAAGTCTTCTAATAAGAATTTCTAAAAATCATACCATTTCACTCACCATTCCTTTAAATTTATACTACACATTAGAATGCTAGAAGAGAAATATAAATTTATATTATACATTAGAGATTTCATGTAAAAGAAATTGCATAATTTCACAAAAAAATCTTACAGCAGTTTATATTGAGATCATAATTAATTTAAAAAGGATATTAAGTGGGTTAATTAAAAACTTGTAGGTACTTCCTCCCAAGAATTAACTTCATTAATATTCTTTGGACAGACCTTCATTAATTATGAATTATCGTTGGCGTCATTTAGCTTCTACAAACAACTTCATGTTGTCACGTGATAAAAATTTTTTAAAAATATTATTTCATTAAATAATATGCAATTTTACAACCATTCCATTTATGAGAAATTATTTATTGTTTATTTTCAGTAAGAAAAACGGTACCACGCTTTCCATAAAATTACAGTTTTCATTTGTAAATTTCTACATCCCTCAATTACAGTGAGTAAGATCGTAATAATTAATTCCCAAACCACCGTATTAATAATTTTGTCAGAACAGACTTCAGTTCGTTAATTAAGTGCCCTCACTTTTCACTTTTAAGTGGTGAGATTTTGGAATTTTAATTATCTTGCATCGTACATTATACTTCTACAATGGTAGAATAGTTAATTAATCTCACTCACTTTCAAGTATGTAAGCATATAATAAATTACAAGAAATATAACACACAAATGGCATATTTACAATCCAGAAATTCGTATTGCATTCAGTGACTCTACATCAGTTCTAAGCACTTCAAGATAAAATTTTTATTAAATAATTGGAGATTTCATATGGTGGTTCCCAATCAGGTAGACACCTTTTGTTTTAAATATCTGCAAGAAGTCTTCAACTGGCTCTCATTAGAATAAACATTTTTTTTATAAGAATGGAATTTCTGCACCCTTTCTCGCTTTCTCGCCAAATATAGAGAAATTAGTTCGCATTTAGAAATTCACTTTAGTGAAAATACTCTTAAGAGTGGTTGATTAAATTTAATAAATATAATTAACTAATAGTAATGAACAGTGATTTCATACTTGTTGGTGATCTGAGCTTGATTAGATTTAAAAAAAAATTATGTAAAATGAATTTAAAGAATTCTTATTAAATATACTCAAATAATATAAATTTTTGTAATTAATATTATTGACTTCATTGACTAAATTTTATCTACTTTATTAACTGGGAATGGTTGAATAAATCGCTGCTACTGATTTTTTGCTCTTGAATCATATGATATTTTTAGATAAAACAAGTAAACAGGATTCTAATTAATAGTAAAATACACAATATATATAATTTTAGTTGTTACAATAGATACAGCTTAATGATTTTATCATTAAGATTAATTGATCATATATTAATGATTGATTAATGATTAGTAATGATTAATAATTTAATCATCACCTTAAACACTTTTAAGCTTAAGAATTTTAATATTTCCTTTCTGATGATCCTCCAAGTTCAATGCCATCTATTCCAAAGCCTGATCTCAAACGATCTAATGTTACTATTCGTTCTGGACGACATGTAAAAATTACTAAATTTTTCCAAGCCTGACTATTTTTCTCCCTACTAGAGTGATGTGGCTACATAACATTTCTACTACTATACAGGGTGTTTATTTAGTCCCGGACCCATTTTGATGTTTAATAACTCATAAAATAATAAAGATAGTTTAAAATTAATAACATAAATGGTTAACATCATAAATAGACTCAAAAAGTTTCATGACCCTTGTCAATGAACTTCCACGTGTGGCCCCTTCATCGCAGGGAGAATATCAAGTCGATAGTCAATTTCACGCCAGGTAGCGGCAAGCATGTCGGCATCCACAGAGCCTATTGCGGTTGTAATTCTGGCTTTTAGGTCATCAATGTTCGACACTCTCCTCCTCAAAACGTTGTCTTTTACAAACCCCCAAAGGAAAAAGTCCAGCGGCGTTATGTCAGGTGATCTGAGTGGCCAAGGAATTGGACCTACTCGCCCAATCCATCTTCTTGGAAAATGGTCATTCAAAGAAGTACGAACGATGGTAGCCCAATGAGTTGGCGCGCCATCTTGTTGCAAAAAGACATGTGGCTGAAGCTCTTCTAGTTGTGGAAATACGAAGTTTTCCAACATGTCTAAGTATACGACTGATGAGACCGTCTTTTCTGTAAAAAAGAAAGGCCCAATGACTCGGTCGTGCATTAGTCCGCACCACACATTAACCTTTGGGGAATCCCTTTGTGCCTCACGGTATTCATGGGGGTTTTCAGATCCCCATATGCGCACATTATGGCGAATAACAATGCCAGAAACATGAAAGGATGCTGTGCTTTCTCTTGTGGTGTATGCATTCTCCTTAATATCCGATCGAATAAAACATCGCATACAAAAGTACTACATAGAACAAACACATCAAAAGTAAACATAACATTTCAATAGTTGCCAAAAACAAAAGAGAGAAAAATGCAATGAATAAGCAGACGATATTTAGAAAAGTACAGATATTTAGACTGGAAAATAAAATTATCTGAAATTAAAAACACGCGCAGACGATATTTACAAAAGTAAAAATATTCAAACCTGAAAAGGAAAATATATGAGTTATTCCATCAATAAATGCCATAAGTTTGTTTACATCTTCATTATTTTATGAGTCATTAAACATCAAAATGGGTCCGGGACTAAATAAACACCCTGTATACATCAAAGACAAATTCGCACTGTATTATAATTTATTCATTGCTATTATTTTTATTTTTCCATGTTGAGTGTAAATAAAGTGAGTTAACTTAGCTTTTCGTGTCTGTGTTGAGCCAACTATTTACAACATTAACTAATTGATAACAATAACCGAATTGGCTAAAATCAATTATATTTTTTTTATCAAATGGAAGAAAAAGAAACATTTACAGCCGAGCTATCTATATTTTTTATTTCAAAAATAAGAATTGTGAATATTCTTTAATTGTTGCTTATGGCCAATTGTTTTTTAGCGAATATTGTTCGAATTTGTATAATTTTTCAAAATAATTGCTGCATGTTGGGTTTCGAAGTATTAAGTGATTGGATTTATTGGAAGACTTTTTTTCAAAATAATCATCATTGTCGGAATCATCAACGTTTATTATTTGATGTTGCTCACAAAATGCACACGATTTTTTTTAAACTTTTGCAAATAAAAGGCAATTAACTTTTCAATTGGGCTTTGAAGTTGCGTTGATTCGTTTGTTAGGCAAATATTTATGCTCTTGAAGAATTTCAATTTTGGTTTTAACATTCGAACTGATTTTAATGAATTTTCTATCATAATTCAGTTACAAATGTCAGTAAATTTCTAATTAATCTACAGATTTCTAGTCAGAATTGGCAACTTATCTTTAAACCAATCTAAATCTTCTGGTCCAAGCAAAAGAACGTGAACCTCAACGAATGGGAAAGATAACTTCCAGAATTTCATTACAAGGGGATAAGGAATTTCACGACCGCCAATTGTCAACGAAGGTTAAAAAAAAAAACACCGAGTGCATGAATTTTGGATCAGAGGATTTTGATAATTTGAAGAGAATGATAGTATTAACCATCATTGCATTAATGTATTTATTAAAAAAATAAACCGTGCCTAATTTTAGCATTTTTGTTTCGTTTTATTGAAAGTTTAAAATGGATATTTTTGTGTGTAAATGATTTTTGTAATAACAATGAAAAATAATGTGGTTACATCAGAAATATTATGGAAGTCAATATTTTGTTTAAGGTGAATGAATAAGTGAAGTCATCTCACTTGGCATTGCAATTCAATGACAAACAAACTTCATGTATCGTCTAATTATTTACATTTACACATTGTCTTAATTTGAGCAGTGCCGATATGTCTAGAGAAGATTATAATAATGAAAACAATTAAAGAAAAATTCAATATGAGGAATTTGATTATGAAATAACTTAAGTCTTCCATATTTATACTTTGCGTAACATTTTTGAATGCGAAATTAGAAATTTATCGCTCTCTCTTGGTTGCTACAATGCAGCGATGATATGCAAAGACGTTTCCCAAGTAATCATGAGTTACGAAAATCCTTGACTGAGAAAATTCGGAAAAAGATTTTTAACTCACTTGTTTAAACCGTATAATAAGTAAGTTAAAAATCTTTCTTTCTTACATTTTTTCATCGTAATATGTTCTTCTAAAAGAGAATGTTTTTTCAATCCATTGAATGAGCATACTTATTGAGAAACTTCGGAAAGAAAATAACTTATCTACGGAATAATTTAAATGAAACAAATTAAAAATTGCCGATGCAATTTTTATTAGATTTATTTTTTGAGGTTAATAACGACGAACGATGCCAATGCAAACAAAATGAATTCTAAATAAATTATATTAAGTTTAATAACGAGTTAAATTATAACAAATTTCATTAGAATAACGTTAAAGTTATGTTACAAAACGTAATATAAATGAGAAATGTATAGTATAGAAATAGGTAAATTAAGACATATTAATCATTTTTATCTTAAATAATGAGAAACATTTTACATTTTCTATTGTATCCTTCATTCGAAAAAAATTTATTATCTAAACAGAGGATTAAATACAAAACAATTAATGAAAACAGGAAAAAAAGTGTAGCTATAAAAGGCAAAATATAAATATTTCTCTTTTAATCTAGTAAATAAATAATTCATGCATGTTTCATTAATTCTTTAACCATACTATCATTATTTGGAAGGAATTTCTTAAGCCAAATGTAAAATAACAGAGAGAATGATATAGTTATTATTTCAATTTAATTACGGAAAGGAAGGAGATTGTTCTATATAACAAAAAAATTTTTAATTAAAAGTAAAAAATATAAATATAAAGGTGCATCGCAAATTAGAAAACTACTTGATTTGGAGTTAAAATAACAAATATATACTACTTCTATAAAAGAAGCTTACTTTTAAATAAATTATTGTAATTGGCCAAAACTGAATGCAATATCTTTATTTATCTTTATTTTTGTTGTTTTTATATTTTGGAATAAAATTTGATAACATTTTCTGCTGATTCAAGTCAGTATCGTTTTTCTCAAAGAAACAGTAAAAAATTAATCGATTAAAATATCAAGTTTAAGCTAATTATTAAGATTTTCTTTTTAATTTTGTTGTCACATTTTGTTGTTTTTGTTTTTAGAGAAGCATCTTATATTTATTATTTTTTTTATTATTCAATGATGAAAAAGAAAAGAATTTATAAATCAATAATTTGAACCTTTCGATAGTAAAATTGTCTTTACATTAATAATAAGAAAATTAATAAATCTTGTATTTTATTTTATTTTAATCATACAATAGGCACTTTTGATAAAGCAGCACTAGAATTTTACATATTTCAGAACTCATTTTACCAAACAAAATACAGCTCTTGTTAAGAATATTTCTTTTTTGCTAAAAATTATCACTGTGCAATAACATATAGAATCCAAAATACATTAATCTTACAATGATATTCTTGCAATCCGGTTGTTATTCGTTCTTGCAAACGACTTTCATGTCAAAATCAGGATGCGTTCCCCAAATGTGATAAATGTCACAAAAATATATCGAATATGCTTGCATTTTTCAGCCGAGTGAAAAATCTTAAGATATATACATCCCCTTAAAAAATTTTCTTTGAAAAGAAATTATTTTACAGGCAGCCTTTTGTACATAATACAAACATTGCTTAACATTGCTGGCATTGTAATTCGACAGGTGATTCTGGCTTGTCTGAAAACCAGTATGACTTGTCTGCAGTTAAGCCTTTTTTCGGGAACAGTCGTTCCTCGCTTGTTTATAAGATTCATAGAAAAATTATCAATGCTTACAGTTTAAAGTTACGCTTGTTGCCATTTCCAAGTACTATATTATAGAAATAATAAAAAAAAGAAAATCATGCTCTTGTATTTGTTTTCTCTGAAACATACGATGTGATGATGTTATAAGCTTCCTGCCATTCATTGCAAGGGCAATAATACATGGAATGCAGCTAGATTCCATGTATTATTGCTAGATTCCATGTATTGAGATTATTGAATTTCTTTAAATATATAATGTAATAAATATGTTTTATCCTATTACCCGTCCCCCCGAGGGGAATCTCGAAATGAGAATAAGAAGGTTCGATCATGGTGGCTGGTTCTCGCCACCCTGGAGAATACACAAAAAGGCGAGAGTGTGGCTCCTCCCACCGATGACGAGACGTACTTCCTTAGGGAAGGGTTGTACTGTGGCCGGTGATGGCCCTTAGGACTCAACTACAGTTCCCGCCAGTGTTACTGTTGCGGCGGTCCGGTTATTCAGTTATTTTATCAGTGTGCCTTCAGACGAATCGGAGAGGCAGTGATATGACTATCCTAATACCGTTTTTGTAAAATGAATGAAAACCAATTAAATAATTACTTTCTATTCTCTTTGAAATCTCTCAATAAGCTTTAAATTTAAAGTGCAATGACTTATTTCAGAATTTAAAGGATTATGTTTCCCAAATCCTTTTAAGAAATAAAACTTAAGTAATAATTAGAAATTTTAAATTACAAATTATTTTCAAAAGTGACGCATTTGTTGTGCTACAATAAAATAAAAAAAAAGCGCGAAAACATTAGTTAGGAATCTCATAAGTTTTCGTTTAGATTTGCTATATCATACATTCTGTTATATTTGCTCGATCAAATTTAAGCAGAGGTAGACTTGTTCTTTTCTTGACATAATACACAGGCAAACAAATTTCTTAATTTTCTAGAAAATCATTTAGTAAGAAATCCAAAATAATAGATAGCTGGAAATTTATGGCAATAGCGAAAAAAAACAACATCAAAACGCATTAGATAAACTCAGATTACAAAAGTTCCATATATTTTTTTAAAATCAACATCTTTTTGAGTTTTGGGTTAGGAGAAATGTGATTTTTCAAAGTGCTTCGGGCATACATACACAACTTTCTATAACTCGTTTTGAAATCCAACAGATGTTAAGGATTTGCTTGGAAATGTCGAAAGAAGTTAATGGAATTTCGTAGAAACTCTTGAATTATTGGTAATTTCTTGTGATCGCCTGCGTTGCAATAGTGAAAGCTGCCACTATTTAAAAGTAAAACTTTTAAAAATATAAAAATTCTTTTCTTTCGATCATCTATTATAAAAAATATTAATCTTCATTACTTTTTTTTTCAACTTTCATATGAATTTTAATATTTATAATAAATGCATTGAATAAAATTTACAAAAGTCCTCAAAGAAAGAATGTTTTCTAACCTAATGCAACTTATACATCTTAGATACATTAAAATGTTTCTTTTATAAAAGAATCGTCTTATCTTTTTGTCAAACAATTGAATAATTTTTAATTAACTTGCTATTTCATAAATCAATTAAAATTGCCATATAAAAGCTTCATTATTTTTAATAGAATCAGTCCTTCTTTGGTCACATCACAATTTAATGTTTAAAAATTCACAAAATATGTAATTGTTGCTATGCAAAGTTTAATCTAATACAGAAAACGGTTGTTTCTCTCTTATGATACATTAACTCACTATTAAAAGTGAAACACACTATACAAGTATTTTTATTCTATATTAAAATTGATATGTAACAGATTATATATTTTAAATCATATGAGATCTTCAAAAATAACCAATCTTTCAAACATAGCTTTACAAGCACATAAAATTTCAAAATTTAAAAAAAAATGTGAAATTAAAGTCACGTTATCATTTTTTCAATTCATTATTATTGTTTTAGAGCAAATAACAGTTAATCTCTATATCTTTTCTGATCTTTTGGCGTATTCTGTGGAAGTTTTAATTTAATTGTTGCATGAAATAAATTGAAAAAAAATTATTCATAATATTTGATAGGAATTCAAGTATGGCTATTTTATGAAACGAGCATTCTAATCTACATTTAATGCATAAACCGATTTAAGGTTTGTATAAACATAAAAAAGGCTTAAATTCTGGACATTTTTGTGATTCATTTGAATTCCCAATATTCCCATATTCTGCGTAATAGACTTCTTTTAGAAATACATTAAAATAAAACTTAAAAATACAGAATTATCCTTGAAAGTAGGCTATATTATAAAAATGCCCTTGTTTAATAACGCAAAATAATATTTTGCGACATAAATGTATAATATGTAAATATACAAATATGTCCTTGTTCTAAAATATTCAATTAATTACATAGTTATTCCTCTTTTTATATAATTTCACTGTTTAAAAAAATAAGGATGTAATATAGATATTTCATATCATTTCTCTATTATATTTGAAATTATAATAAGTAATAAGCGTTTCCACGAAACTAAAATATTAGTGTTATCCTCTATATATGGATTTATTAAGCGGTTACTAATTTATTTTGCTTAGAAAATGAAATAATTTCCTCATTCGAAAATAATGCGCACCTGTTGAACATTATTTGCAATAGTTTAGTAGCATAGTAATAGCTCAGATATCGTCCTCTCCATCTGACCGCTGTTCAAAATTACGAGTTCCTTCCCAAAATAGCCCTAGTGTTGCTTTACAACGGGACATTAATAAAAAGCTAATTTAAACTTTACTATATCTCATGATAACTCTATAAGTGAACTAATTTACTATAAAGATAACTCTCATGTGTGAGGCTCTAAAAATAAAAATCTGAACAATCTTGAAATTCCACAGCCTTGCCTAAAATTCAAAATTTTATGTGGGGCTCAAAAGACTAATTCCTTTATTAGAAAGCATGCCGAAACGTGTTGAGATATAACTCCTGCTGGTTACATTCAAGATTTAAGGTTTTACATTCATAATATGAATTTATTTTACAAACTCATTATTTAATGAGTTTGTAAAATATTTTTAAATGTTTACTTGCCTTTATTTAATATTTTCATGTTCATTAAGATGGAAACAGTACATTTTTTCATTCTATTCCTGATACACTAGAAGATTTGAAACTTGAGCGCTAGTATGATCTTGATAGCAATGCCTTATTTCAATATTTTCATAGCTTAATTTATTAATTAATTATTAAATTAATTTAATTCTTAATACTTAAAAAAGTGTCCGTGTGTTAAAAAAGGGGTTTCTTGATTCTATAATATTTGTGCTAAAAATTTTTTAATAAAATCTAAAAAAGTAAATAATAATAATAATAATAAAAATTCTATAAAATGATAACAAAGAACTAAATGATAATTGATCAAAAAATGAAATGGTTATTTCTATTTTTTTTTCCTTTCTTTGAAAGAACAATAACAAAAAAAAATCATCTCTCATAAAGTGACTATATTATTCCTTGGTTTATGAATTTCTTTGATTTTCTAATTCAAAGGCATATACATGATTTTTTCATCATTATTTTAATTTATATAAGAGCCTAAAAGATACTCTAAATATTTAAGAGTTGGTTTTATTACTTAAATTAAATGTCACTTCAATAGAAATTCAGATTTAAATTTTTTAAAAATTCTAATTCGATGTATAAATCAGAAGCATTATTGCATTTGAAAGGATTTAAATTATAAACTTCATTGATAAATTTTATCTAGCTGAAAATATTTATGGATGTAGTTAGTCTGAAACGTAACTAATGGGCTATTGTATTCTTTCAGTTTTATGAATCTTACGAGAAATAATCAACACTTGGATTACCATCCAAGAGATTTCATTGCTTCAGTTATGGGCTGATAAATCCACTCATAATAGGGTTACGGTGCGATATAGGAATGCCCCGCGCTAAAACTTATCTACAACATATCATATTTGACATTCGAAATTACCCATGATCATTATGACGGCGTTGATCATTTCCTTATCAGCATCCTTTATACGTTCTCAATGGATTGTATGTAATATTGGAATGGTCACTGACACTTGGTTATATTGCTGAAAGGAATATAATTTAAGTTGAACGATTTCATTTTCAATAAAACAGTTATTCAATTTTAATCTACAATACACCGGAGTTTATTTTATAAAACAAAAGAATATTAGATACGTTGTGAGTGAACAAATTTATGAAGTTCTGGAAAATAATTTTAACAATGTTTCTTAATAGATTAATGACTCCGAATAATAGTTATATAGATATTAGTAATAATTTTACTAGCTATAAATCGTAATACTTTAATTAGGTTTCCATTATTCTTAAATTATATCGATTTTTTTAATGTAATTCAAAGCTGTTGCATAATTAATAAATTTTATGTAACACGATTTTCTAATCTTTTAATCAATTTGAATTTTGGAAGTTTTAAAATTCGAACTATTTATCAACTAAACCTATAAACGGCTACTCCGACCAGCCCGAAGGCACACGGAAAAACCTGAATGACTGGATCATCGCAACAGCAACACTGGCGGGAAATGCGGTGGAGTCCTAATGGCCATCACCGGTCACGGTACAACCTTTCCCTAAGGAAGTACATCCCGTCAGATCCCCAACTTTTCGTGTACCCACGAGGGTGAAGAGGACCAACCACCATACCGGACGTTTCTCATCCTCAGTTACGACGTGCCTCCCAGTGGAAGATATATCAATTAAAAGATTTCAAAAGGTATTCGAACAAAACTAAACTGTATCTCAATATAGAAAACTATTTATATCTTTTTCAGCAAATTTATATAAGGGCAATCTTATAGGACGATCAATAAATTAGCTGAAAAGATCAATCAAAATATTAAAATTTATAATAAATTAGTTAGCTACTAAAATTAATTAAAAAAAATCATTAATTTTGTAGCAGGAAAACAGGGGGGACACAGGAAATCAGGGAAAAACTTGAAAAAGCAATAAAAACATAAAAAGGTTGCTTTACAGAATGGATATAAAAAGAACAATATGCCTCAGAGCATCTGCTTGAGTACTTAATATGACATAAAGTCTTCAGAGGAAGTTGAAGTCCATAAAAGATTATTCATTCTATGTAGGACCTTCATTGACATCTGTAGGACAACTCCAACCGCTGTTATCCAAATATTCAATAGCTATCCTTTTTTTCGTATTCATTTGTTTTTAATTTTCTTAATTTTCTTTTAAATTTTTAAATTTGATTTTTACATGCTGTGTTATTCTAGAAAGCATATTAAACTTGAGTGTGAAATTTTGTACTTGTATATATATATTTATGTGTTCGATAACAATTTTGCTTTTGAAATTTTCAGAATTCGTATGTTGTAAAAATAATTTCAGGCTCTTAAATTTTATTTCATTCTATTTTAAATATTGCTCTTCCCATTTTCTACTAATAAATATATATTTTTTTAAATAATGACTGTATTTCAAACTTTTTCTTTCCATTCTCATCCATTCATCCTAAAGATCAGAAGTGAAGTAAGCTTTTGGAATGAGGATGCGCCGTGGCAACTTAGAAACCTTAAACAGGTTACTCTGACCCGCCCGAAGGCACATTGAAAAATCTGAATGATCGGACCGTCGCAACAGCAACTCTAGCGGGAACTGTGGTTCAGACCTAAGAGCCATCACCGGTCACAGTACAACCCTTTCCTAAGGGAGGAGCCAGATCCCCACTTTTTTTGTATCCACCAGGGCGACGGGAATCAACCACTATACCAGAGGTTTCTCATCCTCAATTACGTGATGCCCCGCCCCGGGGAATGACGTGACGTAGTAAGGCAGTCACCGGCAATCTTGATGTCATATCTGCGAGACCAAGCTACGATCAGCAGCTTTTTTTATTTACTTTTTGTAAAATAATTGCATTATTGCTATTGGATGCGAGCCGAACGTATTCGTATTCGGATAATGTCATATAGCGCCATCTTACAACATTTCGAATATTATCCTATGATAAAAATGAAAGTACCATAAAAATTTAGAAGATTGAGTTATATGACATGGTCAGCATGAGAGAAAATAAAAAAGGTTCTAATAATTATAAAAATGTTTGGTTTTCTGTAAAATCGTGTTTTTTCAGGAAAGTTACCTATACAGATAAACTCAAAAAACAAAACCTTATCTAAATATAAAATTTGATCGAAATCTTTGGGGACGTTTCCGAGATACATAAAATAAATGTGTACATATACAAGAATTGCTCGTTTAAAGTTGTAAGATAACTTCATACCAAGCTAATATGAATAGCTATAATTATGGTATTCCAAGCAAAAAGGCTTGCTATTAAAATGACTATTGATGCAGTAAAACAGCAATCGAAATTTGAACCGATAATTTGTCTGGTCTGATGAGTTAAAACACACTACAGTTTAGTTATAAAAATTCAATTTCTCTTTTTGTTTCAGTAAGTATGTATTGTTAAGATGATTAAAGACCCCTTTCAGGCACTTAGGTAAGGAATGTGCAAACTAATGAGTCTAAGAAGCCATAACGATAGCCAATATATTCTTTCTCCCTAAATCTCTATTTTATTTGAAATAACAACTTGGTATAGTTGCTTTAAGCATCTGCAAAGAGAAGCTAAATTGAGGAAACCGACAATTGCCGGAAGTCTCAAACAAATCAATAGGCTGAAGTAGACAAGTTATTCTCATTTCAGGACATGCTGTTTTCACACTTTCTTTGTTTCAGCCTCTGAATAAATGCTAACTGCTTCGATGCCGAGAATGGCCATCCAATAGACTGTTCTACAAATTGGCCACTAAAAATCCTCTGGTATTTCTAAATTCTTACAATAGAAAATAAATTATGATAATTAAAAGACATTTTAAAAAATAATTAATCAAAAATCAACCTCCGACTTCTAATATCCTTCTTATGTGATAAAACCAATTTTTTTTGGAAGAGGAACGGTATTCAGCAGGAATCCTTTGAATTAACTTGAAAATCCAGAAATCCAAAATTATCCCGGGCCGCGGTGGCCTGGTGGTAAGGTCTCGGCTTCGGAACCGGAGGGTTTCAAGTTCGTGACCCGATTCCACCGAAGAACCGTCGTGTAAGGGGGTCAGTTGCACGTTAAATCCGTCCTGACCAAACGTCCTCCCGCTGGTGTGGTGTGGAGAGGGGGGTGCCAGCTCAGGTGTCGTCCTCGTCATCTGACCGTGGTTCAAAATTACGAGGTCCGTCCCAAAATAGCCCTAGTGTTGCTTCAAAACGGGACGTTAATATAACCAAACCAAACCAAAATTATCCCATCTCTGATGTATTTCTGCTGATTTTATTATTGTTTTGCTTTCTGCCCATATGTGTTTTCATTTTATACTTTATACTTTATTTTCTACTTTCATTTATAGTTTATTCTTTTCCTTTATACTTTATTATTATTTCGTTTATGTTTTATTTCAAGGTCGTTTGTTATTCCCTCTAAAAAATATCGTTCACCTCCGTCTATCTTAAAGGAATAGAACATTTTGGCTCTAAAAATTGGGATGTAGTAGCTGTAATTTAATGTTAAAGGCAATAAAAAAAAGCAGAAAACGTTTACCATGAAAACTCTTTCTTGTTATCAAGTAAATTCTTGAATGATACACCAACAATTAATTTTAAAGAATGAAAATAAGATAAATCAGTAAACATTATGTATTTTTGGCTTAAATAGAATTGATTTATGTGAATCCTTTGAACATGATGTTGCTCTTTAATAAATGTGGCTTTCCAGTAACAACACAGAAATGAGTATTTTTGCTCAATAAATAATCTTCTAGAGTGAAATTTTAATTTAAAAAAATGATAGATAGATTGTTACACTTTTAGAGCTCGGAAAAATTCAGTATCAACCTATATTTTTATTCAATTATTTGTATTTTTATGTTTGAAATATAAGAAAAATATTTTTTTTAAATATTTTATAGACGATAAAAATTTGCTTCTTAAATTAAATACCAAAAATATTAATAATCAAAATTTTTTTTCATTATTATCTTATTAAATAAATATTTAAGTTCACAGCGAAGATTTTTTTTAAAAATTAAGGACTTCAATTTTGATAAAATTTAAATAAATATTTTCTAATACAATGTTTTAAATCATTATTTGCTTTATACATAAAACGCTCCCTACAGATCTAAAATGATTGGATGTGTTTTGAGTGCAAATCCACCCATCGATACTTTAAAAATATTTAACTTCAATTACTCCTTTTTGAAAAATGCGTTTATCGAAAAGCTACTTCCGAAATGAAAAAGAAATACATTTTTGTTTATATAACCAAAGCTTCATGTTATAAATACTGAATAGATTTCATTTTTAATAAGAATTCCATACGAATTTGACATTACGGTTTGTTATAAAAACCAAACTTTCGTCATAAGTATTGTAGAAAAAAGTTATTTTTATAGATAGATGATTTCTTGGTTCAATCATTATAAAGCATATAATATTTATGGAAAAACTATTTATATTTATTTTAGAAGGGACCGTTATTTCTCCTTTGGTTTTAGAAATATTTTTTCCTCCTTGTTTGTGTCAGAAAAATAATATATTTCTCCATTTTTTTTCCTGTGTAATTGAATTTGAAGTTTCTTGGAGATCCAAAAATATATCTGAATTTACATAATAATACATACAATAATAATGAAGTTAAAAATTTTGTTTCAGAAATTAAATATGTTATATACGGTGATTGTTGGAAATATAAATCCTTTGTAGTCCTTCATTCTGTTATGTTGTTGTTTCCAATGGCACATGCCATAGGCAAGCCCGCTGATTTGAAATCAACGATTTTAAGCCGAAAGGGAACGTCTCTTATTTTAGTAGCGCCAACTAGGGCTAAGTGTACGATTTTGCTACTCACGCATTACATTCGCTTGCACAGCCCCTTTTTAAAGGGGGGCACATTCACACATCTCACAGATAGAACAAATGAAGGACAACCATGCCCGAACCGGGACTCGAACCCGGGACGCCCAGATCACAGGGAAGACGCGCTACCCCTATGCCAGGACGCCGGCTCATTCTGTTATAAAGTATATTAGAAAAAGGAATGAAATCCTTTGTAATAAATGAAAAGAAAGTTAAAAATAAATTAAAATCTTCATGTTAAACTACATGAAAGAAATGAAAATTTAATACTTAAACTTTATCAAGTAATCGATGTATAATATTAGTGCTGGAGATATATAGGACGATTCAAAATAACATATGCAAAATTCTTTGGCAAATCAAGTGCAGACTGTCTAAAAATAGACTCGAAAAAGAAATATAAGATTATGTGGCAACAATGACTTTGGTAGGCCGTTGTGTATTTTGTGCTAGCATCATACAACAACAGCGAATATATTAACCTGCATCTTTTGTCAGGAGCAACTATTTTATCAAAACTTATGTTTAAGTCGTAATATTTTTATTATATTAGTTTCCTGGAATTTTTGTTGTATTTATTCAAGTTAACTTTCGTCATTTTTATTAAATTTGTATTTTGCTATCAATTATAAATTGATAAATTTCTTCAGAGTCTTATGATTTTGAATTAGGTAGACTCTAATATTCTCCTTCGTTTTGCAAATGATTTAAAGAC
>JAPMOR010030026.1:0-12074 GCA_026543865.1 Argiope aurantia
AGATCGTTTCGTTCAATTTACTATATATATTTTGCTAATTTGTTGTCCTTTCCGGCAAAACTTCAACTTTAATTTAAAATGTAAATGAGGAAATTGCAATTAATATTAAGATATTTTTTAATAAAACCAAGCGTTTTATTTTATTTATCATCATTATTGTTATTTATTAATTATTATTATTATTGAATGTGAGTATTGCAAACAGAATCGCTCGGTATTTAAGTCTTATGTTAACTACAAAATATTTTTCATAATTTATGTAATATCTCAAACAATAATTCAACAAAAATTTCTGAGATTCAGCATAAAATTCAGTTTTTAATTTTGCTTTCAAAAGGATTGAAATGAAATCAATAATAATATTTTGTTCCTGCCTATAAATATATTTCAAAAATTATGAAGTCTAAATTTAATGCAGTAAGGTATCATATTCTGAGAAATATTCTGGCACACCAAATTTTAAATAAATGAATGAATGTTTCTGTTTTCCACGATCAACTAAGACTTATTTATGAAGTTTTAAATGTTAAAAATTTAGAAAAACTCAACATTTTCATAATCTTAGGCCAATTAATCTTGAGAAACCTGCGCGCTGATTGGCGTATTTTCTTTGAAGCGATCGATGGAAAATCTAAAATTATCCTTTTTTTTATTGAATAGTGATATTCAAATTTTCATAAATCAGTCAGTTTAAGTGATTGGAAATTAACTCTTAAAAGTCAGTGATTTAGTTAATTGGTAATTATGACCACCATAAAATCTGTGCTTTCTCTTGTGGTGTATGCATTCTCCTTAATATCCGCTCGAATGAAACATCACATACAAAAGTACTACATAGAACAAACACATCAAAAGTAAACATAACATTTCAATAGTTGCCAAAAACAAAAGAGAGAAAAATGCAATTAATAAGCAGACGATATTTACAAAAGTAAAAATATTCAAACCTGAAAAGGAAAATATATGAGTTATTCCATCAATAAATGCCATAAGTTTGTTTATATCTTCATTATTTTATGAGTCATTAAGCATCAAAATGGGTCCGGGAATAAATAAACAGTATGAGAAACTTTGTCAGTATAAGAAACTAAATCAAAATAATTTATAACGATTAAGCTCTTTATAATCACTTAATTTTGATTTCTTTATGAAATATTTAACTTTTTTGAAAGTGAAATCAAATAAATGAGTTAAAATAATTGATTTGTTAGAGAAAATACGAAGACATTTATCCACTTGTCGGTTTGAATTTCAAATTAAATTAAAAGTCTCTCAATTACCCTACTGCCAGCTCCTTATTTCCCCAGTTATTATCCTTTTTTAAATTATTCTAAATAAAATAAAGAATGAAGAAGATAAAAATCTGTCAAATTGTATTTAAATAAAGCTAGAGTACCTTTTTTGTCTTTAAAATTGCTGCGACAATGATATTTATATTGTTTTAAATTATTGAAATAAATTATAAATTTCAGAGAGAAAACATAAAAAAGTAATGAAAATTATTTTATATAAATAGAAAAAAAAGTAGAAATGTGATTTTTATTAACATTATGAATTTAATTAACCTCTCATTCTCTCTCTAATAGAGAGAAACATTTTTCCCGGAAGAAGAACTGATGAAAAATATTCCCTTTTTGATGCTATTTAAGAGATAAATAAATTAATTCTCACATTTCAAATGTGAAATTTCTTGTGATCTGATAGCAAAAAAAATATTCTTATTTAAATTTAAAAAGAAGTACTCTTTTAATATGAGAAACAAATAAAAAAATTAATTATGATTTTTTTAAAATTTTACTTATTTAATTTTCTGAAGACAGTAGGAAGATATATGACTTTTGTTTTCTTAAAAGGGGAAATCGTTGAATTTAAATACTATGACAATGCAGTTTCTTATGATTTCTTTAATGCACGTATCATTTCATTGAAGCAGAAAACGGAATTAGAAGTTTCGTCACTAGAAAAACATGGTTCGCTTGGAATTGTAGTACAAAATGTTCAACATTGAGCAAAACTATAAAGCTATACATAATAAACATTATAAAATAAATAATATTGAATAAAATTAATTAAAATATTTCTTTGTAACATCATTTTCGAAAATCTCTCAATGTTTTAATTGGAATCCCCCCCCCTAAAAAAGGAATAGTTTTGCAAGATCTTCAGAACCTGGTTATATGAATAGGAGGTATTTCGATTTTCATGAGAAATGGTTTTTAAATGTTTTGGTATTATATGCAAGTTCGAAAACAGCAACACATAAATTTATGCAATTATTATCATGAAAGGTGAGAATAAAGGTTGATAACTTTAAAAAAGTTTTAAATAATATAATTTGCATAGCCATTTACATAATAATTGGTATATATAATGAATACCTAACTAATTAAAACTCATTATAAGGAAAGAAGTTTTCAGAATTATCTATCTAGATATATAAATTCCTTTGTAGCTTTAATTTATTCAACTTGGCTGGTTGATTATTAATAATCTTATGATACCAATATGATTGGGAAATTGTGTGGGTAAAACTCTTGCCCACATATGAGTAGGAGTTAATTGTATCGGAAAATACTTGAAAGGAGTAGAAAGAAAGCATGTAAATGCCATCGGCGGTGTTCTAAATAATAAATAATCCTTGTGGAATTTTATTAATATATTTGAATTTATCAATTATTTTTATTCAATTAGATTTACAAAAACATGACGAGACACAAAAATAATAATTGTTGAAAGTCAATTTCGGACATGAAATTACGTTTGCTTTATTCATTTTATTATTCTTACATTTTTTTACATAGAATGGAATCAAGGGTAATAAAATAAATCTCTAAATTTGTTGTATGATTAATATTGTGTTATTTTTTTGAATAATTAATTTTGAAATAAAAATTAATATATTGTAAACTAGAATTTCAAAAAAGTGTTTTCAGTTATAAAAGCATTGTGCATTTTGCATTTGTAAAGCTGATTTGCATACAGGATATAGATTATAGTGTAATGACATTTCATGTTTAAGCTGCAAATGAGATTCATAATTGTGTTTTTATCCATAAATTCCTAAATAAAATGTATTGGAGCAATATTTCGCGTTAATATATTATTTTTGCATTGGTACCAAAATATATAATTATCTACAACCGCCTTTAACTCTGAGATAAGTAAGAAAAAAAATATCATTGTCCTTTTGGTCTACGCCATTTCTCGATGCGACACATCAACACTTATTTTGAAATTTAGGAATATATATTATTTTTTAATGCTTAAACTGATTTATTTAATTGGGAACTAATAATTAGCATGAATAAAAATTAGAAATGAAATCGCAATCTTCATATTTATTTACATTTCTTATGCTGAAATGTAGCAAAGTTCAATGAGCTGAGGTTGGCAAATATTATAATTTTATACTTTTCATTATTTTCATACTTCACTAAACAGTTGGAAGCTATTTCTATTATTTTTTCAGCTTTTTCTTTTATCATTGCGTTTTTTTTTCTGTTGAAGTTTTGTAGTTGAAACAAATGTCATCTAATATTTGTTTTGAAGATATTCGTTTATCCTCTTTTTAGTTGAAAAATTTTGATTTAAATGATTTTTTAAGTTCAAGGAATTCCGAGGCTTTATTTATTATTTTTAATGTTAAAATATATCTGGATCTAAAATCTGTTATAAATTATATTTTTTTCTTCAGCTCTCTGACAGTGAGCATGAGTTTTACTACAAATTTTGTGAGTTAATCTATTTATTAAAAAAATAGCTCATCTATACTTTCACACCTCATAATTCTTTAAATATTTTTATTTACATTTTTTAAAATATTATTATCAATTATAGGAACAACCTGGTAAACAAATTCGAATATTCTGGAATTAAATAATATTACAGTGCATTCTTATAGCTTAGATCCTTTCTTAGTCGACCATGATATTTTGATAAAAGATAAACCAACGCCAAATATACTATTAATAAAGTGAACAAAGAAAAATATCGCAAAAAAATGGATCCAAAGATTTTGACAAATCTCCAGCATACTACATGTATTAGGTAAAAAAAAATCATATATATCTGTCAGTCAAAAATGCCTCACGTTATGCGTATGACTTTCCAACAAATTTGTACATTTCTGCCACATTTTGAACTAAATCCGTGGATCATGAACAAACATCCCTTCCCTAGTGAACCCGATAATTCAAAAACAAAATAATAAGTAGATGGATTTAGTTAAATTTATTCAATGATAATAGATTTATCATAGTTATCAGTATTTGGTATATTAAAAGATAGCAATTTTTTTGAAAGTGCAGTGGGTCGATAAACTGAGGACCAAGTATGCTTGGGAACTGAACACTGGATGTTCCGCGTTACGTTTACTATCTAACCGGAATATACCTTGTACCTCAGCGCCCACGGTCAGGAAAGCAGATATGGGCACTGTAGGCCTTGACATAAATGGAGCTGTCATGCCACTGAGTTTAGTTTTAGTTTTTTTATTCAAAGGGTATTTAATAAACTTAAAGTTCAAAATTTTGGAATCTGCCCATTGTGGCATCATAAATATATTTTAACCTTTATTAATATTCTAAATATTTTATCCAAAGTTTTGAAACGCTGATTTAAAAAAAAAAGGATGCTGTCGTAGATTGAACTGGGAAAACTGTTATTCTTTTACATGAAGAGATTTTTGAAATAAATGAAAATGCTTTAAATTATTATGATTGAAAAAAACTTGTAGAAATTTTCTTCAACTTATATATAAGTACTTGCCTCATTTTGAAAAGGTTGAGTCCAATTCGTATTTGGCTTCAAAAATTGAAAATTATTTTTTAAAATGTTTCCTATAAATATTTAATGTTATTAGAAGTTGCACTATTTAAAAAAAATATAGAAAAGAAACGGTATCACCGATGAATATCTATTATGATTTTCTTTAATTATAAATTAAGAATAAAATGAGTCTCTTTTATAGAATGTTTAAAATACTCAGTACGCTGGATTTTTCTTAAATTACTAGCATAAAAAGAAATTTATCTAAAAAAAAAAGATGAAAACGATTTTAATTAGTGAACTCCGAAATATCAGCACGATGAAAAAAATTATAAATCTTTATAAGTTGAAAGAAACCGAGAAGAATTAAGGAGTTTGTTTTGCTGAACGAAGAAATAAAACACGAAATTTTGAATTAAACACATGAATGCAAGATATTAATCTTTGTCTATAGATGGATGAAAGTATCGTTTATATTATTTTCAAAATATATTCTTAGTTTTATAAATGTTTTATTTTCGTTTGGCTATGAATAATATTACAAACTTAGTGAAAGTAAAAAAAAATAATCCCTAAGATGAAATAATATTCAAATAATGATAGAAATGAAGGCAACAAATCTCTCTTTTGATATAACAAGCCTTGATAAGAAAATGAATTAAAATATATTTTCAATAGATAAAATATCAACAAAAAGTTCTCCTTTCAAAATATCTTTCTTTAGCACCTTCATTTTCTCAGAAACGGCGGATGAACTTCAGAAAAGAAAGACAAAAAGCAAATAAAAAATATATTAATATTCTAATTCTGTGATATCAGATTGAAATTGGAATCATATTAGTTTGAAAGAAAGAACAACACCAGTGTTTCACATTCAACACATGTCAATGTTCTTGTATAAGTCATACTTAAATAAAACCATGACATTTAAATAGAATTGGCGAGAAAAGATAATATCACAAAAAAAAGAAAAAAAAAACTAAAGATTTCTGAAGATTTATTATAAAAGGTTATAGGAGGAATATCTTAAATTTAATTACCTTTGAATTGTAAAATTTTGCAATAAAGAATTAAATAATAATAATAATAATAATATATTTTTTAAATTTGCGTGCTTTTCTGGACGCCTTTAGCTGATAGTTATGCTTCATTATTGGCAAAGAGCGGGACAGTGGCTAGAATCTAAGTCACTGTAGTAAAGGGACACTATTTTCATTTAAATCTTATTTATAATACTGTAGCAGTTGCATTACACTTATCTTCTTTTTTGGATACTAGATGGCGATACCTGATTAAGCCATCCCATATGTAATCCCATAGTGCATTGCGATTGTAATGAGAAGGAGATGTGACGCTGAACTGTGAAGCGCGCGCGTAAATGTCTTGTCTTTGTGTTTGTAATTGTTTAGTGTGTGAATGTGATTATTAAAGAAATGTTTCCTACAACATTCGTCCTGTTGCTTCCTGCAAAGATCATAATAATCCACATACCACCACAATACCGATTATTGGGTACTTTATAAGTGGAAAATTATGCTAAATTTTTTGTATATTTTGCATTATATGATCTTGCTTTAAAGCAGATCTAAAATGCATATTAAAGCAGATCTGATTACTATAAAAGTTCACGTCCGATCTATTGATAACCTTCAAACAAGAGAAATTTAAACAATATAATTTTATGA
Organism: Argiope aurantia; assembly: GCA_026543865.1. NCBI lineage: Eukaryota > Metazoa > Arthropoda > Arachnida > Araneae > Araneidae > Argiope > Argiope aurantia. The sequence continues at coordinate 6,453 of JAPMOR010030026.1, forward strand.
ATTATTAATATAATCCTCATTTTTTTTTTTTTTTTTTTGTGCCTTAAAGAGAAAAAAATGCATCGACTGGCTGAAAATAGAAAAAAACATTAATTCTGCATCTACCAATTTAGGAAACAAAAGAATAATTTAGAAAAAATTTAAAAGAAAATGTGCATTATCAACTTAGAATATGAAATGAATGCGTAAAAGTAATTATTTTTCCTCGATGGAAGTTAAAGTTAATTGGAATTTAAAATCTGAAAATCGTTAAATGGGGTAATGTTTACTTGAATGTTCATTAACGTCAGGATAAATCTTATTACTTAATATTCAGAAAATGTATTCTTACTGTAAACAACAGAAAAAAGTGAACGTAAAAAAATGTATGTTTTGTCTTCATTTTTATCCTATTTTATTTTTATTCATAACGAACTGATATGAAATAATTTTTCTATCTCAATTTCCAGCTGCATACCAAAATTTACACATATGTATAGTGAATATATTTTAAATCTTAATATTTCTTTTTGGTTTTTGCATATTCTTAATTAATTTTTTTGTTTTATGTTTGTAAAATAGTAGAACAATCTTAAATTCTTTGTTCTAACCGTAACAGGTAAATACTCTTAATATTTCATTGAAAAAATAGCAATTTGTAAGAATTTTAAGTGAATACTTTTTGAAAAGAACCAAATCGAAAGCATACATTTTCTAATTAATTTCTTTTATCCTTACTTTGATTCATAATTTTTTTTCGTTCAAAATAGCATTTCAATTGCATTATCAAATATTCGTTGAAATGTTTAAATATTTTCTTATTATTGTAAATGACTTTATACTTTGAAAACCAGTAAAAGCCATTATAAAAACTTACAATCCTTTTTATGCCTTTAACATTTATACTCATACTTTAACATTATAACTTCCTAGGAATTCATTAATAAATTAAAGACTTTATTTAATTAAATCATTTGAATTAAAATATTTAGAATTTTATATCTTAAAGTATATGAGGAAAAAAAATCAAGTTCTTTTTAATGTTCTGGAGAAATATCGCATTAAAGCATTATTTTTTAATAGATTCTCAAATTTTACTGAAATACCACATTTTAACCAAAAAAATTATGAATAATAAGTTTTATAAATAATAAATAACAATTTCTTCCATCTTAGCGTATCTCACAAGATTAAAATTAACATATATAATTTAGCAACCGAAATTAAAAATATAAGCATTCATATTACAAGTTATAATATAATCCAAGAGACCTTTTACAAAAATAGTTTCTTTAATTTTTGAGTTTTTGTGCTAGATTAGACCTTAGATGTTGGAAATAATTATTATTGTGGTTTAATGACTCTGTAAAAGCAGAAATTGATATTTTTGGAAATTTTACTTTGATCTAGCAATCTTGCGCCAGCATTTAATGCTATAGAAATGTGTATAATTTAAGAAAAAATAATTTAAGATTTTTTGAATAACTCTCCTTTGGTTGTACCATTTTTGTAAATAAAATAGTTAATTAATCTTTATTATTGTCATTTTTCAGACGTTTTTTGAAAAATGAAAGTTTGCTGTGCATTAAGATCTTTTATTGCTTATGTATTTTAGGAAAAATTTGAATAGATAACCTCCAGTTTTATACAGTAACTTAATGCGCCTGTATAATCATAGAAAATATAAGAGCATTATATAAAAAAACACCTGAAAAACAACTGTAATGATGCTCTTTGAAATTAAATTGTGTTGCATTGTACAATTACTTTTCTGAAATTGTCATCAATATATATATTCACCATATTTTATTATAATATTCCACAATGTCTAGTAATTCTGTAATGATATTGTTGCGATATTTTTCTGCCGGGGTTCGTTTGGATAGTGGAAGTGATATAGCGTAAAGAACGCTCAATCAGCAGGCGGCAGTAGAAAATAAAACAACGACGTTTATTTACACGAAGACACACAGGACGGCACAAACACGACAACTATATACAGCACAGAAGACGATTATCTTCAACCGAGACTTGTAGCATACAACAAGAATCTACTGCAGACAGTAGCGCACAGCTCAGTTCAGCACTAGCTTGAATCCGTCGCTGCTCACCGTCGTTTCCGACAACGACTCTCGACTACTACCTCGACGACTCCGTCCTCTCTGTCTTCAACTTCGGCTACTCAGACTTCGCTGCTCTTGAACTCCTCCTGTCGTCTACCTTCCTTTGGCAGCTGCGGCTGCTTCCTTTTATAGGTCTCGGGAGGCGGGACTAGAGGCCTCTTAACCAATCGGGAACGTTCGAGGCGTATCTCGGTTCCTACTGGACGGATCGGGAAAAATCTCGATGTTTCGGGTATAATCTATTTTGGCGCCAAAGTCGCCAAATTCGACGCCAAGTCGCCAAATGGTCGCCAAGCTCTGGTACCCCCGTTGTGACACACGGACTCCGTCCAATAATGATAACTTTAAAACAGTTTTTCTGATAGTGAAACAAACTATGCTGGGAAGCCGAATTGTAGGTTTGTAACATTATATTTGTAATTATTTTCATTATTTAAATTAGGTAACTGGAACTAATTAGTTCAAGAAAAAAATAAGAGTAAGTAGGTTGAAACAAATGTAGAAATTTAACTATATATATTCATGTTTATGTGTTAGCTAGCAGAAATTATATTTCATCGTTGTCAGTATCGTCTCGTTAATCTTCCTTAGCAGATCTTTGTAAATCCATAATTGCATGATTTTTCACCATTTGATATGCTTGACCTCATGTTGATTTTCTGTTATTGTACGGGTGTGATACTTTTTTATCTTATATTGCTACTCGCACTTCAGTATTCTTTGCACAGCCGAAATATATAAAAACTAGGGATTAGTTGGATTAAAGAAAAACATTTACATTAATCATTTACAGAAAGAAAGACACTTCAAATATAAGTATTAGCATTACTATCTAAATTTTAACAAATATTTTCTACTCTAAATGTGTGAACATATTTTCATTCGTTTTCGTCACAGTCTTTAATGGAATTGTTCGATTTTGTGCCAGCCGTGGAGCTGATATTAGTTACAATAATTAAATATAACGCTACACTCTTGTCACAATTCTTAAATATGATGCCATGGATGTTGCAATGAATATATTCTTAAAAATTATATAAATAAATTATATCTTAGTTCTCCATTATTAAAATTAATTTTTATAATAATTGAATCATTAAGTCATAATCCACAATAGGTAAGCACGTTTTGTCGTATTCCTTTTTGTAAAATATGTCCAATTAACTTGATATATAAATGCATGATTTTTCACATTTTTCATTAACTTCTAAGATTAACATCGTCTATTATCATGGAAAATTGACTTCAAGTAATTAATTTCATATAAATTGTTCCAGAAAAGCCCTATTTCCTTATTTTTCCTCAATATCAGCGGTGCTGGGAGCTATTACAAATCCATAAAATAATTTTCGTTCATTTCCGTTTTTCGAACTTTGGCAAACACATCGATCCATCTATTCTTACTCTCCTTAGCACGCCAAAAACTTTATCTTTGAAAAGATATTTCTATAGATTTATTCGGAAGCCGAGCGCCAACGTCCCAATGGTCTCACCATTGTTGACCTCTGATAAAACATTTGCTTTGACAAAGCAAGTTCCGGATATTGACAAGTTAAACAAAAGGCGCCAGGCTTGGCTACCTTATCGCTTTTAATGCAAATTTTCGGTATCTTTTTCCTAGACGAACAATGTTTATTTTCACATTATTAAGAGAATTCTGGACGAAAATGGATAGTTAAAAAAAATCCCTAATCACTCATTTAAGAGAAGATTTTCCATCATCCACTAAAAGAATAATGTAAAATCAATAAAGAAATTTTGAAAAAAAAATTACAACTTTTGTTTATATATCCAGAAATTTCATTACAGTTCTTAGCAGAAATATGACAATATTAGTGTTTATCATTATTAATTAATATTAATTGTACAATTAATAATATAAATAAATCCTCTACTGTTATTACAATTATTCTTTATTTTTACTTTTTATGCTGAGTTCAAACCTGCATTCGATACCTCTTAATATATTTTTAAAATAGAATTTAAACACGCTTCATTTCTTCATTTAATTTTGAATTTTAATAATTTAATAATTCATTGGTTTATATAGATATGTTCGGAAAAATCATATTATTTTTGAAATAGAATTGAAACACGTTTCATTTATTCATTTAATTTTGAATTCTAATAGTTCATTGGATTACAAAGATATGTTCAGCAAAATCATATCTGTATTTAAATTGTTTTCGCTACAAATCTCATTTAATGAAAATTATTTACAGTTTCATGCCCGATGTCGCATCAGTAACTCGTTTTTTTTTTCATTATCATCTTTTTTCACTCTTTAAGCTTAAAAAATATCTTACAAAACACAAAAAATAATATACAGTTCATATTGAAGTGAGTTTTGAAAAATTGAATGATTTGTCATCAAAGACAAATCATTTGTCAAAGACAAATCATGCCGAAATGACAAACATACTAGAATCAGAAAGTTTATCTGTGATATTTGCAAAAACATTTATAAGATTGGAGCATTTCAGATATATTTTATCAAACTGGAATAATATGATGAAGCTAATATGAAACTGAATTCCGTTTTTTTTATCTAAACTCCTATTATTTTTATTTCTTTTTTATTTTTAAAGTTTTGAATTAGAAATGTGAATATTTCAATTGGAATATTAGCAATTGTATTTTTCTTTCTTGATCATTTAACTAATTCCTTGCCCAATTTATATTTATTTTGGGTTTTATGATTACATTATTTCCATTCCCTTTTATATGAAAGTTATTGACTGATTGACTGATATTTAACCAATTAAAACTAATTATAGTAATTAAGGTTTAAAAATTTATATTTTATCATACTGTATCTGAGGAATAGCTGGACTTTTAAGAATGTTAAAAGACTGGATTTGCGCTGCATTTGATGGTTCATGTCATACGTAAAAGCCAAAATATGGGAATGAAAATATAATATTTTCTTTTTCTTTTACTGATTAGAATGAAAAATCAAAATTAACACGTGTGAAATTAAATTATTTCAAAATCATATGATTATTTTGTAATTAAATTAAATTTTAAAAAGCGTTTAGTGAGAAGTTCAGCTAAAATACAAAGATGTCTTTAAATGAAAATTAGTGAAAGTCGCTGTCTTATATAAAATTATCCAGTTCATGTATTTTTAATATTTGCTATTATTTCTTATTATATTAAAAAATTCAATTAATACCACCCTCAGTTATTTAAATATCCATAGTTTAAAATCTTTAATAAATTTCTTCATTCCTTATTGCAAAAAATTGTTAGATCTCTTTCCTATCTCCTCTATCTTTAATCTTTTATTTTAGGCATGCTTCGGTACTATGCTGTTATGCTTAGTATTAAATATGCATAATATACCTCTCAAAAAATGCATTAAAATATTTCAGATTGCAATTTTAAATATTGAAAATGTTAAAAAAATTATATATCTTAATTCTTTTATTTGAATGATTTCTCTTTTAAAATATTAAAATTCTTCTGAAAAGCATTTAAGTAATATTTTGTTCCTTTTTCCTATCGAATGCCAATGTTT
>JAPMOR010030028.1:0-27002 GCA_026543865.1 Argiope aurantia
TTTTTTTTTAATTTTAATGTTTTTATTGTAAGTTGTCTTTTAATTTAAATTAAAGCAAATTGAAGGTTTCTTATTAATATAATTAGGATACATTGAATTTAAAATAGTAATTAATTTGCCCATTTCTTTATTTATCCATTTCCACCTCTTTATTTCATTCAAAATTTTGAAATAAATATACAAATGGATTTTCCCCTAATTTTTAAAATAGATTTAGAGTTATAATGGTAGTAATATGGTTAATGCATTGTGATAATTCATATGCGAACCTACGATTTTAACTTATTCCAATATTGAATTGTGCTCCAATAATTTATTTTTTTTCCTTAACTTGATTTCAAACCGCCATCATTATCATTTGAGGAAATTATTATTAATATAATATATATATTTTACTTTTCAAATTTCCTGATTCATCATTTAATGAAATGTTTGTTAAATTTCACTTAATTCATTGTTTTTAAAATTTGAAAAGAATTATTTCAGTTGCTTTCTATAATTCTTTACATTTTCTTTATTCTGTTCACCACTCACATGTAGCTTAAATCATTTCAAAGTAATTTATTCATTATAAATAAATGCCTCTTAATAAATAAATTCGATAAATGCACTTCTCAAGTGCAATTTTTCATCCGATACAAGGTTTCTTGGAACAAAATAAAACATTCTGTTAATTGCTTGTATTGTGAAACAATTATATTTAATCCAAAACATTACAATTTCAAATAATCTTAACATTTTTGTTTGTTTTCTTCATTTGTTAGAAAGGAGAATCGAGAGTTAAATGAAATGATTTTTGATTATTTATTACAAGATGGATTCGCATCTTCTAAGATATGATAATTATGAAAACGCATTTGAAACGCATGCTTATTTTTTTCTTTCTTTTAAAGAAATTAATAAATAAAAATGCCAATTTATACTATGCAACATCAACTGACACAAAGAGATTTAAAACTAGGGAAAATGGAACACTGTTTGCGCCGCTGACAATTAAACTAATCATTTTTAAATACTGAAGACCTTTTCCTGGAGAAAGAAAAAGGAAACACCCAGATTTTTTTCTCCTTCCTATCATAGAATGACCGATTTCCGCCCAAAATATCGCAATAGAAAATATCCTTTATTTTATTTTGCATTCCATGCATTTTTGTTTTCTCTTTTCCCAGGCACACCTGCAAATACTAAATTCATCACTTTAGAGTTTATTTTAATTGGCTTTCCGTTTTTAACACTTTTATTTCATTTGACTTCATGTTCATAATCGATCATTAAGGCCATCCTTGTGTACTAGTTTTTATTATTATTATTATTATTTATTTATTTTTATTTTTACACTTCTGCATTCTCAATTGCAAACCAACGATTTCAATATTTTTAAAATTTTGCTGTCAATAAACCAGTTAATTACTGACAATAAACAGTTTAATTTAATAAAAAAAATTAATTAACTAATACAATTAAATTAATTGAATAAAATCTTATTTCCATGCGTGTGGTATTAATTTTAATATTATCAGAATTTTGTTGTCAATAAACCGTTTAATTTAATAAAAAAATTAATTAATTAATAAAATTATATTAATTGCCGACAATAAACCGCTTAATTTAATAACTTTTTTTAATTATTAAAATTTTATTTCCATACGTGTGGCGTTATCTGGTACTGAATTCCAAAAATAGATTCCATAATTCCATGATATTTATAATAATGAATTATAAATTTTAAATTAAAAAATTAACATGTAATTAAAGGTTTAAAGAAACCATTTTTTAATATATTTATATCTCTTTTATCCAGTTTTCACAATATTTTTATTAATTTTTTTATCTCATTGTCGTCCTGACGTGCTCACAAATAAATATACTTTCACCAGAAAGAGTCATAATATGCCAGTAAATAAAGACAATAATGAAAATTGAATATATTTTCTTCTTGAATGAGAGCGAATACGCGCAGTTAAATAAATACATTAACTAATTATATTTTCATTCAACGCGTATACTAATTAATCTTTATTATGTATAACTGTTTTATTTATTGGAAATGGGTCTGTTCTGTTTGATGGATTTTCCCCAAAATTTGATACAACTTTATAATTTTCATGTTATAAACACACCAAATTTCTTCTATCAAGCTTTTGCTCTCTTTGTTATCGTATTCACATGAACATGGATTGAAAGATAATTATAATTCTAAAAATATGACTTTTCAGAAAAAATTTTCAGGAAAAGGAAGATTTAAAATGTAAAGAATGGATGTTTAAATGCGGAGATAAGTCAAAATTCCGAACTCGAATTTCGTTATAATTTCAATTTTTTCTCTTTGCATAATTTTGCATACGATAAAAAAAACAAATAGGGAAAGGAACTAATAATTAGATAACACTGTAATACTTCGTTTCGAATGAAGATTATACGCCGATCAATACATAGGTATGTTTATATTCATTCCTTTAATCCGTAATTAGAGACAGATGTCAAAATGACTCAGCAATGTGTATTAGCTCTGATTATTAAGTGGTATTTTGTCCTTGTATACAATCATCTCCTCAGTACCTTCAACTTGTTCTTTCAGCAGTATATATTAGCATAAGTCTAAATATGAACACATGCGCATATTTTCAAAGTTTTTGTTGTTATTTATGGAGTCATTGACTCTACGTCTGAGAAACTGCTTTTAATTTGAATAACTCAAAAAGAATAAAGACATATTCTTAAAATAATATTTTAAAATATTGCATTCTTCATTTTTGTTTGTTAAATTCTAACAGTTAATAACATTAGTGTTATTCCGTAAGACCTAAACAAAGGAAATACTCATTAAAAGATTGTAGTAGGTTTTTCTTATAACGTCTTTCCAACCTTTAATATTATAACATTTAATATTTTTAATATTTTCAGTAACTACATAATTTCCATAATGTCTTGTTTCCAAAATAAATTCCAATTCTGTTTACAAAAGAAAGAAAAAATAAAAAGAAGCATGGAGTCATTTTAACTCTATGTCTCTGGCCGATTGAGGAAATTCGTGTCTCCAGTTACGGGTTCAATACAGAATCAGTAATGATATAGGTGCCTATTAGTACTTAAAATACGAATCAAATCTTATATTCAGCCTTCCATGAGCGAGTTCATGTGTCAGAAAGTTCTGCTCTGTCAAGTCTTTGATGAGCTTTAGAAGGGCATGCTTACTGAAGTTGAAGCTCTATGTTCATAATCGTCACTAAAATTGAGAAACGCTTAAAACTCAAGAAGATTATTCCACCTTGAACTTTTATATTTGTGTTACAAATCATTAACAGAAGTTGCGTTTCATGATATTCAAAAAAAAATATAAATAAAATCGCAAGCATCATTTCCAAAATCGTTGGTTTACCAATTGAAACCATTTTTTTTCTAGAGTTTATTTTCCACCATGCAGTTTCTCTAGTCCAAGTCCCACGGTTTTCTTCTTTAGTCGAATAAACCTTTCAGATGTTCTGAAGTGGAAAAACGTAGAAACGGAATGAAATCTGTTCTTACAGGCGAAGGATCGCATTGTTCGTTTCTTGCCTGAATTGATTTCAAGGGCCAATTCTTTGAGAGCGATACCTTGATGACCTTAGAATATAAATACGGAAGGTAAAAAATATTTGTGTAGACTGAAAGTGTTCTCTTCTATTAGATAAATAAAAGAGGTAAGAAAACAAAGAATCTATTTTGTTTTTTAGATGATGCTTTATGGTAAATTAAATTCGTTTTTGTAATTCCAATTAATTTTGTAGATTTTACCTTGGTGTGAAGGTGATATTTTTTATTTCCATTGCAATAATTCTCTTCATCTTTACTACTATAAAGTACAAAAATATGAGTATTATTATTTATTTGTTTGTTTTGGTTGGAGGTGAAATTTTCGTCTAAATTATTATAGAAAAAAATAAACTTCTTTCTTTTTTTAATGACAAAAAAAATGTTAGTCCCTTTTTAATAAAAAAACTTTATAAATGCTAAAACTGAAATAAAATTTTGAGTTCGCTATCTATCTAAACCTTTTATGTTTTCACTGCTCTAAACTAATCATAATTAGCTCTTTAAATTCAAGTAGCTCTAAATATTCAAATAACTCTTTTTAATTATTTAAGCTTATTATATATTAAATTGTCGTTGGGTATAATTTTTTTAAGTACTCCAGTATTCACAAGAGATTTTTTTTACATTACCTGAAAGTCTCCATCGCAAAAATCGAAACAAGCTCATTTTAATATACCCTTTCATGTTTTTTAAACTCAAACTTTATTACCCATTCATTTTGGCAGTGTAATGTAATACAATCTCAAGAACAAGTGATTTTGCTGAAAAGGTCAGAACTTGCATTCATTGTATTCAATTGAGTGTAATTCAATTAACTTTGAAGAACTGATTAAAAATTAGAGAAACAGTTGTTCGAAAATGGAATTGATGTTATTAAAATGATATTTCTTTTAATTTTATTATGGTGCAAAAATAGTTATTGTGTCAAGTATTTATAAAAGAGAAAATACAAGATCATTTTACTCCGATTTCATCTTTTTTAAGCGGGTATAGCAACTTTTCAATATCACAGTTAATTTTCTAATGTAATCATTAATGCATGTCTAACTGATTCTACACTGGTGTGCAAAACTTAAGCAACAGGTATGTTTTTGCCATAACTTCAAGAGAAATCATCTGAGAGACATGAAATTCAGAAATGAGATACAGCATTTTGTTCTGAAAGAATGACGAAAGCATAGTTACGCAGAAATGAATACAATGCATACAGTATGGAATCAAACAAAAAAAGGCTTTATTGAACTCATAGTATCGTTACACATGATTGTCTGTCCAAGAGGAAGAAAAGCAAGCAGATGTTCCTTAGTATGGGATATGCCCTCCCTTTACTGCAATGGTTGCTTCGCATCGTCTCCCCATACTCAGCACCAGATTGTCCAACAGTTCTTGGGGTAAGAGTGCCCATTCCTCAATCAACATCTGTTTAAGTGGTCGGGTGTTCCCAGGGGGATGTAATCGTGCCGCAAGGCGTCTCCCCAAAGCAGCTCACACATGTTCTATCGGATTTAAATCAGGGGAGCAGGCCGGCCAATCTATTCGAGTGATATCTTCACTTTCCAGGAGAGAGATCCTCAACAGCATGAGTCCTATGTGGCTTTGCATTGTCACCCATAAAAACGAAGTCTGATCCAATGGCACCTCGGAACAGACGCAAATGGGGAAGGATTACCTCCAGATAATAGCGATCTCCAGTTACAGAACCTCTGTCGAAACGTGGAGCTCAGTCCGCCCGTTCATCATAATGCCTCCCCGGACGACAACTCCAGGGCCAACGAAATGGTCTCTTTCCGTGATGTTACAAGCGATTCCCAACGCCAGTGGATTTGGAGAGAGGTCAGGACACGGTTTCATCCCAGTAACATCACAGAAAGAGACCTTTTCGGTGGTCCTGGAGTTGTCGTCTGGGGAGGCATTATGATGAACGGGCGGACTGAGCTCCACGTTTTCGACAGAGGTTCTGTAACTGGAGATCGCTATTATCAGGAGGTGATCCTTCCCCATGTGCGTTTGTTCCGAGGTGCCATTGGATCAGACTTCATTTTTAGAGATGACCATGCATGGCCACACAAGACTCATGCTGTTGAGGAGCTCCTGGAAAGTGAAGATATCACTCGAATGGATTGGCCGGCGTGCTCCCCTGATTTAAATCCGATAGAACATGTGTGGGATGCTTTGGGGCGACGCCGTGCGGCACGATTACATCTTCCTGGGAACACCCGACAACTTAAACAGATGCTGATTGAGGAATGGGCACTCTTACCTCAAGAACTGTTGGACAATCTGGTGCTGAGTATGGGGAGACGGTGCGAAGCAACCATTGCAGTAAGGGAAGGGCATATCCCATACTAAGGAACATCTGCTTGCTGTTCTTCCTCTTGAACAGACAATCATGTGTAACGATACTATGAGTTCAATAAAGCCTTTTTTTGTTTGATTCCATACTGTATGCATTGTATTCATTTCTGCGCAACTATGCTTTCGTCATTCTTTCAGAACAAAATGCTGTATCTCATTTCTGAATTTCATGTCTCTCAGATGATTTCTCGTGAAGTTATGGCAAAAAACATACCTGTTGCTTAAGTTTTGCACACCTGTGTATTTTCTATGTTTATTTGTGTGTACTAATGTTGCCAAATGATTTCAACATTGATGTGAAAAATTCAGAAGTCCAGGTTTAACTGAAAAGAAAAAGCGCTCAAATTTAAAACTTGATTCATTAAAAATATCAATTACTGCCTGATTACCAAACTGAACAAACATGTGATATTCAAATGAAGTCACGGTTTGCCATCACAACTCTTCAAATGTATTATTTGTCTATAAAATAAATTTCTAACACTAATGAAACCTGGATTCCATAAGTTGACTTATTTTGCTGTTAGAAAAATATTTACCTTTTTTGGTTGTTAGTTTTTTTTTTGTTTTTGTTTTTTTTTGTTTGTTTTTTTTGGCTACTATTTGTTTGTTTTTCAGATATTCTGATATAAAAGTATTGATTTAAACTTAAATAACTCTTTCAGATTGTAACAAATTGTGCGCCTTTTGGTTCTAACATTATATTAAACGAAAATATTTAGCTCTTTGTGATAAACATTTTAGAGAATTGAACTCAAATTTTTAAAAATGAGCTTTACCTACTACTTGTATTACTAAGTAAAATTAACAGAGCCCAAAAAAATCTATATAAAAAGAAGTTTGAAGATTTCGGTTGTTCGTCCATTTTCACAGCTCCTCATTTTAAATTTTTAAATCGATTTACTATCTAATTCTTTTATTTTAATTTTTTTTAAATGCGTAATTTTTTTTAATTTTAGCATTTTTTTTCCTGGAATTTGTCTTTTAATTTATATTTAAAAAGTAAATTAAAAATTCCACACTCAGAAAGCTTGGATATATTTAAAATAATACTAAGCATGCTCATTTCTTTTTTCCCTCTTATCATAATTTTAGAATAAATATGAAAGGTGCTCCCTCCCCCATGATAATTTTTAAAAAGTGTAATAGAATTGTGGCAGCAGAATGGTTAATAAATATAAGAATTCGTAAACAAATCTATGATTTGAGCATATATAGCTCAGAAACGTGGAGATTCGTCGGAATTTCGAGTTTGAAGTTTTTGAAGATAGCAATACTTTATCTATACTTCATTTAAAAGAAAGTTAAAATTATTTAAATAATTATTTGAAATTTAAAATGTGATAAAAAATTATTTTTGGTAAAGCACCGACAAGAGACACACATTTTCTTTATTAATGGTATAGATAAAATTTTTATTACGTTAGAACATTAATGAATTTTTCAAATAAAAGATTTTCAAAGTATTAATATATAATATCATTTCTTTCAGAAAATTTCCATCCTACTGTTGAATGTGGATATGCTTTTAAATATTATCAATGTAATTATTTAAAACACTCTTGAGTTTTATTTTTAAAAATTCGAATTTAAAAATAAGATCATGACAAATTCACTTCCCATCATTTTTTTTCTTTCTGCTTTTGTATCTTTATTCTGTATTGGATTTTGCGTATTTTCACAATTAGGATAAACAAAAACAAAATTTAAATCTAATATTCTTATTTACTGTTATAACAATGTTACTAAAGGTTTAGAATTAACTGTTGAGACTTGATTAGAGTAGATATTCCGTATATATATGTAAGAATATAATTCTTAAAAGCAGAAGGCAGGTTTGAAAACACTTTGGATTTTTAAATTTTCTTTAATATCCATCTCGGGAAGGCATAATTATTTGCAAGCATAGACGCGGGCACGTCCGCCACAGCGTAGCACAAAAGCAGAAATGGGAGAAAAATAAATTATCCCTCGTCTTACATAACATGAAATTTCCGCCACGTGTCGATTCAATACACATGTTGACTTTTGACAAGGACAAAGGAGGGATCATTTTCACTCGGCACGTGGAACTGATGGCGCATCATTTTTACAAAGCTTCAGTTGAATTAATTAAACAGAAAAAGTGGAATGGAATCAGGAAGCCAGTAAACACTTTAGAATGACTCTGACATAGGCCGAATTAGGACAAAAATTTATGAAATTAATTAAGATTAAATTCAATTTAAAATATCATTACATATGTATAAACTATGTTTGCCTTAAATAATGCAGAATTATTGAATTAATAGTATACATATTTTAAAAAGTCACATAAAACTTTTCTTGTATTTTTTCTACCATATTTATTTAATTTCGCACAGACATGTGCTAAAAATCGCCCTTTTCGAGATTTACTTTAAAGTGAGAGTAAATTTTTAATTTAAGCTTTTGTCAAAGTGATGCGAACACCTGATAAAAGCTAATGTTCTCATACACATGTCATGTGCATGAGAATTACATTTTATTTTTATTTGATATGAAATGTTATATAAATGTTTTTATTTGATATTTATATGATGTGAATTTTTAAATAATGAAAAAAGCATTTTTGTGCTGCTTTATGCTGAAATTTATCTTCAAATTATTCTTTCAAGGGAGTCAAGATTTATTAACGAGGACGAAAGGAATTAAAAGAAAATTTTAGAAGGAAGTAACATGGGCTAATTTAAGATAAAAATTAAAAAATTAATTCAGATTTAAATTAAATTAATATATATATAAATATAACCAAAATATTTCTATTATATATGTATGTATATATAATAGTTAAATAATATAGTAATTGATTTTTAAATTTAAATTGCTCCTGACGTTCTTTTTATTTACCTGAGTAGTCAATACAAAAATTAACAAATTAAATATACATCCCTAATTTTACATAATCATTTTTTAAGGTACAGAAAAACTTTGCCTTGAAGTTGTAGGCCGCTGTTTGCATTTCAAATTTTAAATTTGTCTTAAACTATAAAATTCCTTTTGGGGAAAAAAATTAATAAAACTAAAAAAAAATCGCTTAAATATAATTTGTCTGAGTACAATGAAAACTGGAAACAAAATTAATATTCTTATAAGTGAGAAGATATCGATGAATAAAGCAGCTTTCTCATTATTATGTTGCGAATGACGTTATTTAAGACACATAAAAAAAATTCGTTTTTTTTTATGTCACCATTTAAGTTTTGTATTTACATTTAAAAACATTTATACATCGATGAATTTTTATGTATTATTTAAAATTTCTTTTAAAAATTATGAAGAAAATATATCAGTCATAGTGAACTTTAAAATTTTATTTTTATCATTAGAAGTGTTCATACATGTTAAATAAGCAATACATTTTTGGAGAGAGAAAAATTAAAAGAGATTTGAATCTCTAACTTAAAAAAATTGTAGACGATCATGTTTTATATTTGATTTTAATCTGCTTTTGTAGACAAAAAACTACCCTGGATTTTCAGACCCTAGAATTTTTATATTAGACGATTTTATAGGGTTAAATCGATATCATTAAAAAGAAATTCTCTTAATTTTAAAATAATGTAACATTCATTTTTGAGCAATGATAGTTTCGAAAATTATTGCGAAAAATGCCAAAATTCAGCTTAATTTTTAATTAACTAAAATTCCAATTAAGATCTCTAAAAAATTACTCAGGAATTACCATTTCTTGCTTCCAAAGTATATGTTTTTATTTTTATTTTTTCCCATTTTTGGTACTTTTAAGTCAAATGATTTGGCGTATAGAGATTCAATAAGCACACACGCATGCACTTCCATCTTTATTATTAATAATGATAGCAAAAAATATAATATTGTAATTACCGAATATCATATCAGCTTTATTTTATAATATATAACGGTATTAAAAATGCCTTCATATATTTAAAAACATTGTTACCGTAAAATTCTAGCGCAAGGATATTAGTTTTAGATTAATAATTCCTTTTATTTGTGATTTTATTGCAAAAAGAATTCACCGAAACATTTTTTAAGGATGTATTTTAGTGTTTTATGACTGTGAAAACATTGATGGAAATTCTGCACTGAAGAATGTTGAACTATGTCGCGAACACTACATTTTAGATTCTACATTTAGCGATATCGATCAAAGGGGCCGGGATATCCTGTATGGTAGAGCGTTGGATTCGCATCCCTTTGGTTGCGAGTTCGAACCCCGTTGGCCGAAGATTCCCCGCGTGCTTGGTGACTGACGCGCGTATAAATCTGTCGTGGTCACAAAGTCCTCCATGTCGAGAGTAATACCACTGGGGGTACCGGATCAGGGGTGATCGTTCCCTGATTCAGATCTAAATTACGATCTGTGAATGAAATGTGTGGATGAAGTCCACCCGTAAAAAAGGTTGTGACGTGTGTGTAGCTAAGTCGTTCTCTTGGCCCTAGATAGCGCTACTATAAAAAAACGAGACGCTACCCCTTCGGCTTAAAATCGCTGTCTACGTAACAGCGGGCTTGTCCATGACAAGTGCCATAAGAAACAACAACGATATCGATCAACGTTTTGATGACATTACCGTAAATTCAATGTTGTGATAATAATGTTGGAAATTCTGTACTTAACAATATCAAATAGGAATTAATTGCTCATTTTTATGTTTTCCTTGAAATAACCAGATGACCGGAAAGTTTGTTTATATCCTAGTTTTGATTATTTCCTTCTGATTTTAAAATGGCATCCGAGCTCAGTAACATTTTTATATCTTTAAGATATTATTCAACTTGATAATATCGTATAATATCGTAAAGATAGCTTCAATATCTTGAGATAAAAGGGATAACCTAGATCGTTACTTCTTTATTTAGAATAAAATAAATTATTATTAATATTAAAAACTAAACATTATGATTAGACATGAGTCTTTTGAAAAGTTCTCCATTCATATATTTATTATATAAAATTACTCAAATTTTCCCTTTAAAGGTGTGAGCAATCCCTGTTTTTCAGAAAACTCATACCTTTTGGAATGGTGAAATTTTCTTGCTCATAAACTAAATCAAACCTAATAAATTTTAATTAGTTTCGGAATCATAATGATTTTTTTACTATCTCATAATCCCGAGTACCACAGGATAATGCATAATATTGTAAAATTAAAAAAAAACATTGTAAAATAATATAAGTTTTATAATATAAGTGAAACTGTAAAATATAAGACCTTTATTAAATTGGTCAATAGCGTGGTCCGATATAATGCAATGTAGTTTTGCTAACATGTGTGCAGTTTAATTCCCAATTTTATAATTCCCAGGAAATATTATCAAAATTGATTTTAATTACTTATTTTACAAAAAATCAATCATTTGCCCATTTTTTGACAAAAATATACTGCAATTCTGACCTTATAGCGAAAATGTGAATTATGATATTTTGCATGTTCTGGTTGAGAGGAAGATCTAGAGTTTCTGCATCTAATTTTCGATTGTGCTTTTAAATAATGACTTTATTTTAATTCGCCTTAGTCCCAATGGATTAAAACGTCGAATAGCTAATGAAATAAGAGGGAGTATAATATTATAACAAAAATATTATACTTTATGTTGCTTCAGTACTATAAAAGATATACTTTTTTTCAAATTCTGCACACATTAAAATATAATGAGTTACACAAATATTTGACTCCCAAATCATTGTTCCACAACAAATTCCATCCCTCTGAAAAATTATTTCAACGAAACAAAATTTAAATGATAGCGTTGTTAATCATTTAATATCATTTCTTTTCTCGTAAAACCGAAATTAATCAATTTCAAGAAGATAGGTATCAAGCAGTATCAAAAAAATATTATTTGTCATCCAGATTTATAATTTGTGCTACAAGCACAACTTGATATTGGTACTAATGTTTCTATCGGCGTATGACTCTGCGTTTTAAAGTGCAGATTGTAAAAGCCCGCTACATAAAATAAACATTTCTTATTTAGGATATTACGACCAACGATTGAAAGTGTTTTAAAGAAATTAAAATCAAAACACAAACTACGTCAATTGCAAGTTTTCTAAGTTTGCAAGTTACTAAGTTAAGCAGATTTTCTAAATCGTTTCCATTTGTTAGTTGACGTTAGGAATAAAACATTAATTGTTGGAATAACTAACCTCTCTACTCAAGGTAAAGTTGCACCTGCCTTAAACGTCAGTGTAAATACAATGTACAGTGCCTGTAAATATTTAGATTTATTGTATTTGTACCCATCTATTACAAAATCTAATTTTTTTTTTCTATTTCTGATGTAATGCATACTGTAAAACACCACACTGAAACTAGGGGACCACCAGTGTATTCTAAAGCAAGGCGATTAGATCCGAAGAAATTAGTAACTGCTAAACAGGAATTAAAGTTTATGCTGGACAATAATATTATTCGTCCATCTAAATCAGAGTGGGCCAGTCCACTGCATATGAAGAAAGATGGATCTTTCCGATCATGCGGGGACTATAGAAGGTTGAATGACCAAACACTCCCAGACAGATATCCAATTCCTAGACTCGAAGAGTTTCGGCACATTTTGCCAAACAAAGTGATATTTTCTAATTGAAATTTCAAAGTGATTTTGACCTTTTTAAGGCATATTTTCATATTCCTGTTGCAGAGGAGGACAAGAAAAAAAACAGCTATTATTACTCCGTTTGGACTTTACGAATTTAACAGAATGAGTTTTAGTTTACGGAATGCTCCGGCAACATTCCAAATATTTATTCACGAAGTATTTCGAAATTTAGACTTTGTGTTCCCTTATTTAGATGATGTATTGATTGCCTCTTCTAGTGCAGAAGAACATCGTTCACATCTCAAAATAGTTTTTCAACGTTTAAATGATTACGGGTTTCGCATAAATGTCAGCAAATCAGTTTTCGGAGTTTATTCACTAGAATTTTTGGGCTATAAAATTTCAGCTAAAGGATCAAGGCCTCTGCCTGAAAAAGTAAAGGCCATATTAGAGTATCCATTGCCAAATACCATTCAAAAATTGCGTACATTTTTGGGTATGCTAAACTTCTATCGTCCGTACATAAAAAATGCTGCGGCAACTCAAGCCCCTCTTCAAGCATTTTTAAAAGGTGCCAAAAAGAAAGATCAGAGAAAAATCCCTTAGAGCGAGGCGATTGAAAAACTATTTGAAAAATGCAAAATAGATATAGTTGAAGCTGCAATGCTGACATATCCAAATTCCGATTATCCTCTGTCTCTTCACACAGACGCATCGAATTTGACTATAGGAGCAGTTTTGCAACAACACGAACCTGATGGGTTGAAACCTATCGCATTTTTTTCAAAAAAGCTAAATGAGACACAAACTAATTATTCGACGTACGATCGTGAACTTTCGGCTATTTATTTGTCCGTAAAACATTTTAAGCATTATTTGGAAGGTAGAGATTTCCAAATCTTCACTGATCACAAACCTTTAGTTTTTGCTTTTAAGCAAAAGAACGACAAAGCGTCGCCAAGACAGTTGAGACATTTACAGTATATTTCTCAATTTATCACAAATATATATTATGTAAATGGTCAGGGAAATATTGTCGCAGATACATTATCGAGAATTGCTAATGTTAACCTGCCAACTATAGACTATGATCAAATTGCTGACCCCCAAATTGATGATGACGAACTGAAATAACTGCGACTTTACAATAAATCCTTGAAATTTAAGCAGTGTCAACTTCCATCCGGAAAATCTTTATGGTGCGACGCATCTACATCAAAGATTAGACCTTTTATTTAAAAGCCCTTCCGGATGCGGATGTTTCAACAATTCCATTGTTTATCTCACCCCGGAATTCGTACAACAGTTAAAGAAATGTCATCACGATTCATTTGGTCTTCACTGAAACAGGAAGTTCGTAACTGGACACGAGCATGTCTACATTGCCAAAAAAAAATTCGTGGCATACAAAATCCGAATTTGGAGCTTTTAAACCGCCTGATGATCGTTTTAGTGTAATTCATATTGATTTGATTGGGCCGTATTCTCCATCGGATGGATACATCTATTGTCTGACATGCATCGATAGACACACATCTTGGATGGAAGTGGTTCCTTTACGGCAGATCACTGCTGAAGTTGTTGCACAAACTTTTTACGAATGCTGGATAACACGATTTAGAGTACCTTCTCTCGTGGTTACGGATCGAGGAACTCAATTTACTTCAGAATTATTCAGAAAATTAGCAATTATTTGTGGTGTAAAATTACGGCATACGACGTCTTATCATCCTCAAAGTAATGGAAAGATAGAACGCTTACATCGCACGCTAAAAGCAGCCATTAGATGCCACAACTGTATTCGATGGACTGAGTCGTTGCCTACTGTTCTCATGGGTTTACGAGCTTCTCTTCGAGACGACAGTAGTTTTACAATAGCCGAAATGGTATTTGGTAAGTCTATCAAATTACCTGGTGAGTTTTTTGAAGATTCTAAAACTCTGTCCATTACAGATTCTTTTGTTGATAAAATGCGAAAACAGATGCAGTTAATAAAACCAAGAATACCCAAGCAAAAATGTAAACAACACATTTTTGTTCCACAAGATTTAAATACAACTACTCACTTATTTCTTAGGATCGATCGTGTAAAAAAGCCCTTAGAACCGCCATATGAGGGACCCTTTTTAGTATTACAACGAACACAAAAAATTTTCACGTTGTTAATCAAAGGTGAACATGTAAATATTTCTATTGATCGAATTAAACCAGTCTATAAGTTAACACATTTTGGCATTTCTGATGCTCCATTGCCATTAAATGTTAACAGTCCTCATCTTGTGAACCCAAAAGAAGTGGCTCACCTGAAAGGATGCAACATAAGAATGCATTAAGTGATTCAAAAAAAGACTACAAACTGCCTGCTTTAACCGCACAAACACGTTGTGGAAGAAAAATAAAACGACCTGTGCGTTTTACAGACAATGTCTAAAATGTTGTTCTAGTGCATTATATTCATATTACATTTAAATGTCATTTTCAATTTTTTTCTAATTAGCGTAACTTTGTTACTGGCAAGAGAGTGATGTAGGAACGCCCGATACATAAAATAAGTATTTCTTATTTAGGATATTACGACCAACGATTGAAAGTGTTTTAAAGAAATTGAAATCAAAACACAAACTACGTCAATTGCAAGTAACAGCGAGCGTCTCACTCGTTCCATTTATTTTTACAAAACAATATCCTCGTTGCCAGATGCAACAGCGGAAATACAGTTTCATTTAACACAAAATAATATATATAATATTTTTGCTGCAATTACTTCAAAAACAAACATGAACAATTATAACAATTAAACAAATACAGAACATTAACAATTATTTATAATATTTAGTTACGTTTGAACCACAATGATTTGCGATGATGAGTTGCGTTATTCACAACCTGTTCCTTCATTTCAATAAGAAGAGAAAGATTTTATTTTATCAGAAATTAAATATATAAATATTAGCATAAATTAAGGGGGTTAAAGAAGCAGGTGAAACAAACAAAAAAATATGCAAAGATGAAGCAACATTAGACAGAGACAATGATGAAATAAGAATTCAAACTGAAACGATTTCAGGACGGGAAGAAATTTTCAAGTTTTCCAGTTTGATCTTGGTATTTTTATTTAAATTTGACAGATTTTAAAATGAGGTATTGAGATTCAAAGGATAATTTTTTTAAAAGTCACAAAGATAGAATCAAACACAGAAACAAGCAAACAAAATAATTTTTTTCGTCTGATTCTATCTGATTTTATTCTACTATTTCTGCTACTTCATTTTTCTAATAATATTCCTTTGGAATTTTATTTACTTCTATATCAGAAAAAATTATAATTTCTTTTTCTAGATCTAGTATAAATGTATTTAAAAATAAGTTTGAAATGAACTTTTCTCTTTAAAAAAACATGTTATAACTTTTTTTGTTTTTTTTGACACGTTTGTTTCACTGTAACCAACTTCAAGAAATGTTTGGGTTTTCTGTTTTATCTTAAGTTTTCGAATTATTATTTACTAATTGATTTTTACGCTGGTTCTGTATGGTTTAATGACATGAGTGAGAAGTGTTTATATTTCTATACTGCTAAAGAAGCATTAACAACGGATCATGCCATTATATTACCAGACGTTGATGACTGTTCTTATTCCCGCTATTTAGCGAAAATAAATTCTATTGTAGGAGCAAAACATATTCACAGCATATTTGAAAGTAATGGCCAGATTAAAATATACTTCAAGGATAAAAAATATGTGAATGAAATTTTAGAATCTGGAGTTTTTCTAAATAAGGATTTTTCAAAAGTTTCTCCTAAGGATTTTGTGGTACTCAAAGTCATCCTTTCAAGAGTTGATCCTTCCATACCAGATAATTATATAGAGGAGGTTTTAAAAACATATGGCCATCTTGAATCGCCAATTGTGCGCACAAAAATATCGAAAAAGAATGATTTTGCTCATATTGAGTGTGGAATTAGAGAAGTAAAATTAAAAGTGCCTGGTGGACTCAAATTTCCTAGAAAATTTAATTTATTTTATAAAGGTGTTTTTTATGAGGTTGATGCCAAAGTCATTGAAGAAATTCCTCTAAGAAAGAACTCTCGTGTGCGAAAAATTAAGAAAAAAAATAAATATGATAAATACAAATCTACAAATTTTTTAAAATGTGATTCATCATTAAATTGTGAAAATCAAGAATGGTGTAAAAATAACCCAGATAACTGTGGGGATAGTAAATCTTTAAATTCAATTGATTTACTACTGCAAATACACCAGTCGCTTACTTGTTTGCCAAAGAGAAATGATGTACTTCATGATAAAGAAAATGATACAGCTGTGTCATTTGAAAAAAATGTAAAACTTCCAATCATTCAAGAACAACAACTTGCGGCTTTTTCTAAAAATGTTATCTCTAATAGTACTTTTGATGCCAAAGCTAAAATTGATGAGAATGTGCTGGTAAGACAATGTTTGAATGATGAAAATTTGCAAAGCAGAATTTCCATCCAGAGTAAACAGACTTTTAATAATAAAACAAATATAAAACATGATAGCAAAAGAAGTAAAAGTTTAGATTCAGATAAAAAAAGACAAAAGTTTGAGAAAACTCATGAAGATGTAGCATTAGTTTGTAATAGTAAGGGCAATCGAACAAAACCTGCACATATCCCTTTAAATATTAATAAAGATTTATCAACTAAAATTTATAATACTCATGGTGCAATAAAGAAAAAATTTAGTAAACAATCCAGAGTTTATGATGAAACTGCATGTATACAAACTCGTTCAAGTGAAAAGCGTCAGACAGAAAAATCTTATATTGATGTTAATGAATTCTGTCTACCATCAACATCTTCATGTTCACCAAATCTTACTATTATCTCAAATCTTAAGAAAACTCTTTCAGAAAAACTTAATGTTAGTGATAATAGTATTTGTTCACCATCAAAATCTTCTTCAAAATATAGATCTGTAAATGAAAAAATGTCACCAAAAAGATCTTTTACTTGTGATAATAATGTCTATTCATCATCAGATTCTCCTTCACTATTGAATTATAGAATTATAAAGAGAAAAATTCCATTAAAAACGTCTTGTACTTACAGTGATCATATGTGTTCCTCTTTAAATTCATCTTCAGCAAATCATAAAACTGTTAAAAAGAAAACTTCATTTGGCTCTAATATTTGTAAAAAGGGTGAGTATAAACCATCAAATACTTCCGCTTTATTGAAACTTAAAATTCAAAAGGGAAAAGTTTCAGAAGAATTTGACAATGTTCACAATAACTGTTCATTATCAAATACTTCCACATCATTGAGAAGTAGAACTATAAAGAGGAAAACATCTCAACAATCTGCTATCCATATTAATGAAGAATGTTTGTCTTCATATTCCTCTTCTGCAAAACATAGAACTATAAAGGTAGAATCGTCTGACAAATCTAGTGTTTGTAATCATGATGTATATCAGGTATCCAGTTCCACTTCTGTGACTGAACCAAGAGTTATAAAGAGAAAAACTTCAGAAAAAAAATCTGGTGCCAATAATGTGTCACCAAAATCCCCTTCTTCAACAAATCTTACAGCTCAAAAGAAGAAAAAACTTGAAGAAAAGGCTGATGTTTGTAATAACAGTGTTCTTCTGTCATCTAAATCTATTACATCACCAGATTATATAACTGCTCAATTTGCTGATCAAGATTCTAATCTTAATGTCAGCAAACAAAATGCAATTGACGTGCATCATTCTAAAAACCAAAGTGCAATTTCCAATGACAATTCATTATCAGATAGCATACAGTCAGATTTTCGTCCTAATCTTGCTCTTGGAACCATATCAAATATAATTGAGACTCTTTCACCAGATGTTGACATTCAACATCTTATTGCAGAAGCTTGTAATGATGTGTCGAGTAATATCAGTCAGCTTGAAGATAATATTATAGTTACAAAAGAAAATGTAAATATATGTGATAAAAATGATGGATCGATTGCAACAGAAATAAATAATGAAAAATTAAAGGATGAATTTGCTACTTGTGATTTAAATCAAGAAACTCCCACTTTACCTAATTCAGCTGCCGCTCAAACTAATGTACAAATTCCTGCTCTTAATGCTGATATTCTAAATGTAGATCATTCCATTTTACTTAATATTCCAAATCATGTTTCTGAAGGAAATTCAGAAGGAAAAGTTTCTTCAGTGATAAAAGATACTTCTCAAAGTATTAGTTGCAATGTTAATGATCTTAATTTTACCAAAAATGAAAATAATGATGATCTTACAAAGGTTTCAGCAGAAGATGCAATGCATATTAATTCTAGCAAAGAAAAGAAAGAAACACCTAAAGAAATATCTATTCCATGTGGTCATATTAGTTCATCAATTTCCTCATCATTAATGTTGGTAGCAGATTCTGATAAAAATGACTCCAACTTTTCAGTTTGCAATCCAGAAGACTTAAATTCGTCTAAAAGGCACAATCAAAATATTGTTCCTACAGACATCTCACAATCTCATTGTGAAGATAATTCAAATCTGCATATAAATCCTAATATAATTTTAATTAAAACTACTAGCAATATATCCTTGTCTCAGAGCAACCCTGATGACTGTACTTTAGAGTCAGATTTATCTTGTGGAGAATATGTTAACAAAGATGAAAATAACAAGAATGCCACTGTTAACTATGATAAGATTGTTAACTTATGTTCAGACGTGACCTCATCAGCAAATCAAGAATCTCTATATTATCTGCCGAATATCTCATCAAATAGATTCAATTCAAACAAGATTGATTCCCATCAATACAACAAAAAACAAACTGTTTCAAGAAAATTCTTACAACCAAAATTCAGAAGCAAAGCAATTCTCAATCCTGCATCCTTTTTGATTAAAAACAAATCAAGAACTAAGTCTAAAAATTACGCTAAATATCCTGTTAATAAAATGGACCGAAGGCTTCAAAGTAAATGCAGCTTAAGTCACCAAACTAAAAAACAAAGAGAGTTTCGAAATAGAAAGTATTTGTTTTCTTCTACTCAAGATAAAAACATTTATGAATATGAATTTGATAGTGATGAAGATTATTCAGACCAGGTTAGTTATAGTAAATGGAAAAATCAGAATTGTTCATCTAAGGAATATAAAAAGTTAGATGCAAATTTCACAAAGAAACTGACTCATAGTTTCAATAGTTATTTACTAAGCAAAAAGAGAAAGAATAGAATTGATAATGAAGTTATGGATAAAAATTCTGAAATTAGCTCATTTAATAGTAAAATCACTTCTGAACATAGAAAAAGATTGAAAGAAGGTTCTAAGAATAATGTACAAGTAACTGGAAATAGTTCTACAAAAAGAAAGAGAGTTAATTCATCTGAGAACTTTAACTCTGATAATGATTATTTTGAAGTAGTTCATGTAGGTGATGGAAAACATGATAAACTGAGTATTATTGTTAAGAAAAAGTCTAAATTGGATGCACCTAATAAGAATAATAATGTAAATGCTAATTCTGATATTCAGTCTTTTGAATCGATCTCAAAAGATTCCCCTTCTGAATTCATTCCTGATCCTCATAATTCTAGATATATGAATATAGTAGAGCAGCAAAGTATTAAAAAATGTCAGAAAAAAATAGCTTCTCATGATTTTATTCAAAATGCTTCACCTGAAATTTTCGGTATATCAAACGATAATATTTCTGGAAAAAGAATTCCTGAATATAGAGTGAAATCAAATGCTTTAAATTATGGAGAAATAATTTCTACACCTAAAACATTTCAAAAAGATGGATTTGTTTCCAATCATAAATTTCAAGAAAATAGTTTAATCCCTGAGGGCAATACAATAAATAAAAAAGGACTAATTGACAAAAGTCAACAATTATTGCAATCTAATACTAGTATGCCAGTAAATGGGCATTCAAGTTACAAAATTGTTCTTCAAAAAATTTCAGAAGACAGATCCAAAAACTCTTCTGGTCGAGCAAATAATAGGAAAATAGTTAAAACTAAATATAGATTAAAATCCAATCAAGAAGAAACCATTTCTAAGAGTGACAAAAACAAATCTGTCGATGAAAGTAAAAGTTGTAATAATAAAAATGTTGTTATTAATAATGATGTTTCTCCTAGAAATAGAAATAATTTAGGAACAATTGAGCAAAATGTATTTCTTCGTATTAATAGGGAAAATGCAGGTGAATCTATTACTATTGATAAAGTAACTGATTCTGATCCAGCTTCAGTATTGCAGCAAAATGATAATACTGATGAAGGGGATTTTCATTCTTGTGTCAGTGGATTTCTTCAACAGTTGGCAAGTTGCAGTCAGCAAAACAAATGTTCTAAAAAAACTCGTTCTTCACAAATTTCTAAATTTAATCAGAATAGTGGATTGCAGAATGGGTTATTTCTTGAAAAAGAGTTGGACTGTGATGTAGAACAAAATATAGATTGTACTCAAGAAAAAAATGCCCATTTAACTCCAGAAGTAACTAAATCATTCGTTGATAAAATATCACACTCAGGCATGCTCTCTTCATCTCTCTCTGACAAAGACAATAATGCACTAAACAAAGTTTTTACTACAGATGATTCATATTATAATTTTTATCATTTAAGGAAATGCAGTGTTCTTCTTGAAAGAATTCCTATTCCAGAGGAATTGTTATGTAATGCAAATGCGTCATTTTTGTTAGAGTCTGAAAGTAATGGTTTAAAACCATTGAAGGTTTCCTTTACTTTAACATCTAATGCTAAAGAAAATGAACAAAGCAACTCTTCTAACACAACATTTTATATTAAACAGGAACCTTGTGATTATACATTTGATGGTGTGAACAATACTATTGAAGTTGAAGAAACAACAAATCCATGCTTCAGTTCTTTTTCTGATCCTAATAACTGTCATGACTTTCAATCAAGGTCTTGTGATAATGTTCCTTATCAAGATGACATATTAATTCAAGTAAATGATAATTCTGTAACAAATGTTATTTCATACAATGAAATTGAAAATGCAGATTTCAGTAATGTAATTTATGATATAAAAGAGGAACCTAACTCATTACTTGACTATGAAAGAAAAATTGTTGATAATTCAAGCATAATAAGCGAGTGTAGTTTTAAACAGTCTGAAGACCTTAATGGAAATCAAAAATTACTGGAAAGTGTAAACATTAGTGAAAAATCCATTGAAATAGATAGAAATTCTGTACACAAGAATTTATCAAATTCTGCCCCAAATCATTCAACAAGTCAATTTCCAGAAATATCATCTGTGTCTTTCATTCAGAATGATTTTAACTGTTCAGGAATTTCTGAATGCAGTAACTCAAAAAATGAGAGTCCATCCAATATAGAAAGTAGAAGAAATAATTTTTCTTCTGAAAGCAATGATGAAAGGCAGAATGATCAAGAAAATCCTCATTTTGTTGAGTTTTCAAAAGGTGATAATGACATTTCAGAACCTAACACAGATAAAATGGAGCCTTCAAATTTATTCCAAGTTAAGCCTTTTATAAGCAATGGATTGCAGAGCAGCATTTCTACAAATACTGCTGGCAAGCTCAAAAAATGGAACACTAAATTAACTTCCATTGATAAAATAGCTGAATTTTGTGCATTACGAAAAAGTGCCAGCCAAATTCCTGCTCTTCAGTTAAAAATATCTTTACTGAATGAACAAGATAATCCAGTAATTAATAGTGAAAATTCGACTAAACAGACTTATCCTGGTGGTTTACCATCTATTTCTACTGAAACAATTGTGGATGAGTATGTGAAACCTGACTTTAATAAGTCAGTGGAAAAGAAAAAAGAAAATGTTATTGTTGAATGTAAATCTGTTTGTGAAAGTATTGACTTGTCTGTTAAAAATGAACAAAATGACCCAACAGCAATAGCACTGGAACAGACTGAGGATGAGGTTGGGAAGGAGTTAACATTTACTTCTTGTTTTAGAGAACCACATGTTTCCAATGATAAAAAAGAGAAAAGTATGAGCTCTTCAAATCCTCCTGAAATACTTGTTGATAAAGTTACTTCTGTGCAGCTAAATCAGTCACAGTGTCAAAGGAATAATACATCTGGTGTGTTAAATCGTACTGATACCTATGTTGTTAAATCTGTTGCTGTGAAACCGCAGTATGTTATGAATAAGAGTATACCTAAAAGAGTATATCCAAAGTTACGTAGAAAGTACCCTTTTTCTGAAAAGAATTTGATTGCATTTGTCAATTGTATGAAATATACCAAAAATGTTAAGCAAACAACTCTGCAAATGCTGGCGAGGAATAAAACACCTGGTGCTTTAAAAGATCTTATAGTACAACTCTATGAATTTTTCCAAGTCTGCCATGATAGTAATAAGAAACTTCAAATTTCACGTCTGATCATGTTATTAAATGAAAAATAAGCATGCTTGAGGTTTAAAAAATAATTATTATTATTATTATTACCTTTAGTACTGATGTAAATAATTGTAGTCAAGTGATGTTTCATTTCTTAATGTTTCTTGGTTATCTTGATTTAAAAAAAAAAAAAAAACTATGTGTTCATTATTTTTATTTGTTAGTTTATTTCCAAGCTCAAGTTAAAAATGATTTGTGCATTTTTTTTTTTCATAAATATCTGTCAAGTTATTTGCTTGCAAGATGAAATGCTTGAATTGAAAACTAAGAGATTTCTTTTTCTTAAAAAGATTTTTGCGTGTGTGTATATGTTTAGAAGGTTGAATGGTAAACATTTTGCCTAATGTATTTTTTTTAATTGCTGCTGTTGAACCTTTTATATATATCTCTCTCTGAATAAATGAACAATCATTACTTATTTTCAGATTAATGAATATTTTGGATGAGGTTTCTACAAGAGCATTTGTACTATTATGCAAATATTTTGGTTGATATGATTAGACATTTATCCTGTATAGTGTGCCTTAGAAAAGTTTTGTAGTTTCTTTTTGTGTGTGTGTGTATGTATTAAAATTTATATTTGTAAGGATGTAATATAACTATTAAAAAATATAAATAGTAATAATATTTTTAAAACAAATAAATTTTCTAATTTTGAAGGAAAAAAAAATCAAAAACTTTCCTTGTATTATACTTTTCATTTTATGCCTTTTAAAAAAAAAAAACATGAAAATCTGCTTTTCTTTAAATTGTTCAAACCTACTAAATTTTATTTCAAATGTAAAAGTTCTATGCAAAATTTAGCATTGTGGTGATATTGATATTTTTGCATTGTTGAATATGTTGAAGATATAAGTAATGATAAGTGGTGTAATTTTATTGTATGAAATGAGATATTTGCTTAATCTTGCTCTGTACTGCATTGAATTAATGTAAACTAATTTAAGTTGTTTGTTATATTCTTACTGAATTATGAACCATAAA
This sequence comes from Argiope aurantia, assembly GCA_026543865.1. Classification (NCBI taxonomy): domain Eukaryota; kingdom Metazoa; phylum Arthropoda; class Arachnida; order Araneae; family Araneidae; genus Argiope; species Argiope aurantia. The sequence goes on from JAPMOR010030028.1 coordinate 23,866, forward strand.
TATTAAACTTCAGTGAAATATAATGCATATCTTATATACATTGTTGTTGTTAAATGTTCATAAGCAGTTTTATATAAAAATAGCAAGTGCTTTCATCTGATCTTTGTAAATGATAAGAAATAGTAAGAATTTTAGTAATGTTAATGGATGTTATCATGAATATTGTTGGATTTAAGAATGTACTTTTATAATAAGTAGTAAATTTTGTTTCATCTGTATCAAATATGTAGTTACAGACTAACAGATATACAGATTAAACAAAAATATTTCCTGCATGAAATGTAAGCACTTGGCAACATATTAAAGATATTAATATTTTCACATTGCTCATTGTAATCTCTGTTAAAAATTGAATTTATTTTTGTATTTATACACTCAATTTTCACAAATTTTGCAGCAAGAGTTCATTTATCTCAGAAGAAAATCTTGCTGTGATTTTCATATCTGAGTTAGTGATGAATTTGAAATTTTAAGTGCCTATAGATTTAACCAAGAGTTTTTCTTTTATATACACTTTGGATTTAAAATTGATAAAAATCATATTTTTGCATCATTTTGGCCCAGTAGTGCTTGGCTGACCTATAGCTTCCTTAGTTGTGACCTTGAGCGAGCCAAGTGGTTCACTTTTTCTCTACATGAAAAGTTACAAATATATCAAATTTATATTTTTGTACCATTCTGGAATAGTAATGATTGGTTACTATATCAGATTTATAGTTCCTCCTGTAGCTATGTTATTGAACCAGATGGTTTTCCCTCTTTGTACATAAAAGTATTCAAGCAATATGATATAGTACATTATTTTGAAATTGCAATGTTTATAACACTGCTTGTTTTCCCTTCTATAATCAAGTCATCATTCTAAAATATTCTTCAAATATGTTTTACCTTAATTTTGAAATATTTGAATTGTTTTAGCTCTTGAATAAGAACCAGGCAATTTCTGTTGAAAAGCTTAAATTTTTCCATTAATTTGTTTCTCTTTAATGAATTGCACTAGATATTACATATTCCCTTTGTCTGTTGAAGACTAAAAAAAGCAATTATTTTGATTGATATGTGTTCTTTTCCCCCAATTTTGTTTTAACTTCCTTGATTCGTTGATAACAAAATCATAATCAGTTATGGTTTTTAAAATATATGAAAGTAACCTCTTGGAATATATCACATACTATTTTACTTTGGATTATATATAGATTGTAATTTTTGTTGCTTGTTATTGTGGTTTTGAATTTCCAAGCAACCTTTAGATTCATGTTTTTGAATGTATACTTCTATTAAAAAAAAAATCTGTCTTTTTTTTGTGTGTATTCTTTCATATGTAGGGTAGTTATGTATAGATGTATATAAAGTAATGCTACATATATTTTTTCGATACAGATAGCATACATTTTTTTATATTGTATTTACAATTGTCATTATTTATGTCTATATTATGCTTGTTTAAATAATTTTTTTTTTACATCTTATTGAGCAATATGTGCAATCCAATTCCAATATTCTTATAAAAACATTTTTAGAACAAATTACATTTAACTACTATTTTTTCCATTTTAATTTTTTAAAATTCTTAAAAAGTGTAAGATTCATTAAAAAGTATTTAGTTATAATTTTTGAATGTATGTATAAAACATTGTTTTTTCTTATCTGCTTTTTTATTAATTTACTAAGACTATATCAATGTTACAGTTGAAATTCTACTGTAATTAAAACTAGGCCAATTTATAATATTTTAGATAATGTTTTGAACAACTATTAATCAGGTAGCTACCCGTTCAAAAATATAAATTAGCTCTAAATGAAGGGGTATTTTTTGTCATTCACTCATTTTATTAGGATTGAAATAATCACTCCTAAAATTATTATTAAGTTGAAAATGTGTTATCAAAAAGAATCATTGTTCAGTTATTATTCTATTTGTAGTCAGAAATTCGTCATATACTTTCAGTCCCTCCCCTCCTTTTTTTTTTTTAATTTCTCCTATATTTGTAGAATTGTTCCTTAATTATGTCCTTAAAGTAGCAATCTCATTATTACATTGTTGATAATATGACATTTTTCTACGATTTTTTTAAAATTATTATTAGACAATTATATAGTTTAATACAAGAAAGAATTAAATTGTTAGTTTCAACACATTATATGAAAGTGATGCTTTAATTTCAGAACAAGATAAAGTTTTGAAATTATTTCTATAACTTTTGTGTTACTTTTTATACTTTTCTTTGTTGTCATTCCATTTTTAAAAAGTATTATTTTTTTCAGTATGAAGTAATTTTCGTTTCTTTTTTAAAAATAATTTCATATGATATTTTGTTTTCTAAATTTCTGTAATAAAGACTGAACTGATATGTGATTAAAAAGAACTTAAACAAAATATTACATTATATCTTGTATTCAGAATTAACAAACTTATAAATTATAACTTACTCAAGTTTTATTTGTCTCTCAGAATTGTTCTTACAGTTTTTAAGTGGTTCTATAATATGTGTTTGTGTTTTGTTATCTTTGAAATATTCAGAATTGTGAATTTGTACTGTGAAAAGTTGTCGTAAATAATTTTGAAATTTATTATTATTATTATTAAGTATGGTAAAATGGCATTTTTGTTATAATCTCATGTTATATTGAAAGTGGGTTTTTTTATGTGGAATATATATTTAAATAGCTGAAACTTCCTAGAGCATTGTTACATTTAAAATTTACTAAGATTTTCTAATAAAAAATTTTCATCTTCAGTCGCAACTCTTATTTGTTTGTAGGCATTGAATATTTCCTTTGCTATTACAACGTATTCTATTGGGAGGGAGATCTATGACTTACCATAAACTTTTTTGTCACAAACATTTATTGTTTTATTAAAATAACTAACTAGCTTTCTGTAAATAAGCTCCAAAAAGATTTCTGTAAGATACAATGAGAGTGTGTGGTGATACATACAGTTAGGGTTTGTGTTCTTATATTTTGTATTATTGTTCTTATTGAATCAAGGGGTATGATTAACTAATTTTCCTTCAGTAAACAGTGATGTTTATTTATTCCACTTGTTTTTTCAATATTTTTGGATAATTTAATAATATATAACATTTTTACTTGAAATAGATAGATATCTATCTTATCAAAATAATTTTTAAAAA
>JAPMOR010030028.1:27012-158649 GCA_026543865.1 Argiope aurantia
GAATAAATTTATTAGTTTACAAAAGAAATTAACTAATAAATAAATAAATAAGCACAACTAAATGCTGTTTATTATTAAAATTTACTTTGAAATAAAATTCATTCTTGCTTTGTTCCCAACGAAAAGGTCAAAAGCTTTTTCCTTAATACTCCTTTGATTATTAAAAAATATTATATCATTTGCAATCAAACCTATTTGTGTAGCTTGCTCAGAAGATATTTAATCTTTTTTTTTATTTAAAAACAAAGTCCTGTCTCGTAATTTATCCTCGTAAATTTATCCTGTTTTACATCAATCCAAAAACATCTGATTTAAATAATAAATCATGGATTTCTCTTCATTTTTAATCGGCAAAAATGTTTTTTCTGTGTGTATAAAAACACACACACATTTAAATTATTATATTTAGCACTTCTGTTATTGTGCTGTTAGATAATCGCGCTAACTGATTTCAAAAGTATAGAAGAAAGCAACTAATGTAAAGATGCATTTTTTCCAGTAACATTTTTTCTTCGAAGAAAGGTGAAGTTTACAGATCGTGAAATCAGTTTAAATAACACATTATAATTTTATTGAAAAATAATATTTTTATAAAACATTCTAGAAACCAAACTGAAAAGAGCATAACACACAGATAGAAAGATTTTGTAAATTAACTTTATAATTACATTCAATCATAGTAATTTTCCTATGATGAATGCTACGGAATTTTCTATCTAATGATGTTCATTGAGATTTAATATCATACCGTATCGTTTGTAATGCCTCTCGCTTGCTCGATTTCTGTTTTTAATAAATTTATTCTTGTTATCAATATAAAACACTATAGGTTATCAATATACCTATTGGCAGACAAGAAAATACCAATATTAAATGGGGATATTGCATGTGGGCATGCGCACAACATTCAACTTTTTTTCAGATTGAAAAAAAAAATTCTTTCGAAGCAATTTAAAACGTATTTTGTTTTCTATACTTTAAAATAATGTTATGTCAATACATTAATTGTAAAACTACTTTAACATTTTATATTCCATAAAGTTTTTATAATTAACTCATTTCATATTTATGTAATATTCATTAAATGTGCTATGAGATTCGTATTCTGTAATCTCGGTGTGGAGAGGGGGGTGCCAGCTCAGGTGTCGCCCTCGTCATCTGACCGCGGTTCAAAATTACGAGGTCCGTCCCAAAATAGCCCTAGTGTTGCTTCAAACGCGACGTTAATATAACTAAACTAAACTGTAATCTATAGTAAAAAAAAAAAACACACACACACAAATAAGCATACGGTTACTGCAGTTTGTAAAATGATTGTGATGATGTCATGTTGTATATTTGTTATGTAAAATCACATGAAATTACTTCATCATGAACAGAAACAAAGATTTTGACCTAACTAAGATTATGAAATTCTATGTTTAATCCTTCAATGTTAAAATGAAACTAAGGTTCATTAAAACTACAATAGAAAGTCGACTGTGAGAATTAATAATAAGCGTTAATAATAATAATTAAGTTTCATGCATGAACTTAAATCAATATGCCATATACATTTAAATACCATTCAGCTTTATAGAGAAATTAAGAACCGATTCTTTTAAGAAAATCTCGAATGAAAAGAATATAAGGCAGTGTATTAATCATCTGCTTCGATGTTTTATAATTTATAGATAAAATAATGATTAAAGAAATAAAAGTTGTGTTAATATTTTGCATTTGTGCCGTTAACATTTAGCACTCCATTGGCGTCACTGGATTGCATGCATGCTTAAAATACATTTAATTCAACTTTTCATTCAAGCTCACGGTGCAGCTACTTTAAATATTAACATTAGAAATTTTAATCACATTTAACGTTTGTCTGCATTGTTTAAGAAAAAATTATATATATTTTAGACTAAAACATGCTCTTAATGACGTTGTTGACGAACATGTCATAAGAGCATGTCATAACATATTTAATTTAGGACTGGCCATTTCGTAAAATTTAATCAAAACTTTATTTATTTTATATCAAAATATATAATTTTATATTATATTTCTTGAGTAGAGAATTTAATTAAATGTTGTCTAACTTATAAAATTTAATTGAAAGAAAGAATATTCATAATTTTTTTATGTCTGTAAGTGTGTAACAAAATATTTTTGAATAATGTACTTTATGATCTATAATCAAAAATATAAGTAGTATTTATGTCTTAAAAAAAAAGAAGAAAGAATTGGTTTTGCTTTTAGTTTTATCACACAAAAATGAATCAAGTGTTTATTTTCAATAGCAACTCTTCCTGTTAAACAATGTGTGATGTAAATCTATAATTTTAATGTAAAGACCAAACACATAATTTTATTCGTCTAACTCATTACAATTTTGAGTTAACGTGTGTGGAAAGATGTTAAGGTTTGTATGTATATGTTTCCTTGTGGAGGAAAGATATTGACATAGTTTTTAAGGGTTTGGCCCAAAATTCGATATATATCTACAATTCTGGTATAATGGTCATATATCAAATCTCATCTATATAGCTCTTTCCATTTTCATCTCTTTAGTAATCTTGTTCTCATACACACAGACACACAATTCTATTAACCCTCCCTTCCAGATTAAAACGCAGAGATTTATCAGAATTTCAATGCACAGTATTTTTTATGAATTATAATATTTTCACTTATATGAAAAAATGAAATTACAAAAATTTTCAAATATATCTAAATATATTTGGAAACATGTAATTCAAAAAAAAAAGAAGAAGAAAGGAATCGGTAAAGAAAGCAAAGCACTTTAGAAGAGGCTCCATTTTCCTTGAAGACGTGAGAAAAAAAATGATGGAATTTCAATAGGTTGCAAAAAATGAAAGTTCAGAGAACAATAAGTTTCAGCAAATGATCTCTATGATAGCTGCTAAAAATAAGCATTTTCACTGCTTATATTGAAAAAGGTATTTACCATAAATTTCCGGTCTATATGATAAAGAAACTATTTTGAAAATTCTGCATATTTTGATTCTTAACCTTGATTATTAAAAACAGCAATGATAAGATATCCTTATAAAAACCACCGACAAGATCAATATTGAAAATTTCCTTTAAGAAAGGATTTCAAACAAATATTTTTAAATACTAATGGTATTTCTCGAATTGCAGGTGCTATATCAAAAGATATAAAAACGATAGAACAAATGGAGACTTTGGAACAGACCGCTCGCGAACAATGGGAAAACACAACAAGACAGAATATTTCTGAGCCATCTCAGCAACAAACAGAACAAGACAATGTTTTAAGCAAAACATTTTTGTTCACTTGGTTTCCATGGTTGGAAGCAACAACAACGAAAGATATGCAGGAAGATAGAGGAATACAAATCAAGCAAGTGGAAACTTTTCGAACCGGAATTGGAGGTAAGAAATATTAATTTTTTCCCCAATCTTTCCTAATAAAAAATCAATTAAAAATTTACTATTCAGATGTACAATTAACAAAAAAAATGTTTTATAAGTACGCAGCAGAGCGGATGATTAATTTAGTAAGAAAGTAGCATTTGTTATTAATGGTCCATTCTGATCTTTTACAAAATGCAAAAAAAAAATTAATAACAAGTACTTGGAATCCTAAGTAATTATCAGATTGTATTTTCATCTTTTGAGCACTTGATATGCACCATATGCCTGTAGAACAGTATTATATTTGTTTTGTTTCTAGATATTATGTGCATTATACAGCATGATATGTAGTTTATGGATAATGGTATCTTGGTACAGAATGATTTTAGACTCTGATGAATTGACGGATGAGTAATTTATTGACAGGAGAAAAAGTCTGAAACAGAAAGTAAAAGTTTGATGAGAAATAATAGGATTGTAATAAATACATTTATATAGAACTCAACATTCCCCCCCCCTTACTTCTCATTATTAATATATCTTTAATCCTGAGCCATCAAATTAATACATTTGGCAAACTTTGATTCATGTCTATCTCCTAATTTATCAAAGTAGACTCCTCTGATAATACATAATTGTTACCCTATACTTAATAATTCATCAGAGACATGATATGCACTTTATTTCATAACCCAAGGAAACTTATAAATGCAATATCTTCAGCATTAAACTGGAAGTGTTGGGCATATGATTTAGTCTTCATGCTCCATTAACCTAAATCCATTAGGTTTTTTTTTAATAATCTAGGAGTATAGAAGCAACAGGTATACAAAATAAAAGTACACTCTTGTCCAACATAATTCACATGAAATTATGCCATAGCAGATGGATCAACAAGGCTTCAAAAAGATCACTAATCTTTTTCTTTTCTAAGCAACAAAACTTTAAGTATTCAATTAATTATTCCTTTAAGTATTTCAATGGTCCAAATGGTATAAAAATCATATATGTTACAATTATCTGTTTTTGTTTTGTTTGCATCTCTTCTGCAAGTAAAGATAAATATGGATGAATAAAATCTCCTCTTTCTAAATGGATTACTTCTTAGGATTCAAATATAAATATTCATTTTATTGTTTATCAACTACCTCAGTTCTTTTTTTTTTTCCTAGCAACTTTCTAAATACTTTTGCAACATAGCTATCCTTACAATTAACATAAATAACTGAATATTCATAAGCAATTAAAAAATATATTTCTTTACTAATGTTATATCAGTATAGTTAGCTCATAATTGAGAAATAATAAACTTATCAGCTATAAAAAAAATTGCATTTTTTTAAGGAACATTTAATGTCACTTAGCTAAATTGTCATGATTAACTGTATGAAACTTTCTTCGCATTTTTGTTCCTTGATTTTAACTCATAAATGTTTTTTTTAAAGTTTTTATCAAGCAATTTAATGCACATCACTCGAAACGCACTTCATATTCTTATGAATGATTTGTTCATTAATTCCATATGTCAACTTAGTACAGGAATAATTGCACACAAGTATATAAAATCTTTGATAGTATGAATGTTTTTTAATTTTATTTTTATTATAAAAACATCAAATTGCAACATTTATATGGAAACTTTGTTAAACTTATTTAAGACAACTGTAAGTAGTATAAATTGCCCTTGTTCAAAGTAAAAAAAACTTCTGGAAATACATTTATACAATTTAATTTTCATGTTTAATAACTTTTTTCCTATTATAATGTTAAAATATATATTACAGTGGGAACATGGCGTGAAATTACCCTCTTTGGTAAAAAGATGGAATCAGCTAGTAATGAAATACCTGAAACCAGTGCTTTATGTGTCAGTTCAGCTTCAAGTTTGACAACTCATTTTGTTCACATTTTAATAATTTTATATTTATTTTTTACTATAAAATATACAATTCCATGAATGTTACTTAATTGCTTTGTGTTGTAAATTTCAAGATTAGTTCATTGTATAAATATTAGCATCACATATTATGTAATAAAACATTAAATATATGGCAATCCTATTTTATATTATATATATATATATATATATATATATATATATATATATATATATATAATAACAAAAGATTATAAATATCTAGTATCCAAAATAATTATATTTCAGTTGATAAATTTTTATTTCAAGTAAGTGAAATAACATTCCAATGATATTCCATTAAACTGCATTAAAATTGAAATATTTTTAACTATTTCTCTTTAAATAACCAACTGGTTCAACCATATTATTTGTTGTATTTAATTCTAATTCTCTATAAAATTCCTTCAATCCTAAAAAATGATTAAACTGGATTGATAAATTGAAGGTCCCATTACAATTTATGATAGTAATTCTTTGAAACAAACCATTAAAGTCTTTAAAATTTTTAATTATCAATTTTCACTAACTATTTTATTGGTATGGTTTGACTTGGTACAACTTTAAAAAAAATTGTGCATTGCATATAAACACGAAATTCTATGAACCTCTTAGAAAACACAACTGTAAAACATTTACATGATTCATATGACATGCAGCTAGCTGACAAATCAATAGAAACTTTGCTGATCAAGATTTCATTTGATCATTTGACAAATACAAGCATTGCAGTGCACATGACAATATGCTTATTTTTCATTTTCATAGTACAAGATATGGATGACATCACAGATATTGCGTACTGAATGAAAATAAGTATTTTTAAAGCTTATAAATACAACAAATCTAAATCGCATAGAATTTGAAAGTTTCATATCAATGAAGATCTTTCTTTAAATTACTCTTAAAATTAAAATATAACTAAAATGTAGTTATATTTTAACATAACTACATTAACATATAAGATTAATATAGCTTTTTTAATTCAAAAATTCCTGAAGAAGCCATGAAGCACAAGAATAAATATATTTCTGTTCTAAAAGCAGGCATATATAAGCTCACAAGATAACTGCATTTTAAAAAAATCTTTAATATTCAAATATATTTTTAATTATCCTATTATTTCATACTCAACACATTTCATAAACCAAAAGAAAAATTTAATATATAAAGATATGCATTTTTTAACAGGGATTTTAAATGGATTTCAATAAAAAATAATGAAATGCATTCATTTCTAACTAGCTTTCAACAAAACTGTGGCTTTTTTTACATCAAATATTATTATATTAAAAGCATTTGAAGCATGGTATAAAATGTAATTACAACTATCAAAAAGTACTGATGGCAAATAAATACACAAGAATATATATAGATATTTATATTAATAAAGAACATTAGTTCATTCAAAAATGTAACACATGTCATAAATATAAAAAAAATGAGGAAACAATTATAAAAATCTTTATTTACATTTTAAAATTGTAATCACTATCAATGACTGTCTGATAGTTGTAAATTTTCAACAGCAGGTAACTCTTCCTTTAGACAATCATCTTCCTCTTCACCAATATCAAAATTTTTTGAATTAGGCTTTTCAGTAGAACCAGAACACAGATCTGATAAATTTACATGGGATACTTGAACTTCAGGTTTTGCTAGTTTATTTTGACGTTTTAGCATAACAGCTTCTTTATAAGGCGGATTGATAGGTTCTTGTGTAGGGGGAAGATAGACATAATCCTTATTTTCATTCAACTAAACAAAAATCATCCCATATGTTAAAATAAATAAAAAAGTATTATACAAAATAAGTATGTCTTTTTTATATATATTACGGCATTTTAACATATGTATAAAATTACAGCATTTTAAACTGATTATTCTCTGTTTCATAACAGTGCTGATCTATGTAGCATCAAAGACACTAATTTGACATAGTTCATAATTATTATTTGAAGCAAAAGTTACTTCTGACTACATTGTACTAAAATCCTTTTTTTTTTAAATACAAATAAGAACTTTAAAAAATATATTAAAAGTAAATAAATTTTAGAATGCAAAACAAAATACTTTGCAATGATAAAAACATGCTTAGGAAACCAAATTAACAGCATCATAAATTATGAGTTCATATATAATTGTAAATTATAACGAATATATAACGAAATATATAACGGTTCATATATAACGAAAAATAGAGGAAAATGGAATGATTATTCATTTAATCCATTGATAAGAACATAAAAAATTCAAAATATGACATTTGAATTCACATTAATTTCATATATGCAAATATACTTTTTAAAAAATAATATTTATATATTCTTAGTAAAGCTACAACACTTAAATGGAAAAATTATATCGTTTTTCATTACTATTTAACCAATTATTTGTATGTCTTGTAAATGTAAAAATGTTTATTTTCAAGTGCAAATCAATTATAAAAAGTATCATTACCTGCAAAGGATACGTTCTGTCAGAATCAAAAGCACTGAGATCACCACAGGCCATGAAAGGTACAATGACACGATTAATACCAGTCAATCGGTCGAAATTATCTAAATGAATTAAAAGCAAAAGATATATATAACCAGTATCCTAAAATTACTTGAAATGAACAATCCATTTAATTTTCTTAAAAGAAAAAAAAGTAATTTATATCAATTACAAGATAAAATGTTCTTACTAATGCATAAAAAAATTTAATTGAAAAAAAAATAACTATACCAAGTTCCTTTTCCAAAATATTGAGAAATTTTGTACATCCATGGATTAATACAATATTCAATATATTTTATGTAAATAATATTCAAAAGAAAAACTTTATAAAAGTATAATTTAATAACTAAATGTACAGTTTTAATAAACAGGATTCTCAAAATTTATTTAAAATATTGAATATATCCATTCTGTCTCTTAGACTATACAATTAATATTTTTGCATTTACAGAAATTAAAATAATTAAAACTAATGCATATTTATACAGTTAAATCGTGAAATGGCTATCTATACTCATAATAAACCTCAATGTATGTGTGTGTGTTGGCATTATACAGGCCTACCATATTGTCAACCTACAGCTACTAAATTTGGCATATTATATATCTTGGAGGCTCTGGATGTGCACCTCAGAGGCATTTTTAAAAAATTTTAATTAGAATTTTAATTAATTAAAAATAAAGTAAAATTTCGGCGTTTTTCCGCTATAACTTCCCAAAATATTACAGTACAAAATTTTTTGCATCAAGTTAAAGCTAAAAAAATTATCTTTTTAATGATACCATTACTTTAACCTATGAATTAAATTTCAATTTTTAATGAATTTTTAAAGGTAAAATTGTAACATGGTAGAAATTATAACCATATTTTTCAATATATTTTGCACAAAATAAAAATAAAATTTAATCTGCACAAGCACATCAATGGGAAAAAAATAACTTTTATCAACGTGTTGCCATCACATTGACAGATGTTTAAATTAAAAATAAATCACTGTTATTGCAAATTAAATACATAAAAGTATAATTTTCAGCACATGCCTGTATGAAATGAAAAAATTTGAAATATGATATTTTCTAAAAAGTAAATGGAGGAAAAGTTTTCTATACTCTTTTACAATATTTATATTATTAATTCAACAGTTTAATTTAAGGTGAACATTGTTTAATATATTTATAGGATAATCACTCTAACCAACACCCATCAGCTAATTTAGGATATACACTGCTAAAAGAAATGGTCTAAAAGAATTAAATAATTATATTTTATGTAACTTGAGTCAATAAAAGCTCTGATGAATTACAAATTTTTACATAGCACTTGGAATCATATTTAACAAAATATTCTTGAGACACCAATATTTTAAATAAAAATTGTTGAACTCCAATCAACTAAATCACTCACTAAAACTGACTAATTCATGAAATTTGAATAACACTCTTCTATAAAAACTGGCGATTTCAGACCATTTCATCGATTATCTCAAAGAAGATAAGCCAGTCTTCTCTCAGGGTTCCTCGACAGGGATTGACATATGATTATGAAAATGTTGATTGTTCTGAAATTGATATAAACTTCATAAATCGTTCAGATTTTATTGCAGTAGATAGAAACGTTTATTTATTTATTTAAAAGTTGAAGTATCAAGTGTATATTATTCCTTAGGATGAAAGGACAGTGTAAAATTTAAACTTCATAATTTTTTATAAGTACATTTATTGACTGATATGAAATAAAATATTTTTATTTACATCAATAAAATCATTTAAAAGTAAGACTAAAAACTAAATTTTTCAATGATTCAGTGAAATTTTTGTTGAATAATTTTTTGCGATATATAAATTAAAAAATTATTCTACAGTGCACATACAACTTCAATACCAAACAAATTTGTTTTCAATTCTCATATTAAAAAAAATACATGGTTGGTTTCAGTAAAATGTTTTTTTTAATATTAACTGCAGTTTGAAATTTTTAATTTAATGTAGAAATTTTATGGGCACTAACAGAAAATTACAATGAACAGAATTGTTTAAAGCCTACATAATAGTATGACTGAATTATATAACTATCAAAATCTGAAGCTTAGATATATCTTGCAGAAAAAAGCTATTAAGAGACAAGTTACATGAAATATTAAATTGAAAATTTCAGCAATCATTAACACTGGCGAACCGGCTGGTAGCCAAAGGCAACTAGTCTATAATAAATCAAATGTTGGCACTTACCATACTGCATATCTAATAATGGATTCATCATATTTGGAACATATCCTTTAGGTGGGTGATAGCCTTCACAAACAGCAAATGCTTCTGTAATGCATTAAAAATACAGCATTATAATATACAATATAAGATTAAATTAAATACCTTTTAATATAATATCTTCATTTATAATGACTAATAATGAGCTAATCTAATTTTTAACTGGACATATTTGTGCAAGTATTATCAGTTCATGGATTTTGAATTCAACATCATAAATTGTACAATCCATCAAAAAAGCACCCAAACAATTATTATTATCTGCAGTTCTTTTGGAAGTATGTCCTCTTTATTATTAATAATAATAATAACATAATCAGCATTAGGGAGCATTTACATATTTGTTTTTCAATCATCTTCTAATCATTCAATTGCAACTCACATCATTTTTTTAACGATTCTCTGCAAAGAAAGAAATCCCCACATGCAGAATTTTAAGTAAATCAGTTCAATTAATTGCAATAATTTTCTATCATGCCATTTATATTGTTACTAAAATGGGTTGAACTTTCAGTGGTCAGAAATTACATACTGTTTGACATTATCACTAAGCAAAAACAGTGATGCCGATTAAACAATATTTCCAAAGCACAGTATTTAAAATAATCAAAAATTTAGAATAAGTAATACTAAATAAATTGTTTAAATTCAAAAAATTTTAGATGCTATTATCATTAGATGCTATTTTTTTTAAATAATAATAAGCATTTTATAATTAAAACAAAGACTATAATAATGTTGCTTTAATAGTTGCCACAAAAAGATGATTTAAACTATTTTTTTTAATCTTTTATACTTAATTATTTTTTCAAAAAGAAAGTAAATCCTTGTATGAAAAAAATATTTTACATTCTTACAGGTTCATAACATGTTTAAAAAAATGGAATTTACAATTTCATTGTATGATAATCAATTTTGATTAGCAGTAGTTGATACTTTTTTGATTAACTATATCCAAATGTGCACAAGTAGCTTTGTAAAAGCTACTTGTGCACATTTGGATATACTGCAATATACTGTAATTTTGGATATACTGCAATATACTCAATATACTGCACAAAAGACTAATTAGAATCCAAAAATAAATTTGTGAAAAATCGATACAGCAATAGTTTTTAAAATAGAATTTCAATTGACAATTTTGAGAAAAGAATTATTTCTAAAAATGTTTAATCTGGAGTTGATTTCCAATTACATTCAATTGATACTAAGTTTTTCAAAGCGGTTAATTTATATAATCACATAGGATTAATGGATAAAACATTTCTAATCTCAAATAAGTTGGCAAATTTTATTATAAATCACTAGGCAAAATAAAATCTTAGAAAAGAACAAAAAAAAAAGTAAAATGGGGATAATTTTTCTTTACATACCAATACTTGAATTTCTACTACTTCGGGGCTTAGCTACAGTCACAGTTTTGAAAAACAACTTGAGTTGAGAATACAACAAAGTGACATCTTTTCCTCGAAATATCTACAAAACAAAATTTTAACCATAAATATCAAATCAAATTATTACCAAACTAAATATTAAAAAATTATCTTACCTTTGCAACAAAAGTTCCTCCTTCCTTCAAAAGATGAGTAGTAATATTGAGAGCCTAAAATCAAATCAAGAATTTCTTAGTTCAATCAAGAAAATTTTTCAAAATATCAAAACAATTTATTTATATAATCTTCAATACAAGTATGAAAAGATTATGAAATTAATAAATTAATTTATAAACATTAATTATAATGTTTGGTATGTGTAATTAAAACAAATTTTAGCCTTACACAATATTATTTCAATATTATTAATTCCAATCAATTCAGAATTAAAAGGATGTGTGAATAAATTATTTTAAAAAGTTAATTGTACATGATTAGTTAATGATGTCATGTCCTCATAGAAAGGATATTCATTTCTGAAAGACTTTCTATGGAAAAATGTTAACTTTTATAGCAGATGTTGCTAAAATGTCTTTCTCACTTTATATTAAATTATGTTCCACAATGCAAAGTCATTGGATAATTTTGTTCCACACCATTAAAATCAAATATATCATAATAAACCTAAATACAAAAATAATAATTCATTTTATTAAAGGAAAAATTAGAATCATCCTGCATGAATACTAACATAAATATTGAAACATAATATAGGCAGAATTAAGCAAAGAAATATGGGATAATACTTCTTATGAAAATATTTACATTTATTGAACTATTTAAATACATATAATACTACTTATATAAGAATTCAAGAAAAATTAGTCTTATTAGAAGACAAAGATTAATCAGTAGATTCTAATTTCAATACAAACAAAAGTTTTATTGTTAAATTTTTCCATGTAATTAAACAAATTGACAAATATTTCATTAAATTAAAACAGATAAATCTCACTATAGAATTATATTTAAATAATTAAAAATGTCAAAAATTTATAAATAAGTGAAAAAATAAAAAAAAGGCAAACAAATTTAACAATCTACTTTTTTAATAGCACTATAGCAATCTTGTCAATAATAATAAACATTAAGAATAAATAAACTCACTGCCAATAAGAGCTGAGCTTGAACATACTCATCCAAATCATGCAGGCCTGTCACTGTAAAGGGGGAAAGGGGAATATATTTCATACTAAATAAAGTTTTATAAAAAAAAATTTCAAAATTGAAATTTAAATCAGTTATTTAAAATATTTCAGTTATAAACATAATAAGTTCAGAACATAACTTATATAATAGTATAATAACTTCATAAAACTAAGCATAACTTCATTTATTTCATCACAAATGTCCTGTCCACAGCAAAGAAAGAGAACTATCTTGAATTGCCATTTTAGATCCAAAAATAAATTTTTGCTTTTAAAAAAATCAAAGCTGATAGAGAGAAGACTTCATGGGAAAAGAAAATTAATCATACATAATCTAAAAAAAATTTTTAATTAACAAAATCTAAATTTTTATGAATGAATTTATTCTAATATAAACATTTTCTTTAAAGCACTGTTTTCTACATTATTAATATTTGCATACACGAAAAATCCACATAATGAATATGAGTTCTAATATTTGCAATGAATAGTAACAATAAAAGAAAATGTCAAAGTTATATGAGAGTAGTAAAGTTAACATCACAGAGAGAAAATGCATTGGTTCCTTCCGATAGTGAACATGATTCTTAGTCCCAATATTATATTACAGAACAAACAAAAAAAAAAGAACAAAAAAAAAACTCTCAAACTCTTTGAGCAACTTTTTAATTTAAAAATCCACAAATTATAAAATAATAAAAATTTGAAAAGTTTAATGGAAAATTTTAATTAAATTCAATGATCTAGCTTTTAATCATAATTTCTACACAGGAAATTATCAAGAAATTGTGTCTATAGTCTCTAACTTTAAAAGTAAAAACCATTTCTAGTTTAAACTGTGAAGGAACAAAATGATTGGAAATACTTTTACTTGTGATTAATAAAATACACATAATCATTGATTTCACTTATTTCATCTAATTAAAAAGGAAATCCACTATTTTGAAGGTCTTCTTAAAAATAATTTTGAATAAGCATGAACAAAAATAAATTATTTTTTACATATTTACTTTTATGCAGAATTCTTTATTGAGTTATACACATATATATCACATATATAAGCATTGCATTTTCATATATATATATATAATTTCAAAATTTTCAACCAATATGATAATCAAGATTTACATTATATATAAATAAATGATGGTAAAAATGGATATTTTATATCTTAAACAGAATAACTTAAAACAAAAACGAATATGCCTTACATTAGAACAAGAATGTAATCATTTACAAGGCTGACAGTATAATGCATTCCATTTTTTTTTTTCCGCTCTTTTTTTTTTTTTTCTTTATCTGTCTTTTCTGAATTTTCTTAGCTCTGAATGTTACATTTGACCATATAAGCCAAATGACAATTCGTATTCTCAAATAAACTTTAATATATAATTTTACAATTTGAATATTCGAATGAGAATCCTGAATACGACTTTCTTCTTGATTGTACAAAATTCTGTCCCAATTCGTTTCATTGAAACAGAGGATAGAGATTCATTGCATTGAAGAAAGTTTAGGAGCACAAATTTTTATTAATTCTTTCAAGCATAATAGTTCTGTTCCTGAATCACTTAAGTCAAAATAATAGTTATTTTTAACCGATACTTTTATCAATTTTTTAAACCATTTTATCAAGAAAATATACATTTATTTAAAATTTAAGAATTTTTTTTTTTGTTAGTGGTTTGAAAACTGAACCATAAGGCATTAAATACTTAGATATAACTGGTTCAGGATATAAACCACCAAGTTCAAAGGAGAAATGCTACCATATCATACTAGTTGCAATTTGAAGGATTTTTTTTTTTTCCCCTTCTATATTTTAATAGTTGAAACACATGATATAAAGAATCTGAGAGTATCTCTTTAAAATTAGAAATCTCTTCTAAAAACCACTTTTAAAATAAAGACAACATATATTAGTTTTCTTTAGGTTTTTTTGTCTATTTCATACATTTTTTTCCTCTTAATAATCATAATTTATTTCAAATGTCCGTACATTTTTAAACCTTTCTGCTGAATTGATTTTTTAATTTGTTTCATCATTGAAATATTTAATAATTTTAATCTTTATTTTTCCCCAATGAAAAAATTTTGATATATATATCAACATGTCAATACCACACTCTTATGCTGAAATTTCAGAGTTTCCAAAACAGTTTTTTTTTTTTTAAGTTATGAGTCATCAGTCTTTAAATTAATATTCGCACAGCATTTTGTTTAAAAAATTTTTTGTAGTAATATGAAATAGCTCACATCAAAACAACTTTTAGCTCACACAACTTTTAGCTCACATCAAAAATTGCTCTCATTAAAATGCTGAGAATAAATTCTAACATTTGTAATGCCAAAGGTATCCTCTACATTCAAAAATCCAACCAGGATCGTTTGGAAATAAAAAGTTTTGGCATTTTGAATTACCTGAATGCATCAGACATCTGACAAAACCAGGCATCACATTAGCTTAAAATGATTTGCAAAGTATCACATTTTATTTATTTTGAAATGGACTGTTTGTTAATATTTATAATGAGAATGGGGGGGGAGAAACAGAAACATTTCTTTACTTCCTCAGTACATAATAAAGCTAGATTTTTCTGCCCTTTAATGAAATGGAAGGAGAAAAAAAGAGATATGGGGGGGGGGGCATTCTAATGAAGCTAATCTGTTATTTGGAATTATTGTAAAGTAAGCAAAAAGAGAATTGGGAATCAATTTCATTAAAAATAAAAGAACATAACATGGAAAATTAAATATAACCATTATTTCCAGTAATAATTTTAAATTAAAAAAAGAAAAGTCCATTATATTATGAAAATGTTGATTGTTCTAAAATTGTGATATTCAATTCATAAGTCAGTCAGATTTGATCATGAAAGGTGTGTGTGTGTGCGTGCGCGTGTACGTGTGTGTAAATCGGCCAATTCGCGAACTGGCCCACGTTGCTGTAAACTTATCGGCCAATGTCCGATCTTTCCTTGATTTCGGGTTTTGGCTGGCCAATTCGCGAAGTGGCTTGGGACGAGCGGCCAAAGTAGGAAGAAAATGAAGTATTTAAAAATGAGTACTTCTGTGTAATGTTTTTTTTTTTTTTTTAAGTACAATTGTTTCAGAAACGAGTTCAAATATAAGTGACACTTCCGAGTTGAAAATAAGCTTGTAATATATAAAAATATGATCTCGTGTTATTCTGTTCTCATATTCAAGCCATAATAGAAATTATTCAGTGAACGTATATGCTGTAACAACGTGATAGCGTAAAGATTAAATTTGCGCCCGTCAAAACGAACGAATTATATCTTGAGCAAAGGCTTTGCGTATCGTGTATGAATACAAAGGCAAATTGAGTACTCAGTTTTCAATTACATTTAAGGGTGATCCTTAGTCTTTTTCTGCTCCATGGGCCTAATGTTAAAGATCAGAGATCACATTGTCTCCCAAAATATCGCTTCAAAAATATGAAATTTTTTGAAAATATAAGTGCTAATTAAAACAAATATGAAGGAAATATTGTTTTGTTATTAATATCATTTAAAGACATTTATTTGTTGGCGCCATCTGTCAAATTTCACCAACAACATGACCTTATTTATATTTTATACATAAATGTCATTATATTTATTTACTTATAGCCGCCTTTGGCGACCAGCCGGTTCGATGGTTAATGATTGCTAGCAGGTTAATGATTGCTAAAATTTTCAATTAATGTGACTTGTTCTCTTAGTAGCTTTTTCTGCAAAATACTTTTGAACTTTATATTTTGGTAGTTATATAATTCAGTCATACTTTTATGTAGGCCTTAAACAGTTCTGTTCATTGTACTACTTTCTCTAATGTTTTGTGAGTATCCATAAAATTTCTACTTTAATTTAATGTGGAAATGTTAAACTGCACTCAATATAAAAGCTTTTTATATTGGAGTTAACCATGTCTTTTTTTAAGTATGAAAATTGAAATCAGAGTCATTTGGCAGTGAAATTATATGTGCACCACAGAATAATTTATATAATTACTTAAAGAATTATTCAACAAAAAATTCTCTGAATCATCGTAAAATTAATTTTTTACATTCAAAAGATTTAAATGATGCAAATAAAAAATATTATTTTATTTCAGTCAATAAATAAACTTATGAAAAAATTACGAATTTTAAATTTTACACAGTCTTTTGGTCCCAAGGAATCATATTCTGCGAAATACTCTTGACACTTCAACTTTTAAATAAATAAATAAACGTCCCTATCTTCTACGAAGAATCTGGCCGATTTATGAAGTTTTTAAGCATCAGTTTTAGAACAATCAACATTTTCATAATCACAGGCCAATCACTGTCGAGATATCCTGGCAGAAGATAAGCATATCTTCATTGAGACAGTCGGTGAAGCAGTCTAAAATCGCCAGTTTTTATAGAAGAGTGATACTGAAATTTCATAAATCAGTCAGTTTTAATGATTGATTTAGTTGGTTGTTCAACAATTTTTATTTAAAATATTGGTGTCTCAAGAATATTTTGTTAAATATGATTCAAAGGGCAGAGAACCTAAATAAAAATTTAAAATTCCTGATTCATCGGAGCATTTATTGACTAAAGTTATATTAAATATAATTATTCATTTCCTTTAGACCACTTTGTTAGCAAATGTATGCCCCAAATTAGCTGATGGTCACTGATTAGTAAGTATATTAAACTATGTTTGCCTTAAACTAAATTGTTTTATTGAATTAATAATAGTGGTATTGTCAAAGCTCATAGAAAACTTTTCCTCTTTTTACTTTTCAGAAAATATCTTATCTCATTTTTTTTTTTTTTCATTTTATACAGACACCTGCCGAAAATTACAATTTCATTTATTAAATTTGCAATAATAGTTGACTTATTTTTTTATTTAAACTTCTATCAATGTGATGGCAACAAGTTGATAAAAGCTTTTTTTTTATTCGTGCAGATAAAATTTTATTTTTATTTTGAGCGAAATATATTATTGAAAAATATGGTTAAAATATTTCTTTAAAAATTCGTTAAAAATCTAAGCATAATTTATAAATTAAATCATTGGTATCATTAAAACGATAATTTCTTAAGCTTTAATTTGATGCAAAAATCGATTTTGTGTTGTATTATTACCTGGTTATAGCGACAAAACGCCGAAATTACGCTTAGTTTTTAATTAAAATTCTCATTAAAAATTTTAAAAAATCGCTCCACAGTGCACATTTTTGACCTCCAAGGTATATATATACCAAATTTGATAACTGTATGTCAAACGGTTTGGACTGTAGAGCGCCAAAACACACACAAACACACATTGAACTTTATTTATAAGTATAGATTATCACATCAGGCTTTGGCCAAGGATTCCCTGCCTCTTCGCGAAATGGCCAGCCAAGGTAGAAAATACAATATTAATTGCAAGTATTTCGGACTTTGGCCAAACCTCTTGGCCAGCCAATTCGCGAACTGGACGTACTTCGGGCTTTGGCCGTAACATATATATATATATAATTTTAATTTAAAGTTGGAATGTCAAGAATATTTTGCAGAATATAATTTCTTAGGACCAAAAAAACAACATAAAATTCAGAGTTCAACATTTTTTTAAGTATATTAATTGACTAGAACAAAATGAAATACTATCATTTATGTCATTTGAATCTTTTTGACAGTAATAGTAAAGATTGAATTTTATGATGAATCAGAGAAATTTTTATTGAATAATTTTTTTAGATATTGTGAAATTACAAAAATTATTCTATGCAGCAATTCCGAATAATTATATTTTCTGCACTCATATTAAAAAAAACAAAAAAAACATGCTTTGTTTTAGCCAAAATGTTTTTGTATTAATTAAAGTTTTATCATTTCCATTTTAATTTAAAATTCAAAGTTTAATGGAGCAAACAGAAAATTAAAGAGAATACATATTACAATATTAACAGAATGGCTTCAGACTTCTATTATAATGTAAGTAATATGATTAATAAAATTTGAAACTTTTGATTAACAAATTTTGAATATTTTGCTGAAGAAGCTTTAATACACTAAATTATACAATATTTAATCGAAAATTTTATTGAGCACTAATTTCGACATCAGTTAATTGCCAAAGATGGCTAGTAAACAATAAGAAATAGTTTCCTAATGTCTTTTCTTTAATTCAAAACTGTGGGAAATAGTAGAAAGTTTTGGAATCTATACTAAAGTGATACAATGCATGGAAAGATTTCTGTACATTGTGTTTGTGGATTTAAGTATGTAGATCTAACTTCATAAAAATGTTCTAGAGTCATTATATTTGGCACAATTATACATTTTAAGAGGGGAAATATGAACACTGGAAAGATTTTGAAATTTTTTAATTAAAAGTTAAGCATAATTTTGGTATTTATTCAAAAATTTTGCATTGCTTTAAAAAAATTTAATAACATTTTTGTTATTATCCACTTTCTTCCCCAATTAAACAAAAGTTCAAAAATATTTGTATTCATATCATTTGCAGCAATACTTTTCATTGTTGCAATGATTCAAAGCGATTTTCATTGTTTTTATAAATTATTCAATTGACAATCCCGTCCATAATTGAAAGTTTAGATAATATAATAAATTTTACTTTCTTTTTTTTTAAATCAATCTTTTTGTGTGTGTGCGTGCGTGTGTGTGTGTGTAAGAAATCTGTAAACTAAATCCTCTAGAATGTTAAGTATATTATGAACTCTTTATTTATTTGAAGATATTTTTTCCTGAATTTTGATAACTTTTAAGAATATTTTTAAGCAATAATTTTATCAATTTTCATTGTTGCAATAAAATTCAAAGTATTGTTTCATCACAAATTAACTGTTTTAACTTTGATTTTTCTGTAATGGCTTGTTATGCAATTAGTTTTTTAAATATTATTTTTCACTTTCTACTTTTCCCTTCCTCACAATTATGAGTGAAAGTCAAAAAAGTTAAAGATTTTACTAAGAAAATTTTCCAATAATTTGTGACCAATAAAAAACAAGAACTGTAAAAGACAGTTTTAAAACAAAATTAATAATAGCATTTCAGTGCATCAACATAAAGTTATATAAGAACATTTAATGACATATGACTTCTTTTTGCTTAAAATGATACACAATCTATGATCATATGCTAACCAATAACTAAATAACAGCTCAATAATAATAATCAAATTCATTCATTCATTCTATTTCACAAGAATTAAGAAGATATTTGAATTCTAATAATTTAAATTACATAAAAATGAAACCAATAATAATATGCCACTAAATGACAAAGAAGAAATAATAAAATTTACCATCAGGGGCTCCATCACATACTACAAGATCAGCACTTTCACCCTGGAAGCAACTAATTATTTCCTGCGCAGTTGATACCTACAAAAAAAATTACCATGCTTCATTTATTTCATTTAATCATTTTAAAAAAAAAGAATTTAAAAGGATATCAAAAGAACACTGGTGAGTTTTAATAATACAATTACCACAAGATATAATCTTATCATAACCAGTGGCAGACTTTGAGGATATGAAGCCACATACACTAAAATATTTTGAGACTCCACCAAAGGTAAAAATCTATTGTAAATTAAATTTATAAGCCCTTTTCACTTTACCTTTATACCATTTCTTTAAAATTTGTTATATAATTTGAAGGCAATATTTGTTAATTAAATCATCCATAAACTTTACTCTCCCAGCCCATTAATAATTTATTATTAGAGAATATATCTTATTATTGGAAATTATATATATTCTATGCCATTTTTTTAATGAATCTACATCAATAAATTGCTTTTATGGCAATAATTTTCTGAAAAATATATTGTTAAGAGATGTTGATTTTGTACACTTCATATATCCATAATTTGATATATACAATAAGGACCAAATATCCTCATCTATCCTTAATATATATAATCCATATATATTAGGGATCCTAATTTAAGACCTAGGTTGTGCACATTATATGGTTCATTTTTTAATAAACTGGCCAATTAAGTTATGCATTACAAAATGTTTTATTTAGGGTTTAGAGTTTGTTTAGGATTTCAGGAAGAAATGCATATATCAAATAAATAAAACATGATCAATTACACTTGAAAAAATATTAATATTCTGTAGTCCACTTTGTTTTACAGTTTATACTTTACAACTGGGCTAATGTAAAATTTTTTAATTGACTTACTTGTAGTCCCCCCCCCTCCTCACAGAAACTTGTCACCATTGTGAATTACAACAGTTTTTCATAAAATCTTTAATAATAAAATAAGTAATTGTCAGGATTTTAGATTAAAAACTAACTGAATTTTTAGATATTCTTTAAAAATGAACATCTGGCTCAAGAATCAAGAAAGTTCGGGCGTCTCCATCTTTTCCTAAGTTTTTATAAGAAGAATTTTGTAGGCTTGCTTGATCACTCAAAAAAATGTCTTACTTTATTAATTATGAAAGGTAATTTAATTATGAAATATAAATTGCAAAAAAAAATAGTTCCAATATATTTTAACAGAAATATATCAAAAGTGGTATCCTAAATATCAATTAACAGATATAGAAATAATCTAAATATCAATTAACAGATATAGAAATAATCTAAATATCAATTAACAGATATAGAAATTAATCTAAATATCAATTAACAGATATAGAAAAAATAAAATTAAATAAATATTTCTGAATGATAATGACAGAAATTATGATGTTAAATAATAACAAAAAAAAAAATTTTTAGAGGAGGGGGAATAAAAGTACATATTAAGTAACACTAGAATGATATTTTTAAAAAAGTAATAAAAGAAATGTTAATGAGAAAGAAAAAAAATGAAGGAAAAAAAACTTTTTCACAGCAACAGATATTGAAAGACATCAAAATACTAAAAATCATTTTTCTTGCTTAAAATAAGAGAAGTTGGCTTAGATTTGTTTCATAATCCAATTCCTGTGAAATATCATTTTCAATAAATTATAGCAGCATTGAGGTTGGCTCATTATTGTGATTTAGTTATCGATTCAAAATTGAATTCTGCTTTTAATTCTTAATATATTCTAGAACATATTGCATTACAGATTGACTTGGATTTCTAACAGATTTCAGTTTGGAAGAAATTAAAGTAGTTTAATTTTTATTTAAATATTTAATTGCTATTGGTAATTTATTGCATTTAGAATTTTCTATTGATACAGAAAAGCATAACAATATTATTCCTACTAATTTAAATGATCTTACAAAATAAAAAATGGAAGCTACTTTACTGTCAATGGCATTTTTGAAGAAAACAAAACCCAATCAAAATAAAAACATTGTTGATTTTGAAGAAAAAAAGAAAAACTGCACTATGAACATCAGAAATCAGCAATTGATGGAAATAATTCTACTCAAAATTCAGATCTATTTTTTCCTCCATATTTTTGTTGGCATTTATTTCCTCCTTTAATTCATTTACTTTCCTTTTTAAAATAAAATGTAAGTGGAAAGAATTTTTATGAACAAAGCTATAATGCCAAAATTCATCACCAGTTTAACACCGAAATATATGTCCATATAAAGTCTGAATATATATCCATATAAAGTTTCAAGTCCTCAATTCCAAATTTCATGGACTTTAATGTCAGTGCAGAAAACTGCTTTAGATTACAACCTAATATTTATTTGCATTTATGAATGCTATTTTATGTTTTAGAGTATATTTAATTGTTGAAGGGGGGAGGGTCTAATTTGTTTAATTTTGAATTTTCATTCCTTTGAAGAAAAAAATAATTCAAATTTAGTTAACAGGAAAAAAATTATAATAGAGACAATATAATTCAAACTTTTACACAGTATCCTTTAAATTGGTCTCAGAACTTGGTCTCATTTGAATATGGCCAATTTTGATAAACAAAAAAAAATTATTTAATTTTGCAAAAAAAAAAAAAAAAAAGCAAGATTACATAGAATCTATATATGAAGTGCCTTATTACAAGAGAACAATAAAAAAAAAGTATATACATTTGGATACAAAATTGTAAAAATATAATTGTGATTGGAAATTTTAGAGAACAAAAAAAATTGTTTCAGATATCTTTATTATCTTTCATACTTTCAAATAAAAAGAATTTTTTTTTCTGATTTCTTTTTACTCCATCAATGACTCTGAGGAGGACTGATTAATCCATAATGTTATTTATCATGATCTGACTCCATATAAGGGTTTGGAAGCAATCACCCTTCGTTTTATATCAAAAATATATCTTTATTCAATACACAACAAGCACACTCTGTTTTTTCCAAAGATTCATTTGAATTATCAAAGTTCTCCACGAAATGGTAAATATTTGCAGTCCAAATTCTGACATATAAATTAGAAAGACACGAAATTTTATTCTGAAGGAGAAAAGTAAAAAAATTATACCAATTCATTCCCGACTATTTTAAATGTGAAATTTTTTCACGATTCAACCAGCCGCAACAAATATAACAAATCCACGGAATGTTCAATATTTTATGATTAAACACATAAGATTCTTTAGTATTTAATTTAATCTTCTAATTAATTCTCATAATACCTTTGTTATGTCTCCTTGTATTTGAGTGACACCTGCCAATGGTGCCATAGCTTGCAGATCCACAGCCACTATTTTGACATTTCCAGCTTCAGCATTCCCCCTATGAAAAGGTTTTTAATGAAAAAATTAATATATATAAACTAAAAAAATTAAAATGTAGTTTTTTTGTTTGTTTGATATTTGTAGGGTTGGAGTATCAAATAAGGAAAGTAGACAATTGCTGAAAAGCCCTGTAACATTAGAAAAGTTCAAAATTTCAATTTCATTTTTTTGCAATATTTTTTGATTATATCCATTTCATAACATTATTTTCTGATTATAATAATTTTATAATATTATTTTCTGATTTTATTATTATATAGTATTAGATTAATATAATTATTTAATTTACATGGTTTATGTGCTCAAAATGACTTGAACACATTAAATATTGATTAAACACTAAAACATTATTTCATATACTTAATATAAAATTTGTAAAAATTATGTTTAAAGAATTTTGAAAAATGCATTGCTTTATATTTTTATATAAAATGATTCCATAATTAAATAGTATTTAGATTGTGCTGAAAAGTTCTTTTTCTTAACTATTTAAAATGATTATAAATTTGAATCTTAATTTTTACTTTTCCATATACAAAATATAGAGAAAGTATGGTAATCATTCAAAAAATTTTATTTTGATGATTACAATCATCAAAAAATTTGAACTCAACATTTTAATGAATCTCTACATTTCGGACTTGCCCGAGTCCAAAAAATAAATTTAGCCTGCCTGTAAACTTGATTAAAAAAAGCTTTCAGTTAAACAGTTATAATTTGGTATATGGAATTCTAATCAAATTTATAGATTTCTATCAAATTTTGAATGAAATCCATTCATAGAGAGTTTTTCAGACTGTTTGAGTACAAATGAAATAAAAAAAACTAGATAAATAAAATTTGATACACAGGTTTTAGCATTTAAAATATAGACACCAATCAAATTTTGAAATCCTTCCAACCATTGACTATCTGTTAGTCTGTATTTTTGCATGCATGTAAACGTAATAACTTATATATGCAATAACTTAAATTGATGAAATTCAGTATCTCACCTGGTGACCATAACTATAATTTCTTGTTTAATATTATGCTGAATGGCATACAGAAAAATGTGGAAAATTGGTCCTTATCATCAATTTTTTTTCTTTATTGCACAAATAAGTAAAATGCTTTAGAAGTATAAATTTTTAAAAAATGTATATTGTTTGTATGAATTTTGTAAATTTTTGTAGAAATTGGAAACATATCAGAAAAATATTCCCAATTATATGTTTAATTTCTTACGTTTACTATTATTACTTTAAAATAATGGAGCATTTTATTAAATATAGGGAACTTTAATAAAAATTTGAAAAATAAAAAAAAAAAGTTAAAATAAAATTTTAGTAATAATGTTCATTTCAAGTGATCCATATGAAGAACTTAGTAAAAGATATGCATTTATAATGTTTAGAAATAAGCTAAAAAAAAGCTTTAAGAAAATATTAACAATAACATATGATATTCTATAATTTAACAAAACCATCTCTGAAGAGAAAATGCAGCAGCAATGGTCTCTTCAAAAGTTTACTTGCAATAAAGCATACCTTGGAAACAACAATTACAAAATCTTAACCTTCGGCATGAATTTAGCATTTTCATTAAATCTATCGTGTCATCCTTGGCAAATTATTTAGCAATTGGTGTGCAGTCAATAATATAAAAAAATTAAATTTGTGTTTTAAATGCATTTTTCCAACAGGATTAAAACAAAAATTTGACCCAAAACTTCACCTATAGTCAGAAAATCCCAAATAAAATTTGATGCATTTTAATAATCTCATTTTTCGTTATCCCATTAACATGTTTCTAAAGGTATAAACCAACAGACTATCAACCTCTTGTTGAAATTCAATATGTGTCCAGACTACATCAGTAAATTCTATGTACTGCATTTTATATATCTAAATCTCTTCATTCTGTAGTTATAGTGTTAACTTATATTCAAATAATCAGACTACCTTCCTCTGAATGTAATTTGTTCAAAATTTGATAAAAATCTACAATTTGGTATAAAGATCACATACCAAATTCCATCCATCTAAATGTTTTTGAGTTATCGTTGTCACAAACAGACAGAAATCGTCTTTTGAATATAGAGAAGTCCAAAATGTTGAGATTTGCCAAAATCTCTATTTTGAATTTATTGACAATTACTATATTTTCTTTATATTACATATATGAGAAAGTAAAAAGATGAATATTATTGAATATTATTCATAAGACAATATAAAATTTAGTCTTCATCATTATTTTAGAATTGTTAGAAATAGATTTATTGGCTAAAATAAATATTATTTGCATCATTTAAATCCTTTTGAAAGTAAAACTAAATATTGAATTTTATAATGAATCAGATAATTTGTTTATTCAATAATTCTTTGAGAAACTTCATAAATTATAAAAAAATATCCTGAAGCACACATAAGATTTCAATGCTGAAAGATTCGATTTTCTATAGTCATATTTTTAAAAAACATTTGGTTTCAGCCAAAATTTTTTGCTCTATGCAGATTGATGAAAACACAGTTGTGGCCACACAGTTTAAACTGAGTATCCTGTTTATTGGATGGCAAATAAGGGTGGTTTCAGACAACAAGTTCACATCACCGTAATGATTAATACGAATAATTACTGTAATGAGCAAGTCGCACAATTTAATTGACATTGAAAAGGATGTGATCAATGAATGCAGAGCATTTGGCAGCAGTATTTCTGAGACTATAGCTTTCATGAAGTGCTCATATAGTGCCATAATGAATGCATATAATAAATGGAAGAATCAAGAGGGTGTGCATAAGAGATGTACAAACTGTGGGGCACCATAGGCCATTAAAAGTAGGGGAATGCATCATTTGCAATGCCTGCTTAAGAATGACTAATGCATTTTCGTCCACAAGTTGATGGCCCATATGAATCAGCAATACACCAGAGAGCTATCCAGGACAACTTTTGTTTGGATGCAAATGCAACCTAGTTTTCTATGCTATTTATGGGTGCTGACACATTCACCAAGACAATCAGAAAACAAACTTCTAGCAACCATTATTGAGCACCAACAAGGTGAACGAGACAGTGCAATGGTAAGGTGCATGTTTCTTGGCATGATTAAGATTCATTATTTCTTGTAAGGCTCCTTCAGTAGCTGTGTGTACTTATTCATCACTGCCAGTTGGGTACATCCTTATATAACAGTGTATCCTATGAATGGTAATGTGTTTTAACAGGATAATGCTACATACCATGTGTCCAAAATTGTCAGTTTCAAATACCCGAAGAAGGGGGTATTTGAAATAATATCTGGGGTATTTTGAAGCAAGTACCTTTGCTTCCAAATACTCCAGATATTAATTTCTGTGAAAATTTGAGGGAACTTCTTGTATAAACATGAGACATAATGGCCCTCTACCTCAGAATCTTCATGAGTTATGCTCTTGTGATCACAGATGGCTATCACAATCTACCAGGTACACACTGAATCCAAATTCGCACACTTAACTGCTGCTTTGACTTCAAGATGAGCTATTTAATAGTTACTGCAGCTATAAGATAGCTGATCAAAATAATGTGACTTGACAGTGTATAAATACACACATAGGCATATGCACATTAATCTTTATTGTAAGTATAAATTTATAATTTACATATATTACACATGTAACATAATACATTACACATGCAACATAATAAGAATATATATATAGATAGATATATACCTTAATTTTCTAGATAATACTTGACTCCAGCTCCCAGGAGCAGCACATAAGTCTACAGCTTTTATGACACCTAAAATTAAATGTAGTATTTTAGTATTTTAAAATTAACATTTACCTAACATCAATAGTTCTTAAGTAAAAAAAAAAATTTTTCTTTCAATTTACTTTTCTGAATACAAAATTAACTCGCATACATACAAAATCACAAAAATAAAACGTAATCAACAAATTATAAGTATGCACCCATGCATCTTTCAATTCTACAAAATGAATTAAAATAAGAAGCAAATTATTTGTATTTGTCGAATGGAAGTCATCAGCTATATTATAATTCAAATTAAAAATCTATAACTTGCACATTACTTTGTAAAATACATTTGATATTGAAGGTTTTTATAGATTGTTTAGTTCTGTTATCTGTATAAATTCCGATGCAAATTCTTTTATTTGGTGTCAATTGAAAGAAAGCACCAACTACAATATTATGCAAACTAAAAGTCTACATGCATTGTTATTCCATTAAACAATAGATGTTCTATATTTTACAGGGTTGTCTTTTAAATATGGAGAAAAAAAATTGTCTAAGTTTTTCTATATGCATATATAATATAAGAGGAAATGCATGTACAACAATCATATACTATAGGTATATCGGAATAAGAAAAAGCAAGGAAAGGAAGCAGCATTTTAAGATTATTCTAAATAATAATATATCAAAGGAAAGCTTATATTTATGCACAGAAAAAATTCTCTTTACTTATTGTCTACAACTTAACAAGACAAAACTTGCATATTAAGGGGGAGGAGATATTGATTGGCCCTAATGCTCTTTAAATGCAAGTTATTCAAAATTAAGGACTCAGATGAAATAAAATGCAGAATAACATTTTTGACATCATAATACAAACCATTTAATGATTATTTAACAAAAACAGTACAAAGTATGATTACTTTTTATTTTTACTCATTTATTTTTGCAGTTTCATATATTTGGGCATCAATTTCTACAATGTCAGCAGATTTTCCAGTCATAAGCTTAATATTTTCTTTTTTTGCAACAATTTAATTTGCAATTTTGCTTCATATTTGTTGAACTACTTTTCTTTTTTCATTTTCCTGAACCGATTTCTGCTTTTCTAAAGCTTCATAATATCTAGCACATGCTAATTTAGCATAGTGAAACAAATTTTTTGAAATAGGAACATTTTAAAAAATTCCATGAGTGTTAAAACATAATACACATTCTTAGACAAATTAAAGAACTTTCTTTCAAATTTTCCACAAGAATATCCTTGTTGATACGAAATCCTCTTTTAACGGCCACACTGCCATGTGATAACAAGAATGGATTTTACAACTTCCCCCCCCCCAAAAAAAAATCCTTTTACTTCAAAATATTAGAACAGAAACCATCTAAATGAATTTTTTCATTAAATGAATCAAACTGTTCTTTCACTTTTTAGGTTTTTTTTTAAATTTATTTATTATATTTTTTTCAGAAATATTTCAAATTAGATATTTACATGTTCTGAAAATACCAAAGAAATTTGTGCTTTAGTATAAAAAATTTGAAGCAAATCAACCATTCGCTTTCACATAATAATGCATTGTTCTGCAATAAACATAGATGTAAACAAGATGCAACTTTTAAAATACCAAAATTCTTGTGCATACAGTAAAATATTTTTTTTACAATACTCCCCACATATAAAAACACTCTGCTTGATAAATAAAAACTTTTCCTTCTATTTTAGTAGCTCTATTAGTAATAATATAGCTTGTAGTTCCTATCCTAATATCAGTATTTTTTCTCAATCTTAGAATTTTAAGATGATCAAGTTCTATAAAAAAATAAGCTGTCTAATTTTTTTTTATTATTTTTTGCTTTTTTTGACAATATTTTTCACTAATAAGAATGAATAGGTTTTCACACACACACACAAAAAAAAAAAAAAAGACATTATTAGTTCAAATGTCTGAAATGTTTTAAGAAATGCTTGAAGAATATTAGCAAAATAAGAGAAGAAAATTTTCAATCAGAATCAATTTATTCAGCCAAGCAATTATAATATCATTCATGGTAGATCCAGGCAAAGTTTAACTGAAATCTATATATTTCTTTATTTTGTCAAAAATATTTTTGAGCATGTTCCCAAACACTGACATTTCATATCCAGCAGATAAAACAAAACTTCAATGGAAATTCAGTAGAACCTACAACTTCCAGGAAATTGGCACATCCAGCTGGACTATCTTTAAATATTCCATACATTGCTCTCCAACCAATAGATTTATGCCCATAATGAAATGCTTTATGCATTACATGTCTCCAAGTACCTAGATCTAAAATTTTATGGTCATTTTTTTCATAAAAATTCTTCTTTGACATGTTTTAAAATTTATATTTGGTCCATGCATACTAATTTGTAAAAATAGCTATCCATTCAAACTTGATGTAACTTCTTTAAAATTCTCAAATAGATCTTGAGCAATGGTATGCTTTGAAAGTACTACATAATAATATTTCATCCAAGTATTTCATCCAAAACTTATTGCATCACATTCATCCTTTAATGTAAGCAATGATATATCAAAAATAGGTACTTTGGGATTATCCCATAGACCTGTCAACGCTCGCAAAAATGCACCAGAGGATTGGCACCATCATAATGAAAAGAGATTTGCGGTTATTAGCGCAAAGCTACCTTTTGGCGGTAATATCGGTTTTGGTGAAAATAGTCAATTGGATAATCCAAAGTACCCAGAAATATTTTCATATATGTTCACAGATAATGAAATAGCCAAAAAAAAAGTATGCTCAATCATACAAAAATGATATACATTATTTGTTATAGATTTGCTTCATTTTTTTAACAGTGTCTTAAGAAATTTTTAATCAATAGAAAATTTGCAATATGCTTTGACAAAGCATTGAATCACTCTTCACCAAAATGCCAAATAGATCTTATTCAAACCATAGTAGACCACGGATGATGATGCATACCTCATCATAGTTGCCACAAATCATATTTCCTATGACAACTGATGTTATTTTATTTTTGGAGCTGTGGCTACAGTCTTTTATCCTTGTAATTTTTCAATTTGGCATTTATTAGAGGGATTAAAAATGGAACTAAGAAACTTAAAATTTCCTGCACTTTCCCAGTTTTCATGGAAATTTTCCAATTTCCCTGCTTTTTAGCAAATTCCTTTTTTTCCCACTGCTATGGCCACCTCATTTATTAGTGATTTTTTTAAAATTATCTAAGTAGCTAAGTTTTTTAAAAAATTATCTAAGTAGAGTAGTGGTAGCGCTTCGCGTTTCTTACACACAGGTCCGAGGTTTGATCCTCTGACTGTGCAAGGTCAACTTAGCCTTTCATCATTACAGTGGGTCAATAAACTGAGGACCAAGCATGCTTGGGAACTAAACACTGAGGTTTCCACATTAAGCTGCCACTTAACCAGAACATGTCTTGCACCCTATGGCTCTCAGTCAAGAAAACAGATATGGGCACTGTAAGCCTTGGCCCACATGGGCTACTGAGTTTAGTTTATGAAGAAAATATAATATGTAATACCTAGTCTCTTCCGAGCATTTTTTAATTAAATAAAATTGTTTATCAGAGCTTTTGAAATCAAGCTATATATATCAAAAAGACAAATGAAAGAAAATATGGAATATAAATTTTAAAAGCATATTTTTTCAACCTCTGGTCTAACTGCTAAATATGCAGAGAAATAATAAGATATGGAGATGCATGGTGGGTGACTGCTCATGTCTCCAACCTAGTTGCTGTTGCTTGGTAGCTAGCAGCCATAAATATAACTACTAAAATTGATGTCAAATATGTATTGTGTAGTGTTATTCGCTTTCTTCAAGGACAAGAAAACAGTACAACAGAAATTCACCAAGGAATAAACCAAATATTCAGGAATAACTTTATGGTATAAATGATGGTGTGGCATGTGGATTCATTTCCTTTACTAAATAATATTCTAGAATATGTATAAATTATATTATACCCCATTCCATTCAACTTAATTTAGTTAAACTAAACATGCTTTGCTTGCTAAAAAATTCCTGCTAATCTTCACCTAATACTATCATATTAATAACAACTAAAGTTAAAATGTGAAATTTTCAAATTATTAAGAATAATGTGAATAAACAGTTAATGACAGATATTAAATAGCAGCAGATAAATAAAAAAGTGAAGTAATAAAAAGTGAGGTAAAAAAAGAATAAATAAAAAAGTTAAAGCAGAGATAAGGGACAGATTAAAATAATATCCAAGGAAATTATTTTATTTTTCAGAGATATGGAAGCTTTTGATGAAACATTTGTCGTTTTTTAGATGGAATAAATTACAATGAAAGTTCCATATATTAAAATCAAATATGTTTATTTGCAGAGTTTTAAAAATTATTCACAAATGAAAAATTTTATTAAATGATTAGAAGTTTTATACTGTTGTATAGAATATACAAACTGTTTGTGAAGATGCTTTTTTTTATATTTTAATACAAGGACTCTTAACATTCAAGAAATTAAATCAAATTTATAGCACAAGGATCTCTTGAAGAGACATAATTTAATATGTTAAAAGATTCATCAAAAGGTCATTACAAAGTATTTTAAAAATTAAGAGATTAAAAACTAAACATAAAATATTTTTAAAAAATAATGAATAAATTAGAAACATAAAATTTCTACGTAGTCTATTGAAAATACGAAGCAAAAAAAAAAAAAATTCTTCTGAAACATCTAGTGCATAATATTTCTCAATCAAATCAACAAGAAAATTCGGTAAGTGCTAAATACCTACTTAATATTCAATTACAAGTGCTTGATAATCATTGGTATTATCCAAATAAGAGCACCTAATATTTATGATTAAAAGCCTTCAAAGACTTGAAAATTGTAGTATTTGAGGTGTAATACAAAAATAAAGTATGTCAATTCATAATTCACAAGCTACATTTGATCATGATATAATTGCCTTTTCTTGTAGTAAAAATTGTATAATAATTTTTTAATACAATTTAATCAATTCACTTTACAGAAACATTTCCAAGAATACACCACAAATTGTCAAACCTTTAAATATTCCAAACTCTTCATTGATTTGCAGCAATTTAAATGCACTTCTAGCTCTCCATCCTTCTTCTTTAGCAAGCCGATAATAAATATCTCGTTTGTCCTTCGAAGACCGGCCCATAACAAATTGTTACCAAAATTTCTGTTTAATTGAACTTGAATCTAAACAGTTTAGAGTATAAAGAAAACAGATAAACAGAAATTATCTTTTTTCTGTAGTAGCAAAAAACTTAAGTGCAAGTTTATACTATCGAAGATACTTCCATTACTGCGGATGGTCAGGATGTCGCCAATTTGTTTACTTTTAGCATTGCCAAATCTTACTGCTATTCTCCCCATTTCTTTCTCTGTGTTTAACACGGCATGATGCGTACCCATACCGTGTACCGCAATGTTCTGTAAAATGTTCGTGCTGTAATGCGTACGAATACATAACATTTGTTAGATGTATCAATACGCAGTACGAACAAGTGGGCGGTTTTTACCTTCGAAATGTTTTTCGCCTCTCGCAGCCCTAGGTTACAATAAAAGTAGCCTGGAAAAAATTAAGAACAAGAAAAATGTATACCATATATAAATTCTAGAATTAAAATAAGCCAAGAAGGAATTACTTTCGGCTTTAATGCTTTCTTTTCCTGCAATTTCCTGAGGTTCGAACTGAAAATATTTTGTGGGAAGCATGAAATTATAAAAACAAATAATGAAAATAAATTGATAAAGAAAAGAAAAGAAAGGTGTGCGAAATTATATTAATAATTAATGAAAATGTTAATATTTAAGACATAAAAAAAGAAAGCAATAGATTAAAAAAATATTATTACTTATTCACTTATATCATTTGTTAAAGTTTGATCCTAAATTTTTTTCCTTGTACTGAACATTTTTTTTTTCCTAAGAATCCAATAATCTTATGATCCATATAATCTTATTCCAATGATCCATATAATCTTATGCTTCTTCGAACACAATATTATAATCTTACTAATTAAATAGAATCTTTAGTAATTTCACGTTACCGAATAGTTTCTCCTAAACAACTATTATTCATCTGAAAAACTGTTCGTTGATATAGACATTATTTCCAGGCAAACTACAAAAATATTCCATTAAAGTACACTGAAATTCTAGATTTGAATTCTTTTTTGTTTTTAAATAAATCCTTTTGTACTTCTGTATTAAAAAATAATGAATTTATAATTTCATTAAAAATATGTGATTCTGGGAAGATTCTTAACAGATGATAATTCAGTATGCGATTTATCTTCAAAAATAAGGAACAGTACTGAAAATACACCGCACGATTGATGAATTTATAATTTTTCCTCTCGTGCGATTTCTGTTGATGCACGAGGACATTTGAAATACTTCCTTTCAAATCAGAAAAAAAAAAATCTCATAAAGATTTTTTTCCTTTATTAGATCTATGATTATAATCTAAATAGGAGAAAAGGTTGAATTTTGAATTACGTAAGAGAAAGGGAGTAGAATTGTTAGAAGATTCTTCTAAAAAACCAAAACTAGTAAATTTATTTTCCATGTAAAGTGTTTACTTTTTAATAAATAAAAAAAATGATTTTAAATTCAAATTTAATGAAATTTTGCCAAATCTAATGTAGATGTAAATAATTACCGATTTGGTGGTCTCATACTGATCTGGTTACTAGAAACTAGTTCTCTACTATTTTTCTGCCAAATAATGGTACTGAATATTTAAACCCTTCTGCAAACTTCCTCAATGGAAAAAGGATGGGCGGAATATTTATTGATTTAATTGATGAAAAGGGGCTCCTTGCACACATGCTGATTTAAGAGAGTATGTAAAAATTTCAATTTCTAATTCACAATTCATTTTCTAATATAGGGTTTTTACGAAAAAAGAAAAATCAGAAATAGATTTGATTTTTAAAAAAATACATCGTACATAATAAATTGTTATTTTAAAGAATTCCTATTAAAGATCAGGTGAATTAAATTCTGTAAAATAAGAAAAACTTTCTTTTACCGATTAATTTTTATTTATTGCTTAAGATAAATTTCTACTGAAATGTTAATTGTTTTTTAATGCAAAAACTGTCTACAGAATTAAAAAATTTATGAGTGTTAATTCATTCATTATTATTCCTCTGTTTATATCGAAATTACAAATGAAACTAATTGAGAGTAAAATAACCAGCAATTACCCCTCCCTCACCACAACCTTTTTTTCTTATGCAATATAGCCACATTTGTCGACCAGTTAGTTCGCCAGGATTAACGATTTTAAAAATTTCACTTTTGTTGTTGTTGTTGTTGTTACTATACCTTAATAGCTTCCAAAAAATTTTCAAACATGATTTATACTATTTTAGAAGCCTTACATCGCCCATTTAAATGTGCTTTGCATTTCCTCAATTTTCTACCTATGAATTGATAATATCCAATTATATTTTCTCTGTGATCAAAATCTTCTATCACTTGCTTTGTATTTTCTCTCAACATTATTAAAACAAGAGGTTAAGAACTTCGAGTTCAAGTACTCCGAGTTTAATCCCTTAAAGCGGCAATTATCATGTCTTTTTTTTTCTTTTCATTATTATTATTATTATTTTCAGGTTGAGTTCATAAAATAAAATGTTATTTTCTTGATGTCAATTTTTTTTAATTATTATCATATGCAAAACTTAAATTGTCATTTATCTCAAAGCTTTAAAATGGTAATTAATTAATTAATAACTAAATTTAAGAATCTTAAATGGTCGAATATAAGAATTCGAAAACACTTAAATATAGAAACATACATTTTTGTTTTAAACAAACAAATAGAACAAATGAATGGAGGTGGAGCTACGGATACTGCGGCTAATATAATGAAATATTTAAATTATATTGATATGAAACATTTTAATAAGCATAATAATCTTATGGTCTGTACCTTCAGGCTTCTTAAAAGGAGAACATCTACTAAGTAATTTTCAAATTCCATAGCTGTTCAAAAAGATACAGATTTTGCAAAATGATTTTTTTTTTTTTTAAAAGTCGTGCATGTTATTTTTTTAAAATATGCATCAATAAAAATTTAGCTTATTAAGTATTTCCTAAACAAAATTATAAGAAATTTCCGTGGTTATATCTTATTCCCCAAATTAACCTCCAAATCTTCACTATTACGATCAATGAGAAGCAGATATTTGGATTTTTAAAATTATGGTTTAAAATCAATCATCCGTAGATGTTACAATTTGATGGTTAAAGACAAAATCCATAAACAACTCAAGAAGATCAAACTATTCGAGGAGGAAATTTCAATTGATTTCAATTAATGCGGCAATAAGCGTTCGAAGCAGAAGGTATCGTGTAATTTGATTATGAAGAAAATATAATATTCTGTACCGAAGATATTTCCATTTACCGAGTTAGTTTAATTTGATAAATATCCAGTTTTGAAACTTTTGAAATTCGTGTAACATGTCAAGTGATGAGAATGAAAACTGAGCCGGCACTCTTCTTCAAATTTCCACACCACACCAATGAAATCATTTAACAAATCTAATTAAAAAGAAACCTCCTTGAAGGGTATTCTACCACTTTTTTCGAGATCAATGATATATTTATTTCAAAGTAGCACAAATCATTAAAAAAATCCTATAATATTGATGAAATCATTAACATTTTATGCCCAGTGATTCAAGTCTGAAAATTTCATCTATGTATATTATTTTTCCCTCAAAATATAGTTTCCTACCATTTTCCAAGTCCTACCATTGTTATTGTTTTAAACTGCATTTCCTCTCTATTTATTCATTTTTTTGCTTATTTGTTTGTTTGTTTTGTTTCGTTTAACAATCCAGGATTTTTTGTTCTCTCTTTTGCCACAGAAAGGAATAGCATAGGGAAGCCGTTTACAGGTAGTTGATTTTTGCTAAAAATTTTTTTTGTAAAAAATTGAATATATTTTTGTGATAAATTCTTATTCAATTTGTTTATCGCATTTCTCACCCCCCATGAAGAATGAAAAAACATATTATATCGAATACAAAGATTATTTATTTAAACATTATTGATTTTATTAAATTACGAATGCTAGAAGGTCAATAAAAAAATTCAACTCTTATAAAATTAACTTTTGAGATTTATAGATTTTTTAAAAACAACTTTTGCTTAATTAGTTTTATTTGACATTCAGTATATACTGGTGTGCAGGATTTACCTTTTAATATGATCACTTCAGGACTTAAATCTTTGATATATTAAACAGTTGACAACAATAAACGAATTGGGCAAAATCAACTATATTTTATCGGATCAAAGGAAAAGGGGAAATAACGCTTCAGGAGTATCGATAATTTATTTCAAAAATGACAATTAAAAATTCATTAATTGTCATTTCTTAAAAATTATTCCTAAATAGTTCATTCTTAGTTACTTTTTCTTTTTTACTTTCTCGTGTACATAGTATAGAGAAAATATAGAAATCGACAAAATATTCGAGCTCGACATTTTGATGAATCTCCAAGTTTTAGACCTCCCTGAGGTCGAAAAACAAATTTTAGAGAAATGTCTGTCTATAACAAAGATAACTCAAAAACACTAAGCTAGACGGATGAAATTTAGTGCGAGGTCTTTCCACTAAATTTGTAATTTTCTATCAAATTTTGAATTAAATCTGTTCGGAGGAAGTTCGTTTGCGCGGCTGTTTGAATATAAGTAAACACGATAACTAGAAAACGAAGAGAGCTGGATAGATAAGATGCGGCATTAGATTTAACAACTATAGTGTAGACATGCTAAATTTTGCGCCAAATTCAACAACTGTTTGTCGAAATATGTAAACGCGATAATTCAAAATCAATGACCTAAATATATCTTATTTGGTAAGGGATTTTGAGATGGATGTGAAAAACATGTCTAAAAACAAATTCGATTTTTGGATACTATTAACCGCATGCCAGGGATTAATCGGCAAATAACTCTAATATAAAACATAAAAATGCTAAATTCAGACCAAAAGTTAATATTTCAAAGCCATGTAAGGCGTTCTCTGGCCTGTCAAGTATATTAGAGAGTATGCGAGAAAATTTTGAGGAGCCTACTCCCGCAAATTTAAACTTCGCTTTCGTTTCATAATTCAGGCGCAAGAAGCAGTGTATGTCTGTGGTGAAAGCTTATAAGTCAGTTAACAACTACGCTACCCGAGCAATTGCTTTTGTATCATGGTCATATTGCTGGGCTGCGAACCACAAGGTCCCAGGTTCTATCCTTACTCAATTCAATCCGCCACATGTCTTTTCAACAGATTTCTGCAATCCAGATCAAATTTGTTCAAATAAAAGAAAGTGAAATTA
This sequence comes from Argiope aurantia, assembly GCA_026543865.1. Taxonomy (NCBI): domain Eukaryota; kingdom Metazoa; phylum Arthropoda; class Arachnida; order Araneae; family Araneidae; genus Argiope; species Argiope aurantia. The sequence goes on from JAPMOR010030028.1 coordinate 64,427, forward strand.
AGAATTATTTTATTTAATTTCTTAAATTCTTTTAAGAAAATAAGACAAAATGGTTGCCTAGTTTTATTGTTGAATTGATGTTTTAAAAATATTACAAAGTGCAAGAAAACTTTAATTAATTCAGAAATTGACAATTTGGCCTCTAATCCTCCTTATTATTATTATTAGAGGAATTTCTTTCAATCATATAAAAATAATAGAAAAGTTCCTTTTAGTCCACAAGACGATTTCTTTTTTAATTTGTTAATTTGAAACTTTGAACTTATAGGTTTGTTTCTGTTTATTCCTATTTTTGCAACTGAGCCCCATCTATTTAAGCATTTTGTAAAAAAAGGGTTTCCTTTATTGATAAAATAACGGTAAAAAAGAAAATTTTGAATGATATTCGTACTTTTTTAAGCTACATAAAGTTTATTTTTGGAAATTCGCTGAACTTTTACACTATGGAAAAGAAATTGTTTAAATCCATTGATAAAAAAAAAAGTTTGTGCTTTTTAAGAATAATTACATAACAAAAAAAATATTTCCTAATGTTTTCCAAATCTAAATTTCCAAAAAAGAATGTCTTTTTTTTTTTTTTTTCTGTATCTTGAGTAAACAAAAGTTATGAATGCTATTGGCTCCAATTTCTAGTAAAAAAATCTATCAATAGATTTTATCAAACTGTTATAAGTAGGAAAGCCTGTAAAAGTGTCACATTTAATACTTCCTTTTAATTGTATAAAAATTTCAGTAATATGCAGAATATAAAATTAATGATAATGATTAATAATTTTTAATTTTTTTCTATTTTCATAAAAATTCTTAATTGAGAAATTTTTTTAAAAATGGAACATTGTTTCGACTGATTCTATGGAAATTTTAGCAGTCACCCAATTTATCCGAGTACATCAGCTTAACTTCTGAAAACAAGTTCCCAAAAATATGATTATGATAAACAAAGGAAGCCTAAAAATTAAATGGTTATTATTGGAACAGGGATAATGTAAACGGAATTTTGAAGGGTTTTTTTTTCATATATAATAATTTTTATATGTGTAAATAATTATATGAAAAAATTATAAGATATTTGTTTCAATGTGTCTTAAAGGTTAATATATTTTGATTATAGAGATGTAAATAGTGGTTTGCATATTTTGGCAAATATAAATTTTTTTTATTCATATTCTAATTTTTTAAACTTTTAATTCTTTTGCTAAAATTGATGTCAGTTTTACTCCGAAATTTGAATTGATAAGGTAGATAAAATATTAATTTTCATAAAAAAAAGTTTGAAAATAATACAAGAAAAAATTAATTTGGTACAACTTAAGGAATAGAATGCAATTAGAATTAACCAATTTTAATTATTTAAAATTAAAAAAATATTAATATCATTTAAAAACAATAAAATATGTTCGAAAAAATATAATTACTACTATAGGAATAAATTTTTTTTTATAAAAAGCACTTTCTATCATATAAGTAATTAATTTACTATGTAGCCTATTACTTTTGTTATTCAAATTTAGTATTATTATTTTTTATATCATTACTAAATGGAACTTTATACCCAAGCGGAAGTACAAAATCGCATTACAGAGAGGACAAAAAAATTAAAAACTATTTGTTAAAGCGGACGCACAAAAGCCGTTTCATATCCAACAGAAACGAGTGGATAACCGGCGTCGGTGATCTATTGCTCGCTTTATTTTTACTATTTGGCGATAACTCTTGGCGACTATCCATAGAATTGGAAGTATCCGCTTACTATCTTTCGATATAAAATAAAACAGACTTTGTATGTAATTCTTTGAACGAATAGAAAAATTTAAAGGGAAAAAAAAAAGAGTGCGCCAAAAAGTTAATTTTCTAAAATCAACATTCAATTAATAATCTATAAACACGATAATACAATTACAGTTAAAATATCCTTTAATATGAATGGAAATATATCTTACTTTACAAAAAAACTATTTATGAAGGTACTGATTGCTCTTTGAAGCAACTTCAATAATTAAAATATTTTAAAAGAAAGAATGAAATTATCCTTTATTGGGTGCATGCATTGCGTAAATGTAGCATTATCATGTGGAAACTGGCATTGGCATTACTGAGAGTTAGCGCATGTGCGCTACTATATCGGAATGAGAGTTGTTTTCGAACAGTGAATCGCTATTGTAATTGCCGATATATGTTTAGGTACTAGATCTTATATATAGTTTGGTTTAAACTTTGAATGTTTTAAAACGTCTAGGTATTTTCTTTCGGTAATCGATCATGGATGAACATGTATTTGAAAGTGGTAAACATGAAATAACCAGTGAACATGCCGTACTGATACCTACTCTGGCTACTGTCAAATCTCTGATGCCTTATGTTGAAGCTGTAGCTGTTGTCATAGGTTCTTGTCATATACATAGTGTTTATGAAGATCAAGATCACATTAAGATCTACTTGAAGGATAAGCGGTTTGTTGACATTCTTGTGAACAATGGTGTCACTATTTTAGGACGTCAGATTAATGTAGATTATGCTGTGCCACGAGCTGATAAAATTATCCTTTCTAATGTTGATCCTATAGTACCGGACTCGATTCTGATGAAGCTTCTGTGTTATTATGGAAATCCTGTATCAGCTATTATTCATGAAAAAATTGCAACCAACTCTGAATATTCTCACATTGAATGCGGCAAAAGGAAAGTATACATGAAAATTTTTCCAGAGAAAAAAATACCTACTAAAATTAATTTCACTTACCAGAATATGATATTTAGAATTGATGTATTGGTTGAACCATTAGCTAGAGAAGATGTTTGTGAACCAGTTTCTGTACCCACGACAAATCAAGAAGAGAACATAGATGAAAATTCAAATGACATGGTGGAAGAAGAGTCTTTAAATAACATAAAACCTGATATTGAGGAAGCAGTACCAAGGAGGAAACCTACGCCTAGACAACTAGCGTATCATCGACGCGGTAAATCCAAAACTAACTCTGCTTCTGATATGGCTCATAGGCTTAAGAGACGTGCTAGGAAAGGTTGGTATGGTACTAGAAATGCTATGTCCCGCAATAAATTTGCTCAACAAAACAAAGAGAGGTTGAGACTTGCTGTAAAAATGAAGAGACATTTAGCAGCTGAAGAGAAAAAAAAAGTGAGAACATCAACTGCTATTTTGAAAACTGAAGCGTCACAAAATAATTCTGTGACTGAAGAAAATTCTTCAAATACTGTAGAGTCTAAAGATGCATTAGATCAGAGTTCTTTAGCTATTAAAGAGGTATCAGGATATGTGGCTCAGTTTCCTTTAAATACTAAAGATATGATAGATTTTATGAAGAAAACTAGATTTCATCGTGATCCAGTTCAAATTGCATGGGAATTTCTTGAAGAAAGAAACACTAAATCTTTAGAAGCATTAAAGAATCAGTTACGTGAATATTACCAAATAATTAAAGATCAAAGTGTGAAATTAAGAATTAGAAGAATAATTTCATCACTTAAGGATACCAGTAGTGAATAAATAACAGCTTATTATTTCTGTGCATAAAAATAACTTCATCCAACAATGTTTTTCAAAACAGTTGCCTAAGTATTAATAAAAAATATTTAATCTGGAAAAGTTGATGTACTACAAGAAGAGTGCATTTTTAATCCAGTATTTTTTAACTGAATTTATAATTTGTAATGCCATTACCTAGTTCAATCAAAGATGGTCTTTTCCTATCTATTTTTCTTCAGAAGTAAGCAAAAACTAGGACTTTAATTTTTTTTTTCCTTGTATGTGTTGCAAACTAAAGTGGTGAGGGTATTTTATGTTTCACTATGTGTGGTTATGAAAAAAATTCCTTTATAATTTCACTTTTTTGAATGTAGTTTAGTTTATTGTATCACATTATAAGGTTGATTTTGTTTGCCTGTATTACTTACTCTTTCTGTTGTATTGCTTTTCTGTTATCTGTTTTGCTAATATTGAAATTCAAAACTGCATAAAATATTTTTAATGTATATTAGTTTAAAAAAAAACTGTGAACTGTTCTGCAAATTTGTAATCCATATAATTATACAGACATCTTGAACATGTAACATTTGTATATTGATGTAATACTTGTTTTTAAAAAAAGTGGAACTTATGCTTTGGTAATTGTAAAGTAATTTAGAAATTGCCATTTGATACTTTCAAGGTAAAGGAATAATGTATTAAAATTCCTTGTTTTTACTTTTTTAAAGCTTTAAACATATTATTATAAATGATAGTTCTGGTATCTTTCTACTAATTTAACAAAAGCTGTCATCTGACAAATTTTGGCACAAAATATTTCTTTTTTAAATTATGTTAGTCTGTATAATTTTTGATTAGTACTACAACTTGCTTCTTATTTTACTCTATGATTAATCTAAATAAATTTTGTTGTTGCATGAATAAAAATGTGTATATTTGTAAAATCATTTTTATTTAGGCATCAATTCCTGATAATATTTATGTTGAACCACATCACTACTTTCCTGACAGATAAGATATTCATTACATTGTCTTGATAGGATGTAGATAACTCTGTGTTGTGAATTCTGGTAAACTAGTTTTGTCAATAACTATGAATTAATTTTTTATATGTTTTGGATAATTGTCAATGATCTTCAGATAGAATTTAGAAAGTAAACTGAGCATTAACTTAAAATTAGATCTGTATGTTCTGCAGAAAATTAATTTCAACTGTTGTTTTATTGAAAATTGTACTAAAGAGATTTGATGTAGTTTTTGAACTTTAATTAAGATAGCTGACTATATTACTGTTGTAATATGAAAAAATATTCTTGCATTAACAAACGTTTACTGTATTTTTATCATTCTCAGTGATTTTAAATACTTTTTTTCATATTATACGGTAATGGTAAGAAAGTGAATGTGTATCATTATTTATGTTACATCTTACATAAAGTAATTGACAAACTATATAATTTTCTAACTAAGAATTTGCGAAGGAGTGAATATTTATTGGCAATAGCATTATTTTAATTTCATTTATGATGCCTACTGATAATGTTGCATTTTCTCAAAATCTGTATTTACTTGAATAAAAACCATTTTCTTCAAAAAATAAGTTTTTTAATTTTACAGTTTTCATACTTGCATCATTTTTCAGTAATTTGTCCAAACAATACTTATTTTAAGGGTTTCTGCCTAGTTTTATTGTAAAATATTGAAATTTATTCTCAAATTATGCTAATAGTTTATATACAAATTATAATTGTCATTTGTTTAAATATTTCAATTTTTTAAAAACTATAAATTTATTTAATGATGTACCTTTTACTAAATGCATACATAGAAGAAGGTTGTGACAAATCATAGCCTGAAATGTCTCCGAGATGAAACAAAATATATGTATAAATGTATTCCAAGAGATTTCCTATCTAGATTAGATTACAGCATTCCATATACGAAAGAATCTGCAGACAGCTAACCAATTTTTGACTTTTTTAAAACAATGTTATAATTATCAGATCTATACCAAGAAAAAAATATTGCAATATTACAAATATTTACTTTTTAACAGTGCTGATGTACAGTATTTTTAAATAATTATTTTTAGTTGAATTTTGAAAATATCTTTATTAAATGGTTTGTAGCGTAAATTCTATCCTATTTGTTGATTTTTCAGTCTTTTAAGCTGTATTATTTGGTTTAAAAATCAAATGATATATAGTATTGAAAACCATCTTTTACTTACATTGATTCTTTCTAATTTTGCATAGATTTTGGTTTTCTAAATTGTTAGTTCTATTTTAACTAATATTGTCATCAGTTGGGTTTTATTATTTTAAACTTAATAGTAGTAAATAAAATATAAATTGGAAAAAATAATCAATTTTAAATTTGATATGACAAAAACAATGGGAGGTTTATTAAAATTTGTAAAATTAAAAATTATTGTTTAAACATGCTATAAATTAGGGCAAGATCAGCAATCCTTTTTCTTCAAAGAACCGTTTTTAGAATTAAATTTTCAGAAGTAATAATTCTAGAGTTGCTATTTGGAATTATACATTTTTACATTCTCGTATAGATAAACCATTGTCAAAAACTTGGAACTAGAAATGTTGACGAATCTCTAATGTTTCATACCTCCCTGCATTCGAGGAACATATTTTTGGAAAATGTTTGTCTGTGACAAAGTTAACTTGAAAACGTTTTTAACTAAATGAATGAAATTTGATATACGATCTTCACACCAAATTTATAATTCTATCAAATTTTGAGTGAAAGTCATTCAAAGGAAGTTTGTACATCTGATTGTTTAAATACAAATGAACTCAATAACTTCAAAATAAAAAGAGCTACATAAATGAAACTTGTTACACAAGTTTAACATCTGAAATGTCGATTCGTTATCGAATTTTTAACCTTAAAATTTGACCCAGCTGTTCGAATATAAGTTGACATGATAACTACAAATGGAAGAGAGTTAAGTGGATACAACTCGGTAAACAAATTTAATATCTATGTTGTAGACACCTATTAAACGTTGAGCCAAATCTAATAAAGGGGTTAACCATCTGTCGGTCCATACTTTCAGAAATATGTAAACACAATAACCCAAAAATGTAATGATTTAAATATATCAAATTTGATATGTGGTTTTGTGACTGAAAGTGTAGTTATATATCAAATCTTATTTTAATCGGTTGGGGAAAACGCGCCGAAAACACAAATTTAATTTTTGGTTATTGTTTGCCGAATTCCAGGAATCTAACAGCAGGATCACATGATGGATTCAGTAAAAATACTAAATTCACACCAAGGGTTAATATCTTATAACTGTTATACAAGGTGTTCTTTGGGATAACACGGCCCGTGAGCCTTAGGGTTTCAGGTTGGAGACCCGATTCCACCGAAGAACCGTTGTGTAAGGAGGTCTGTTGCACATTAAATCCGTTATTTTTGTTATTAAAATGAGTTGGTATTGATTTAAAAATGCTGGAAATGAATTATTATCATAAATTGTTAGAGCAGTCGTAATTTTATATATGTAACCTGAATGAATAATAAAAATAAACATTTCTTTCAAAATGAGAACAATCATATAGTTTTCTAATGTTATTTCGGTTGCAGAATTTTTTGAAAAAGTGTATCAAAATTTTGTGCATATGGCATTGCTTTTGTGTCGAAACAAGGCAGTAGAAGTGCAACGTTCAGATGTGTTTTAATAAAATTCATGTTCGGGAACATTTGTTTGTAAAAATACTTTGGTACGGAAAATGACAGTAGTTTAAATAATATGAGTTTTCAATTGATGGAATAAAACTATCAAGTAAAGTTTTGTTAAGAATTCGTTCCACTTTTAATTTCTTTTCTTCTAATACATTATTTTCTTTCTTATTATCAACCATACTTATGCATTAAAAAAATCATGTGAATCCGAAACCACAAAATGCCGATTCTTGAGCTAGAAAGATTATCAGAATTGTAGATCTGAATCGTATATTGGCTAAATCTATGTTAAGAAAAGTCAATCTGTCCCACTGGGAGAATGGAATATGGCATATATTTTTATTCCAAGATTCGTTGCTCTATCAGATTTCAGACTAAATCATTATCGGTTTGGCTGTCCAATTATACGAACACAATAGTTCAAAAATGCAGGGAACTTCATATATCAAATTTAGTATACTGTTTTGTCTCAAATCTGCAAATTTTGGATTCCATAGGTCAAAAGAAGCTTGATGAAAAATGTATGTATTGAATGCAATTTAAAATTCAGCTTCATATTTTTAACTTTTTCATTTACAAAAAAAAAAAATGTATTAAAATTATTTTTAAAAAAATCGAAGAGATTTTGATAAATTTCTACAGCTCTTTGAGTCCGAAAAACATATTTTTGAAATTATGTCCGTCTGTAAACACGAGTGCTCACAAATACTATTCAATTTACTATATATATTTTGCTAATTTGTTGTCATTTCCGGCAAAACTTCAACTTTAATTTAAAATCTAAATGATAAAATTGCAATTAATATTAAATTTTTTAATAAAACCAAGCGTTTTATTTTATTTATCATCTTTATTGTTATTTATTAATTATTATTAATATTGAATGTGAGTATTTGAAAAAGAATAACTCGGTATTTATGTCTTTTATGTTAACTACAAAATATTTTTCATCATTTATGTAATATCTCAAACAATAATTCAACAAAAATTTCTGAGATTCAGCATAAAATTCAGTTTTTAGTTTTGCTTTCAAAAGGATTGAAATGAAATCAATAATAATATTTTGTTCCGGCCTATAAATATATTTCAAAAATTATGAAGTCTAAATTTAATGCAGTAAGGTATCATATTCTGAGAAATATTCTGGACACACCAAATTTTAAATAAATGAATGAATATTTCTATTTCCCACGATCAACTAAGACTTATATATGAAGTTTTAAATGTTAAAAATTTAGAAAAACTCAACATTTTCATAATCTTAGGCCAATTAATCTTGAGAAACCTGCGCGCTGATTGGCGTATTTTCTTTGAAGCGATCGATGGAAAATCTAAAATTATCCTTTTTTTTTATTGAATAGTGATATTCAAATTTTCATAAATCAGTCAGTTTAAGTGATTGGAAATTAACTCTTAAAAATCAGTGATTTAGTTGATTGGAAATTAACTCTATGACCACCATAAAATCTGTGCTTTCTCTTGTGGTGTATGCATTCTCCTTAATATCCGCTCGAATAAAACATCACATACAAAAGTCTACATAGAACAAACACATCAAAAGTAAACATAACATTTCAATAGTTGCCAAAAACAAAAAAGTGAAAAATCCAATTAATAAGCAGACGATATTTAGAAAAGTACAGATATTTAGACTGGAAAATGAAATTATCTGAAATTAAAAACACGCGCAGACGATATTTACAAAAGTAAAAATATGCAAACCTGAAAAGGAAAATATGAGTTATTCCATTAATAAATGCCTTAAGTTTGTTTATATCTTCATTATTTTATGAGTCAATAAATATCAAAATGGGTCCGAGACTAAGTAAACACCTTGTATAGAGAGTGTAAAAGATCATAAATAATTTTTCTTGAATTTATTTTGTAGAAAAAATAATATTTCATATTTGTTTCATTTCCTGCAGACACGTGCCGAAAATTATATTTTTGCAGATTTCATTTCCAAAAAGATTTAATTTATTTTTAATTGGGGTTTTAATCAAAGTGATGGCAACACTTTGAAAAAAGCTATTTTTTTTTCCATGAATGCGAAATGTGCTTAATCTTAATTTGTATTGTTTACGAAAAAAATTATTGAAAAACATAGTTAAAATATTTATTTAAAAATTCATTAAAAATAGAAATTTAATTTTAAGATCAACACATTAGTATCTTTTAAAAGATAAATTTTTGATCTTTAACTTCATGTAAAAATCTTTTTTGTGGGGTAATATTTTCGGAAGTTATAGCAGAAAGACGTCAAAATTTCGCTTAATTTTTAAATAAATAAAATTCTAATTAAAAATTTGGAAAAATAACCCCCAGGTGCACATTCCCGGCCTCCAAGGTATACACGTGCCAAATTTGGTAGCTGTAGGTTGAATGGTCTGGCCTGTAGAGCGCCAATACACACACACACACATTGAGCTTTATTATAATTATAGATATATATATATATATGGAGTTGTCGTCTGGGGAGGCATTATGATGAACGGGCGGACTGAGCTCCACGTTTTCGACAGAGGTTCTGTAACTGGAGACCGCTATTGTCAGGAGGTGATCCTTCCCCATGTGAGTCTGTTCCGAGGTGCCATTGGATCAGACTTCGTTTTTAGGGATGACAATGCACGGCCACACAGGACTCATGCTGTTGAGGAGCTCCTGGAAAGTGAAGATATCACTCGAATGGATTGGCCGGCGTGCTCCCCTGATTTAAATCCGATAGAACATGTGTGGGATGGTTTTTGGAGACGCCGTGCGGCACGATTACATCTTCCTGGGAACACCCGACAACTTAAACAGATGCTGATTGAGGAATGGGCACTCTTACCGCAAGAACTGTTGGACAATCTGGTGCTGAGTATGGGGAGACGGTGCGAAGCAACCATTGCAGTAAGGGGAGGGCATATCCCATACTAAGGAACATCTGCTTGCTGTTCTTACTCTTGGACAGACAATCATGTATAACGATACTATGAGTTCAATAAAGCCTTTTTTTGTTTGATTCCATACTGTATGCATTGTATTCATTTCTATGCAACTATGCTTTCGTCATTCTTTCAGAACAAAATGCTGTATCTCATTTCTGAATTTCATGTCTCTCAGATGATTTCTCTTGAAGTTATGGCAAAAACATACCTGTTGCTTAAGTTTTGCACACCAGTGTATTATGACTACGCATCGTTTGCATCGCTTTTTTTCTTCTTCTTTCAATTACTATTTACTGCAAAGACTATATAATTTCAGATGCTTCTAAAATTTTTATTGACTTGAATAAAGATGTCTTAATGAATATAGATGTCTTAATGAAATGATGATTAAAATAGTTATTCATAGAATACTCATGTATAACACATTAGCAACTTGACATACGAATTTGTTTAACTTCCTAATTAGATAGCACATCTTACTTGGGGCAATTATTTTTATTTTTTATCTCTAGAAAAATATAAAGACATTTGAAATAATGATGCATTTTCAAGTAGTTTCCTCATTTTAATATTTTCACTTAATGTAGATTAAAACTTAAAAATTTAGCAAATCGATACGCGATTCAGACTTATTATTGTATACGAAGGAGTTAAGACAAACCAATGCATGTAACTGAGAGGATAAAATTCATTTTTGGGGAAAAATATTAGCTTGCAATAGCTTCGAGAGAAAAAAGTATTTAACTACAAGACCACTTGTCTAAAAATGGGAGTTCATATTCAAGATCTAATTGTTCTATAAAAAAATATTGATTTTTACTTTCTCGTATATATAGTATAGAGAAAGTATAGTAATCGTCAAAAAATTTAAACTTGAGATTCTGACGAATCTCCACTTTTCAGATGAAACACAATGTATCTTTACATTAACATATAAATTATATTGTTTAGTGCGATTGTCAAGTCAATCTATTTATTTAAACCATAAAAGATTTTTAATATTGATATGGTCACTATAAGATGTAGTTAGGTTAGCTAATTACGTAATAACTTAAGACAGAAGGACCCTTAAGTAGAGACTGAATAAATTGACCGACTTGGTATTACATGGATCTCACAACTTTTTACGATAGAAGAACTGAGTTGCGCGATTTGGTTTTTTTTTACAAGTTATGTTTTTCATGGCATTACTTTTTTTAGAATAAATCATTATAATGTATTTTTTCAAGCTGAATTTCTGATTTCAAAATGTTATTTGAAGGTTTCAATAGTATTGTTAAAACAAAACAAATTTTTGAACAAAAGTTTCATATTATGTTTCCACAAATTTATGCATGAGTGAATCACGCGCAAATTTTTGGTAATAAGTGAATGAAAAAGAAAACTCCTAATATTTTTCGAGTTTTTAATGCTATTTGAAAGTGGTAGCTTGTACTAAGCATCAAAAATTTCGACAGTCCTTTGATGACAGAATAAGATGTTGAGAATATAAAATGACTTCCCTCTTCAGTAATGAGAGTCGTAGCATATTTTGTAAGAAAATTGCGATGTAAATAGGCCGCTGTGATAATGCAATAGTTTGTCCTTATATCATTACAATAATCTTAATATTGAAAAAAGTGTCCCCTTAATTTAGTCTGCTTTTATCAGAAAAATTGGACTAGAATGCGTGGTGATTTGCACCTACCCTTTGTGACTGCAGACAGCTCATAAAATAGAGGGGAGGTAGAAAAAAAATGTCTCATTCGAATTTTCAATGCATCTTTATTGGAAAACTAATGCGATTTATAAAACAGTTTATTACTACCATTATCCGCGCTTTTCGGGGTGTTTTATACGTAGAAAGAAACAGAGACTTAACTATATGATGTACATACATCAGTTCTGCATTGTATAAAATTTGTTTTTCATGGGTCACTTTTGTATCATATTACATATGTATATATTGTATATTTTCTTTTGTAATCGTAATTATTTCACAGGGGCGTACTCTGAAGGAGCACGTGCTAATGTATCTCACTTTTTAACCAATGAGCAGTAAAACAACACAGAGGAAAATTTGGTTTCAGCAGTAGAGATACATAATCCACGATTTTTTGAATAACAAATAATTTTACTATTGTTATTTTTAAAGATTTGTTTCAAATATCTGTAATTTCAATCATATTATTAATTAAAAATTATTACTTAGTATTAAATATAAAATGTATTAATTGAAATTAATACTTAATTTACTAATTTAAGTGACGTGTGATCGAATTAATTTATCTATTTTAGCTTAATTCTTAAATTTGATTTTTTAAAACTATTTATTTAATTTCTTTATTGGAGTAAAACATTTTCTGAAAAGTTTGAATTAAATATATATGTCATTTCTTTAAAATATTCACTTTAGTTGTATATTCTACCAAAAGATGGCGCCAGCAGTAAACAGAATATATGCAAAGTTATGTCACAAGCAATTAAAATGGATTTGTATGGAATAGTGCATCATCAAATGCGAATATCAGAAAGTAAAGGTCATGCTCATGAAGTGGAGCGGCGACTTCACACTTTCCAGTGAAGTCTCCGCTCCGATAAATTTCAGTGATATGCAATTCAATGTTATGATAATTCCAATAACCGGTCCATTCACTTTTCAATCCATTCACAGATTTCTCCTTTTCTGTTTTGTTCGAGAGCTTCCATTGGACAAATCGTATCGATTGTTACTTTTCAGTGGTCACCGTTCCCGATAAATTTTAGTGATATCGTATCGATTGTTACTTTCTATTGTGATCCAAAACCTGTAATCGAAATATCATCAGTAGATCCAGCTCATATGTAGGATTTGAATCACACCCCCTTTTGAAAAGTATTGATCACTGGTATTTGTGACTTTATGATATTGGTTACGTAATAACCGTTCGTAAAATATTCGTCATCCCTAATCGTATCAAGGATTTGAATCACACCTCTCTTTGAAAATTATTGATCACTGGTATTTGTGACTTTATGATATTAGTTACGTAATAACCGCTCGTAAAATATTCGTCATCCCTACTATTCCATAATCATTTTTAATTGCTTGTATGATTGCATATATTCTGTTTACTGCTGGCGCCATCTATTGGTAGAATAGAGAACTAAAGTAAACATTTTAAAAAAATAACATATATATTTATTTCAAATTTTTCAGAAAATGGTTTACTCCAATAAAGAAATTAAATAAATAGTTTTGAAAAAAAATTAGATTTAAGAAGTAAGCTGAAATAGATAAATTAATTCAATCGCACGTTACTTAAATTAGTAATTAAGTATTGATTACAATTAATAAATTTTATATTTAATACTAATTAATAATTTTTAATTAATAATATGATTGAAATAACAGATATTTGGAACAAATATTTAAAAATAACAATAGTAAAATTATTTGTTATTCAAAAAATCGTGGATTATACATCTCTAATTATACTGAGAGTATTTATTATATAGCATATTCACAAAACTCGTATCAGTGGAAAACATTCCAAGAATATGTTTATTGAGATTGATAAACTAATTAACCGAGTTAATTAGTGCAATTAATTAACTGCTATCTAAAAAAAGTATTCATTACAGAAATTTCAAAATTCCCAGTAGTTCTTGAGATATAACAAATTTTATGAGCTAAAAAGTCTGCTCCTAAAAGAACCAAACCACTAAAAATCTGTCTCTATCCGGGATTTATGAGAAAGAATTATCTGTGTACTTGGAACAGTGAAAATGAGAAACGTCTAAGAGAAAGTTTTTTTTTAATTTGCTTTAATGTTTCCTTTTTCACTTTTTTTCCGTTTATTCTTTAAAAAAATTGTGTAAAATAAATATAAATTTATGAATAATTAATATTTCCATTTACTTAATTTAGGATGTTAATAATTTTATGTAGATATATTAAAATAATTGCACTTTATTGCTCTGTCTTATCTTTAATGCCTCGCTCTATTTCTTCAAAAAATAAAGATGAATGTGCTTATATTTGAGCGGTATAGGCTTTAATCTTAGCTACCAAATTTGACACATGTACAGGGTGGTTATAATTAAAGTTACCCTGTTTAGACCTACGTATTGTCCGCTCTAGTGCAAGGATGACGAAGAAACTTGATATTGTTGCGAATTTTACCGGGGTTCGTTTGGATAGTGGGAGTGATATGGTGTAAGGAACGCTCAATCAGCAGGCAGAAGTAGAATAAAACAACGACGTTTATTTACACGAAGACACACAGGACAGCACAAAAACGATAACTATATACAGCACAGAAGACGATTATCTTCAACCAAGACGTGTAGCATACAACAGCATACACAGCAACATACAACAAGAATCTACTGCAGACAGTAGCGCACATTTCAGTTCAGCATTAGCTTGACTCCGTCGCTTCCGACTACTCTGGCTTCGACTTCTCCGACTCGGACTACTCTGTCTGGCAGCTGCAGCCTCTTTTATAGGTCTCAGAAGGCGGGGCTAGAAGCCTCTGAACCAATCAGGAACGTTCGAGGCGTATCTCATTTCCTACTGGACGGATCGGGAAAATTCTCGAAGTTTCGGATATAATTTATTTTGGCGCCAAAGTCGCCAAATTGGTGGCCAAGTCGCTAAATGGTCGCCAAGCTCCAGGACCTCCGATGTGATACACGGACTCCATCCAATAATGATGACTTTAAAACAGTCTTTCTGATAGTGAAACAAACTATGCTGGGAAGCCGAATTACAGGTTTGTAACAATATTTAGGTTGCATAGATCATGGGGAACAGAAATCTGCAATAAAAAAATTTGTTCAAATTTCAACCGCCCGGTGAGAAGGCGGTGGATGAAAGAGAAAAAACACAATTTGAAACTTAAAAACTTTATTTAATTACAATATATGTTAAATGTGCATTCCATTTACATTAAGCACATGTTCAAAGCCTGTTATGGCGTAGCACGAAGGGTTTCTCGATGAACTGCAGCAACATGACGTGTGATGCTTGCTTTCAATTCATGCAGAGTCCGTATGCTTCCTCCATATATACGATCTTTCAGGAATCCCTACAACCAGAAATCACAGGGATTCAAGTCCGGAGAACGCGGAGGTCATGCATTTGGAAAACTTCTTGAAATTACCCGTTGATCTTCAAAGTGGTCACGAAGCAATACCGTCATTGGTCGAGCAATGTGAGGTGGCGCACCATATTGCATGAAGACAGTAGTCCCTAAACATTCTCATTCTTGTAACGCAGGAATGAGTTGCTGCTGAAGAATATCGCGGTAACGGAATTCCTTTGAGGGCCATGAGGAGTGTTCTCCTAAAAAAAAAGGGAGCAAGAATGAAATCAGCAGTAAAACCACACTATTCAGTAATGTAATCAGGATGTAGAGACTCTTCATGCACATCATTAGGACTTGTAATACCCCATATGCGACAGTTCTGAGTATTAACTGCTCCGTCTAGGGTGAAATGAGCCTCGTCCGACCACAAAATGTTCCAAGGCCATGAATTGTCAACGATTATTCTGGCTAAAAAAATTCTAGCAAATTGATTTCCTTTCTCCGGATCTTCAGGATTCAGTGCTTGCATATGGTAGATCTTGTACGGATACCGCTTTACAATGGATCGAATAACCTTTCATACTGTAGACCAAGGGAAGGACAAATCACACGCCACCACTTGAGCACTTGATGAAGAATATTGATAATCGGAAGCTCTTTCGACCACGGCAAGAGCGACTACTTACGCAGTTTCATTTGAAATTCCTTTTCATCCTCTTCCTTTTACCACATCAAACTCTCCAATCTCTTCAAATTTAATAATCATCTTTTTCAAAGCCTGCCTGGTTATAGGCTCTTTCCGTCTTTCAAGAACCGATATTCTCGCAATGCAGCTGACAAATTACTGCTGTTCTCATAAAACAACTTTATCAGTAAAGCTCTTCCTTTCTTGTCTAACAGTATAGAGAAGAATGATTTTGCTGCAATAAGTATTGGCTTTTTAAACTATTCTAAATTTGCATAACGGTCTTTATCATTCATGAAAAATGCCATCTATCATCCGAAATTTGAACTATTTTTTATTGCAGATTTCTGTTCCCCATGATCCATACAACCTAAGTATCAAGTTTCTTCGACACCCTTCCACTAGAGCGGACACTACATAGGTCCAAACAAGGTAACATTAATTATAACCACCCTGTATATATCTTGAAGCTTAGAATTAATACGGATTTATAAGAGAGCAAATTAATTTTTTTAAAAAAATAATTAATAAGATGTTTAATTAATTAAAAATTAAGTTGAGCGTTGAAACTTTCAGCGGTAAGTTTGCGAAAATACCATTCAACAAAAATTATTTTTACGCCATTTCTAACTTTTAAAAATTATCTTTTGAATGATACAAATTTAATAGTCGTGAACATTTTTTCCGAATTTTAGAAATTTTTTAAAAACATACACTTATATTTTTGCCTAATTTCTAAAAATAGATTGCATTATTGCCTTGAAATTCAAACTGCTTTCATTGTTTCATCAAATGTTCAATCGTGAATTTCTTCCATTTATGAAAACTAAGGAAGAAGGATTGTGTTTAACATTTGTGTAGTTTATGTAATGAATAAGCTAGTGAAATTACAATACTGTGAAAATGAAAAGATAAATGGAAACGGCAATAACGTTTTCAATAATGCTGTGATTTCCGGAGACTAGTATTCAGTTATAACATTCATATACAGACTATTAAAATAACAGCTATAATTTGACAGAATCATGGGGATGAACCAAGCGAACCAGGTGATCGCCGTTGATGATTAAATATGTTAGACATTTGATTTTAAATCGAGTTCGTGAATAAGTAGAGGAGCCAGGGCTATTAATAACAAAGGCAAGTTGTAACACACATTTTACACAGAGTTTTTTTTTAAAAATTTTTAATCATATTTTTCAATAAATATAATTTTTATGACAAGATCTGTGGTGGACATGCTTTCATCAAAATGACGTCACAGTTTTACTTGCGTGATCCTACAAGCGGATTTATTATATGTGCACGAGATATTATTATACTGCACCTGTTTCTTTTTTATTCTTAATGTTTCCGTTAAATAAAGATGTTATTTTTTAAATTTATTTTTAAAACACGGCTACGAAGCCTAGCATCGCAGGGTCGATCCTCGCTCAGGCAGATGCCACAAATCCCTTACATTAGCATAGTGATCTAAATAGGTAAGGAATTTTTATTAGCTAATGGATTAAGTTAATTTTGTTAGTTTCCGTAAAATTTTATTAAAGAGGTTAATTTTTTTCTTCAGAAATGCGTTTATTTATTTATTTCGCTTGTACATTAAGTTTCAAAAAACTGCTGTAATTTTCTTTATCTCAATTTTTTTTATTAATCATCAAAGATATTCGAAATTATGGCATGGGACAAGTTTTAACGAAATCTTGGAAGTTATAACACATTTGTACATCAGTTGTTTTATACTTTTGACTGCCGCTGTAACTGTTTCATTATTATATTTATTTACCTTTCATTGAGGAATGTCAGTTATCAAGACATATTTTGTGATATTCGTGTTTTGATTTTGTTAACCCGGCACAAGCTATGAATCCGTTCAGGAGCATACGCCGGAAAACAAACCTCATTCCTTCATATCAAGACATATAAATTTTATATACTATAATTAAGGATAGATTAGCTAAAAGATCATTTTTTATAGTATACATTTTTTTCAATCAATCAATCAAAGAGTTACCAAGCAAGCTGTGCGGACTCGAACATATTTTGAAGGAATAGAAAAGTAATCATGCTTGTAGTTGCTAGAAACAAATTGGAGTTTTTTTATGCGAAATCAAATTACTAAATTAAATTTTTAATCTGGGATTTAAATTGTTAGTAATGATTTAATATTCCTGTAATTTCAACGTTTTCTAGCATTTCTGTGTGAGCGTAATACTGAAAACAAAGTATAAAAATGGAGTTTGCACATAAATGGGATAGGATATGAAGATTGACTTAAATTGCATATATATGTTTAAAGTGCTGAAATTAAAGATTCAGTCTAATTTAAGTATGAAGGAAGAACTTTGAAGCCGTCCGTATGTCGTAATCTGATTATGTATTGGATATGTTTCAAATCCTACGTTAAAATTAACTTACTTCATTGAAACTATAATTTTGCTTATTTAATTTTGAAACTATGTGAAGTTAAAAGAATTAAAATAAGAGCTGAGTCTCATAAAATAGCTGAATTATTATTTACTATTAAAGAATTTAACATTGTTTTTATTTTGAAACATGATTTAAAATGTTGAGGAATAATTAATTAATTGTTTGGGTATTTGAAGCTTAAAATCGAAATAAATTTCAGGGTTCGATTCAAATTTATTCGGAATGATATACAAAATCATATAAACGGTTATTTCTTAAAAAAAAGTTTATTATATTTATAAAAAATTGTGATATGATTTCAGTTTTTGTATTATGTTAATTATTTAAAAATATCATGTTAGTGATTAATTTAATTCCATATTTTCTCATATTTTTAGAATCATTACAAAAGAAGTAAATAATTGAATTATTAAGATTTATAATAATAAAGAATATGAAAAACTGTAACTGAAAGGATAAGAATTTGTAGTGGGTTAACAGAATATTTGATCTTGTTATTTCTTCATTTATTACTATAATGAAGTGGGAGGGTAAATATACTTAGTAAATGTAGAACTGCCACATTACTTTTAAATGTATTATAAATATTAAAATTTGATCCTGTATAAAGTCTAAGATTTTTTTGATTTATTGCTTTCTTTATATTATTTTTTAAAGTGTTTTTTTTATTATTGTACACTAATTTATGAATTTCTATTTTTTTATATTTTAAATTTTGTGTATTTCTTTCAAAATAGGAAATATGGAAACAGAAAAAAGAAAAGAAATTCCAGATAATTTGGAAAATTTGTCAAAGGAAGTATGTTTTATTTATTTTTTAGTTTTTATTTTGAAGCATGTGAGACATTGTTAAAGTTATATATGTTATATTAAAAGTTATATATGTAACATACTTTTACAGATGAGTGATGGAAAAGAAGACAAATTGGGAATTTAACTTCAATTTATTTTTTTCTCAGGAGAGCATAGCTTGTACATAGAGAAGACCAATGAAAACACATCCGTTTACATTGGACAAAAACAGTGAAAGTCTGAGGAGTTTTTCCCTTACTACTTTTACTAAGAGATTCTTATAAAAATTTCTTTATCATGTGTCAGTTTAGGGAAGGGAATCTTGGGTAACTTTGGAAGAATGCTATGGGCTTTAAGGATTTCTATCTTCATTTGTAACATGAGAATTAGAGACTAAGCAATTTTTTAGAGTGCACATTAGAAATAATTAAATAAAAAAATGGAATTTGGATCAGAATGCAAGAGGAACATTTTTAATAAAGTAATATGGGCTAATTTATGATACAGAAATAGGAAATTATTAGGATTTAAATTAAATTTAAAAATATCATTACATTTATGTATTTGCACTTTAAAAAAGTAATTATTTTCTTTTTATTGGAATTCAAACTTAACATCTGAAATGCACACATTTTGGCTTTATCATGGGAAAAAATATCAGTGTCAATATCTATCAGGCATTGAAATTTCATTTTCTTTCTCCATTTATATATATTTCCTTTTATACAAAAAGGAAAACTTCATACATGTTGAAGCCAGTTTTCTACTGTTTATATTAATTTATTGAGCAATATTACTGTAATTAATCTTTTCAATATATGGCATTATACAATCATTATTTCATTTTAGACAAGTTTTGTCTTGCAACCACTAATAACTGATTACTTGGAAAAATTTAGTATTATGAAAATGCTTTATTGAAAAATAGCCCTTCAAAAATGGAAAATTATTATTTATTACATTAGTACTGAAATTATACCTTTAATTTTGTTAAAAAGGCTTTATTCTGTTAAATCTATCTCAAAAGAACAATGCAAACTTGTAGATAAGGATATTTAGCTAAATATTTCTTCCTAGAAGGTAAGTTAATGGTGAAGTTGGTTTGGCAACACAGCCTGTGCCTCTGTCAGAGAAGTCATATGTGCTGCTTTTAATGGGAATTATTATTATGAGTCAGTCATACAATATTTTATTTACAAATATACTATTTGTAATAGTTGGATCACTTAGTTCACTTTTGAAAATATATTAGAATGAGAGTGTTGGTTATTCTTCTTATTCTGTTCTTTGTGGTTAGGTTATTCTATTTAAGAATAACTGAAAATTATTGAAATATTGTTTGTAAAAATTGTTACTATCTTAGTAAATGTATTTTATAAAATGCTAGCAAATTTATTTTCAATATGAAAAGTAAAAAATTATTTTAAAGAGCTTAGAGTTTTTGATTTTAATAAATTTTTTCAAAAACTGATTTATGAATTTCTCTTTGCTCATGAATTTTACCAAACAAAGAAATAATAACTGGTAATGCTTGGAATATTATGATTTTTGTTTTCATTATTTTACAAAGTTCTGAATTAAAGATTATCAAAGTAAGTTGCTAAATTAGTAAAAAAATATGATAGAATTGAAATAACTTCCTTCTATTAAGTAAAATAACTATCACAGTTATTTGCGAGATTATAATAATATATTATAATGCCTTTATTTTTTTTGTGATGAATTGAGAATTTTTTAATTGTATTTTCTTGAATGTATTTTTAGTGTCAGTATTGTGTAACTGCAAATATTTTTGCTCATTGTTTTTATTCACTGTAATATGTATACAAAAAAAAAAAAAAAAAAAAAATGTTTTTTTTTTATTGTTAATTTTAGGAATTGATATCTATCATTCAAAGTTTAAAAGGACAAGATGTAAAAAACTGCAATAAAGTTGTGAAAAAGGAAATAAAAGACGCTTTTGATTTTAGCAGGTAATCACTTTTTGAAACATTTTTTAAAAATAAAAATTAAGTGACTGAATATCTTTGTTCAGCTTTAAACTGATATACCCAAAAGCAATTCTGCTTATGGCTAAAATTTCAAATTATATATATATGTAATGATATTTTAATTCTAATTTCAATTTAATTAATTCCCAAGATTTTATCTTAATTTAGCCCATAGTAACTTCATTCTAAAATATTCATGATCCAATTCCACTTTCAGTTTAATTAATCCCTTTATAAAAATAATGTACCATCAGTACTATGTATTAAATGAAAGTGATACTTTTACCCTTCAAAAGGTGTCAAAGGTCACACGTGTATTGAATTGGCACCTGGCCAGAAATCCAATGTTATATAAGGTTAAATGTCAACTGTTTGGCCCTTTTTTCCCCTTTTCTTACTTCTGTGTGTGCCACATTGCATTTTCTTGTATATAATCATGCCTGCCACTCAGAATAGAATAAAACGTATTTAAAAATACCAAGTCTCTTCACTGTTTCGAATCTGCATTCTACTTCAATCAAAATATGTTATATATATATATATATTTAACTAAATGTAAGAGATGAAAAGGTAATTTTTGTGAATCTAGGTTTATTTCCAAGAGTGTTTCCATTAGTGTACAATAAAGTGCTCTTAATATTTATACCTAATTTATGAATTATAATTTGAATTCTTGTATTTAGCAGATTTTTTTTTTGATTGAGTTAAAGTTTATTTTATGCAATTTATAAATGTAGGGCAATTCTTTGCTGTTGTCAAAGGTAGCAAAGTTTGAAAAAATAATTCTAATTAATAATTCTTTCTCTATTTACATGATATACCTAAAATGATTAAGATCTTTTCTAAATGGAATTGATTCTCACTTCAATTAGATTTGAATTATTTTATTTGATATCATACATAAATAAATATATTTATTGTGGTAATATATCAAAAGCTCACTACAATAAATCCTGCTGATTCTATTATTTTTTTCTTTTATTAATATTTTGAATGTTGAATCACACTATTTCTAGAACTTTCTGAACATAATGTATCATCTAAATCTATCATTTTTTTTCCCCATTTGTGCCTGCGTGGAATCTATTTTAGTATCTAAATGATAATGTTAAAAAGAGTTTCTATAAAATGAAGTTATTGGAGGATTCTCTCTTTCTTGTAGATCTTTGTCAGCATTTATTTATATTGAAATTAGTTTCATAAGTAGATGCAGAAATAAAGATATAAAAAAGTATTGAGTTTGGGTATTGTTTGTATAATCAGATCTTCTTGTACTATATATACTATTAGCATTGTGCATAGTTATATATTGGTTACATGCCATTAATGAACATAGTCAAATTTTAATTAGAAAGAACCTATTAACATGTAATCTTTAATGATTTTTTAAAATGATTAATCATTCAATTATAGTTAATATATAGCAATCACATTTTGTTTTGTGATTCATTATTTATTTTTATAGTTATTATTTATTTGGTTTATTCCTATATGGCAATATTTTTTAATTATTTTATTGTATGTCACTTAGATCATAATAATGACTTTCAGATCTTATTTTATTTTAGTCTTTTCATTTTTGATAGTAATTTAAAGATCCGATTTCTTGAAGATTATTTCAAAATCCCCCTGCCTCCTTTTTTTGAAAGTGTATATTTTAATAATATTACTGCAACTGCAATTATATCATCTTGTTGCAAATGAATAAAATCAATTTCTGTGACTGTATTTTGTGTATTGTGTGAATCATTTTTTAAAGACAAATGCTTTTAATAAATACTTAAGACAAATGTTTATTTCTGAGTAATTCTGGTATTGCTTTTACATAGGTATAAGAAACGTCATGTGGCTCTTAAGTTCTTATATCTTGGATGGGATTATTGTGGATTTGCTGTTCAAACACACACAGAAAAAACTATAGAAGAACAGCTTTTTAATGCTCTAACAAAAACAAAACTTTTAGAATCAAGGGAAACTTCTAATTATAATCGTTGTGGACGTACAGATAAAGGTGTGTCTGCATTTTCTCAGGTTAGTTTTAAGTATTCATTGTTTATGAATTTATAGCTATTTTATTGTAATCATTGAAGCAATAGTTTATAGCAATCAATCTATGAATTTATAGTAATCATTGAAGTGAATGTAATTTTCTTACTCTCCATGTAATAGTTTATTTTCTCCATTTTATTTAAATTTTAATTAAAATCTTAGAATTTCTTGATTGCATTAAGAATATTATGAAAACTACATGTAAGTATTCATAGTTTTTAAATAAATATTCTTACCCTTTTCCATAACCCCTTTTCAACTGTAAAAATAAAATAATAATAATAATAAAAAAAAAGCCTTGAGATTGTTTATGAGTAAAAAAAAAACTCTTTTAATATATATATTTTGTACGGCAAGGAAAAAAAAAAAAGATAAATGCAGCATTAATTATATACAGAAATAAATTTTATTCGAAATAATTATTTGATGAATTTGCATGAAATGTTTTGATTCATGATGTATTTCTTAATTATTTTTATTTTCTCGCATTGAAAAATTGAGTAAACTCATATTATCTTAGTGTTTTCATGACCTCATGTGGGTTGGAACATCTACTTAAAGAAGTTCTACTTTAAAACATGTTCTTTTACTTTCAGTTTAATTGAATTTATTGCTTAAAAAATTTGTAGAGAATGTGAATTTATTTTTTAAAGAAAATTATTAATATTTTAAGAAATTTTTAGAATATATCTTAAAAAATATATTTTTAAATAATAAAAAACATTGCATCTGTTTAACAAACAAGAAATTTTGAAAACAAAACCTTCTATAACTGAAATTTCTGTAATTGTTTATAAAAATTAAAAACATGTTTACATTTTAAAAATATATTTAAACATTTATGAATGAATAAATTTATTATTATACTTTTTAATTTGTCTCACACTTTAATAACTACTGATTTAGTAATAATTTTCAATCATTAGTTTTATAGAAATTTTTATAAAAACAACTTGGATAAGTTAAGAAAAATTCATGTATTGTTAAATCTTATAAAATATAATAATTGCTATTTTACAAATTTGTTTGTTAACGAAGTAAAACATTTAAAATTAAATATATCCAATCATTTATTGATTATTATGAGTTCATTTTATTTATTTGACTCTATTTTTTAAAAGATAATAGAAGTCTTTTTCTATAAATATTTGCTGAATTATTTTAGATGCTTGAGTTCTTGTTTAACAAGTAATTTCATAGCTTTAAGCTAATGTATTCATAAGTTAGTTATCTTAAGAAATTTAATCTCCTTTTTGATTTCACAATTTTTTATCATGTATAATTTTAATAGCCATTTTGAATATCATCAGTTTCTATCTTTGAATATTATTCTTCAGGCTGTTGGACCTTGTATTTGCTTCAGTGTTTAACTATTAATCTAAATCATTAGTAGTACTTGTAATAAAATTTTGATTTTTAAAATCACTCATTATTAATTTATTTAACTTTATAAAATTTAATCAATTAAATCAACTTTATAGAGTTTAATCAATTAAACAATGGCATTTTCTATTTAGAGGTTCACAAATTTTATATATTATGTTATTAATCTAAAATGTATTTGATAAGTATTATTTTATTTAGGTTATTTCACTTGATCTTCGTAGTAACTTGCTTCATGGCAAAGGTATTATTACATCTGATGACTTTAAAAAAGAAAGACATAAAGGTAAATATAAATAAAATAATTAACAGTTCTTGTAAATTTCACTGTATAATAATAATGTGTAACTATGATAATATTGTATAATGGTAACATAATTTTTGTAGACCAGCAAATATTATTCTAATAAAATAGAACTCATTTAAAAATGATTTAACAATGAAATAAGAACCAGTGAATAAAAATTATTTCATCTGTACTGAAATCGACTAATATCTTGAATAATTCAACTCCCTATTCAATTCCAATGATGAAAAATTATAATTTTGCTGAAGTAATATGAAAAATACTATGAACATATACTCTTGTTAATAGTTAAACAATGCAATGAAACAGAATAAAAATATGAGTTATAGTAAAATTTTATACAAATGGTTTGTTAAATTTGCTGTAAGTTTGTCAGTTATACTTATTATTTTGTTGAGTGGATGAGATAAGATACAGGTTTATATGATTGAAATGAGATGGTATCACTCTAGTTGACTGTTAAGAATAAATGCTGGTTATAGTGTGAATCAGCAGGAATGGTCTTCCAAAAATTTTCCTGTTTACTCCCTAAATAAAAGTTTTTTTTTTTTTTTTTTTTTGTCTGGCATAAAAAAATTTGTAGTTTGAGTGTAAGGCTTTGGACATTATGAGATTCAAATTTTAATTTTTAGAGTCTGAATTTACATTTTGTAGTATAATGAAGAAAATGAATATGCATTTTGAATACCCTTTTGGTAGCTCATTGGAACCAAAATTTTACAAAGAACTAAAATTTTACTAACAACATCACATATCAGTTGAGCTAAGTCATCACATTTTTCAATTATTGTGCTTACATAATATGTTGCACAGATCAGTAAACTATAAGTCTGTTGCAGATTTAGTTCAAAATTTGTTACTACATATTAAAATTGTGTACCAATTTTTATCCTTTTAAGGCTCTGTTTTGTAGGTATTGTTTCACATCCATTCAGAAAGACATTTCCTTTATTTTTTAGATTTCTTTCAAATTTCATTGAAATGCACATATTTGGTACAAAGACCACTTTATCAAATTTTATCTATCTAACTCAAAGCATTTTTGAATTATCATACTAACAGACAAACTAACTGATAAAATTTTACAAATGTATTTTTTGGACTCTGAGATGTTTGAAATGCAGAGATTCTTGAAATTTTTCATTCAGATTTTTTTACTTTTATATACTTTTTTGTTGTATATTTCATATGTGAGAAAGTAAAAATGTGTAAAACAGTTAAAAAGTATTATGATACAAATTATATTTAAATATATAATAATTGAAATATACATTTGAAATCAGGTTCTATGCTACTGTTTCTGTAATACAAGTTTTATAATAATTTTGCTCAAAATTTATAGTTTCCCCTGGGTTTCTTTAATTCCATATTGGTGTCTTAAGTTTAATTTGTTATAATAAAGTCAGAAAATTCAGAAAGATTCATAACTGAGAGATGATTCAAAGATTTCATCAATTTTTCTCACCGTTATTCTTTGTTCAACAATGACATCAATTGTTGGCATCAGTTATTTTATTCTTAATTAATTAATTATCATTTTGATTATTATTATTATCATATTTAGCTAATTACTATATTGTATTATTATTATATTGATTATTATTTTATTTCCTATTGTGTTTGTGGCATTGTTAGTTTAGTGATTAAAGAATTATAGATGATTTATTGTTAAAAAAATTGTTGTATTAATTGAATTTATCATAAATCAGAATTTTGCTTATAGATGTGTTGTTGTTTAGATTAGACTCTCATTTACTTGATTAGTTTTGTTTCAAAAAGTTCTTATGTATCTATCAATAGAAGATTTTTGATATATAAATCAATTACCTAGAATTATCATAGTTTTTTTTTTTTTTGCTTTTGTTGGAAAATAGGAGCAATTACACCCCTTTTCTTTTTCCTTAATTTATTCTATTTTTATCAGTTGATTTCTTTTTAATTAACTTGCATTTTCTAAACATTTAACTACATTATGTATGATGTATGCACAATTATTCTGTATTTGATGCTGATTTGAGTGATGGATTCAGAAATATATGATCTCAAAATTCTTAACCTCTGGACCTAAAAATGTTGAAAGAGACATACTTAACAAATACTGTTACACAATAAGTACTGTTTACAGAAAAGGAAAATTTAACAAGAAAAATAAAATAGCAAAAATGGACATTTTAAAGAAACATGGAGAATTAAAAAACAAAACAAAAAAACACGGAGGGTAGGGGAAGGAAATGAAACAAATTCACATAATAGAATTTTGGTGAAACAATTGATGATAAAAAATTTAGTATTTTGCATGGCTGCTTATTGTTTTTGCATTATTATGGAACAATAATATAAATAAATTTATGAATTTAAAATAAATAAATTATAAAAATAATGAAAATAAGTAAACAATATATAAATTTGTTAAACATGGATTTTTTAAAAAATTTCTTCTACTTGATATAAAAAAAAATATTTATTGATTCTTTTTTTTAAATGCTAAAAATACATTGAATTAATTTTCTTTTAAAGCTTGGTCACCTTATTTTAAAATGCCATTTTTAATGATAATAGTATTATTAAATAATTCTGCTAAATATAATTGAGCACTATCTTTGAAGAAAGATAAATGCAATTTAATTTTAAATTAATATTTTGTTTTGTTTATGCATTATATAACTGGTTTTATCAGCTAGAGATATAAGGAAATTACTTTTATACTTAAATGCAAAATATAATTAATGTGAATTTATTAGTCTATCAACAAATATGTATAAATATTAAATGTTCAATTAAATTCATTTGCTATATTTCAAATATGGAGACAAATTAAAGGTGAATTTTAGAGCTATAGGTATTGTTGTAGTTATCTGTCAGTGCTGATTTAAAAAGATTAAAATTAGATACATTTTAAATTATACTATTAATCCTGAAAATTATATATTTGTTAAATTTTTGATTTATGAAAACTATCCATAAAAAAAGTGTGATGTTAAAAGACAGATAAAAAAATGTTTTTTGGAAAAATTTCTTTACTTTTTTTTTAACTATCCTTTTTGTTGAATTGTAATTTATATTGTTATAGCACATGTAAGTAAATTTTAAAATTATTGCATGTTATTATATTTCTTAGAAAAATAATTTTATGTTGCTTTATTGTAGCTTCTGACAAAGAAATTGATTATCCATCAATTTTAAATCGTGTTCTACCTGATGATATCAAAATCATTGCATGGGCTCCAGTTGAAACTTCTTTTAGTGCTAGGTGAAATGATTATTAAATTCTATTCATTAAATAACTACTTTATTGCCATTTCTGATTTTTGGAAAAATGAACAACTTTAAGATAATTAAGGCCAATTTTTAATTTTTTAAAAAAAATTATTTGTAATTTTACAATTTTATAACATTTTAATATTTAAAATGTTTTGAATTTTTAATATTTATTATATTACATTCAATATTATGATTACATTATATTAAATGTAATATAATATATTATTACATCTTCATTTAAAATTTTTAAAATATAAATCAAATCATAAAATATGGCATATATTTTTTGCTATTAGATTTGATTGCAAGAGACGAACTTATAAGTATTGGTTTCCTATTGGTAATCTGGATATTCAAGTAAGATGCTTTATTTATTTATTTTTTGTTTAATAAACTTTTACTATAATTGTTATGTTTACTTGACATATTTTGATGAATAGTCAAGTAATTTAAATCAGTATTAAAAGTATTGTTTATTTATTTATCAAACCTGAAATTTGTATCGTAACAAATTATCTGAATATAATTTTATATCTATTTAATTTATGAAAAAATGGAATATTTTTATTATTATTTTGATTCTCTATCATCTTTATAAGAAAAAGTTTCCATTTTTTAAAATAAAGTTTTAAACACAAATAGTATTGTACAAATATATACAAAATATGATTTTTAAACTATAATTGGTTGCTAATTAAATTTAAGTAGAATCATGTAGGCTGTTTATTTCCTTATAAATTATCAATGACTTACTCTCAAAACATTTCATTACTTTTATAATGTTTTAATGTTAAAAAAAAAGGGATAAACATCTTTGATTATAATAATTACTTTATTGTGAAAATACATTCAATTTTTTAAAAGCTTTTTTTTGTTTATTCTGTTTGAAATCTTTCATATAACTAAATTCCCTTTCTTTATATTTATATTTATACCTCATACACACGCATGCACACACACACACACACACATGAGCTGTATATTTTGAAAGTGGGGCAAGTCCAATTTTGAAAAAAATGGAGATAATGGCAGTTATAGATAAAACTTGTTGTGATCTTTTTATGAGTAAGGAATTTGTAGTAAAAAAGTTTTTAGATTCTAGTATTTTGGAGATGGAAGTTTTAGCTCTTAACAGTATTGAAAATATGTTTATTTTGAAAGTGGTGCAAGTCCATCTTAGATTGCCGCAATATATTTGATAAAATAAATTACGGCAAAATTTAGCTCTGGTTGCTCTATGGTGAAGGAAATGTGGCCGTTTGACATCATGTCTGAAATCTAGGGTGTTTCTATTTATCTATTTTTGATATTGAAAATCGATGGTGGTGCAGTATTTTATAAATAATATAAAGTATATCTTAATTTTGTGTGTCGATAATAAGGTTTACTTCCAGCACCGATTATTCAATCCAGTGACAACGAAATAAATATCATTGATCACAAATTTTTATTGTCAGGTCATTCATTTCTATCGAACGATTGTGATTTTGGAGTGGAACTATCCAGTAACTATTCAATTCAGAAACCAGTTTCTTGCATATTCCCCAGGATTACTATAATATAATACAAAATCGTCGAAAACATAATAAATTTTTAGTACATGAAGTTAAACATGGAAATTTATTTTCAACCCAACTTCTGGAAAAAGTGGTTTTAAAAAGGAAGAAAAATACCGATGGAGAAACCGTGAATCGATTAACTATATGCTGAATCAGATTTATCAGGGATGCACCATACAAAATGTTCAACAAAACTTCGATAGAACGAGATTTTGAATTTAAAATTATCCATTTGTCAACACAACGAGAAAGGTAAATAATTCGAAGTAATTTCTGAAATATAAAATTATCTTTTACGTAAGAAAAAAAGGAGATTTATTACATCTAAAAAAATACAAGGATATGATGGATTTATTACTATATATACCTTCCGTTCATCATGAATTTTTTAAAATGTTAAATCTTGAATAAAATTCAAATTGATTATGCCTACATATAAACTGATGTATATAATCTCATTGAAATTCTTAATAAAACTGATTGGTTAGTTGTTATGTTATATTTTCTACTAGAATATTCTTGGTTTTGTTTCCCTTTTTATCAACTGAATAAATATTTATAAAAATTTGAATAGTATTTTGTTTTTATTCTTAAAAGAAGGCTGATGCAACTGAAATATTGTTTCCCAATTAAATGAATGATTGCAATAATTCTTTAATTTTGAAAGTGAGGCAAGTTTATTTAGTTATAATGGAACTCTTACTTTTTTTATTCAGCACTGTAAACACTATTGAATTATAAACTTACATTATCTGGTACCACAAAATACAAAATATATATATATTAATACTTACCAATATTCTTAAATTTATTGAAACACAAACCTTTAAATATCTCGCAATAGCAAAAAATGGACTTGCCCCATTTTCAAAATAAACAGCTCATATCTTTGTTAGTAATAGAGATGAATAAATAATAAGCTTATATCCATTTCGGATGAAAATCGATAATTAGTGTAGTTAATTATAGTAAAGTTATAAAGAATAATGCAGTTTTTTCTAGAAAAATATAATTTTGAGGCTGTACATTCGAATAAACTGTAAATTAATTCAAGTGGGCTAATGGATTTGCTGATGGCAAATATTGAAATCTAAATCCAAAAATGAAGGAAATGCAGTTTTATATAATTTGGATACAGAATTTAAAACTTATTCTTTGTTCACAGATGATAATAATAACAATCTCTCAGTTTGTTAGAGTCCGCCAAATCTAGGTTGCTGTCACCGTATGAAAAGAACAGTAGAAATAACGTTGCACCTAACATTCTCATCGGATTTTTCTCAATCAAAATATATTACTTTTCTCGTAATCAAAATAAATGTCGATGCATTTTAATTTAAATTGCAAACAATGGAAGTTTCCATCCTTTTGTGACCAGTTTATCAGCCATTTCATTGTTCATGGATAGAAAAATAAAATAAAGGACAAACAATATTATTCCAGAAATAATGTTACTTTTATGAAAAATAAAGGGCAAGCAATATTATTCTAGAAATAACATAACTTTTATGAAAAAAATCAATGCATGTTCGGATGCCAAATATTCCTGCTGTTTGTTAAGAATGAATTTGTTGCTTTCATTTCGGATTTGCGTAGTTTTTATGTAAATATTTTTTTGATCTCTAAAAGCATCTGCAAACGATTTCTTCATCTGATTTAGATAATGCTATAATAATAACATTTTGTAAATATTTAATATTAAAAGATCTATTAATTGAGTTTTGTTGAAAAGTGAATATGTTTTAAATCAACTATAGAATTCATCTGGTCACAAATATGAACTGTGTTGTTGATTGACGATTTAAAACATGATGCTGCTAAAGGCATTGAATAATTATTATGAATTGGTTATAAAAGTTCTTACATTCTTTCATTAAAAGGTCTTTACATTTATATTAACTTGTATTCTTGGAAATTAATTTTATAAAATTTCACATAATTAATGATTTTAAACACGATACAAATTTTTTGAAAGGAATACTTTTATATTTATTTGAAGTTTCTGAACATGATATCTGCTAAAGCATCAATTTTTTTCTGCCATGAAAGAATTTATTGTTTTTTTTTAAAATTATGTGACCTTTTATTTACTCCAAGGCTTAAAAAGATTTATAAATGTAGAATTTGTAAATATAAAGTTTTTCTTGAATTTTTATTTAAGAGGATGCAAGAAGGGGCTTTAAAGCTAGTTGGAGAGCATGATTACAGAAATATATGCAAAATGGATGTTGGAAATGGAGTTGTGAATTATAAGAGGAAAATTTTTAGTGTCGATATCAAAGAGTTTACAACCAGGTATTTTTTTAAACGGTTATATATATATATATATATATATATATATATTTCTTGGTTTGATATACAAGTTCTGTATAAATTTAAAAAAAACAAACTGAAAATTGTAATCTGTTGATAATAATGCTTTAACGATTATTAGTTTGACTTAGTTGTTTTACTTTATAGTGACAGCAGGCCGTATCAGTTAGTGGAGCTTACAGTTGTTGGCCAGGCTTTTCTATGGCATCAAATTCGTTGTATAGTATCATTACTTTTTTTCATTGGTCAAGGAAAAGAAGAATGCAGTGTAAGCAAAATATCTTATTTATATTTCATTTTTTTTATGTTAATTGCTTTTTAAGAAGATTGAAAATTCAGTTTGGATTCAGTTTTTTTCCTCCATACTCAAATATTAAGAAGATTTATATTTCATAATACAGAGCTTTCCCATGAAAACAAAAACTATATTGTGTTAAAACATGTTTCTAAATAAATATTTTATAAGAAAATATTCTCTTTAATGACAATAATTTATCAGTGAAAGATTTTTGAAAGTAAGTTTTATTCAGTATTTCATGACTCTTGAGAAAGAGGTTATTTTCAATTTAGGAAACTATTAAGAAAATAAAACAATATATATTAAAAAATATGTAATAAGTCGTTATTCTAATTGTTAGATTCTTGTACAAACCTTGCATAATTTGTTTTTATCTAAATCTTATTGTAAATCTTGCAAAAATGTAGCATTTTGGAATTGTTGTACAGGTGAAAGGATTTAAATTTTGATTATTTTGAATTGCTTTTTTTTTTTTTTTTTTGAGAATGGTTGGTAAAATACTCTGAATTTTTTTGGCAGAAAAAATGTTTGGTGTATAAAAGTGATGGTATAGATGTTTGAGAGATTGTTAGTATATTTTCGTTGACCTTCAGCACAATTTCTAAATAAGCAGGTAATCATGAAAAGAAAATGAATGTAGGAAAAAGGTTTTAAGAGCTTAATATGCCTGCTGTAACTGTTTTAAAATTTTATATTCGAGTGATATCAAAGCAAACAGTTTAAATCTACATGAAAGGATGAAGTAGATTCATTTTCAAAAAGCAAGGATATTGTCTATGATAATCAATAATAGATGCCCATAATTGTTTTATTGGATGCAAGAACACATGTTGTGGTCCTCCAAATGGGCCTTTGCCATATCCTCAGGTGAGTGAGAAAAATGATGGTAATATAGTCATCAATACTACTGCCATTATCTAAGGAATTGTAAAGAGTATCATTTAGTTTAACATATAAGATAAGAAACCTGGATGATCTGAATAGCAATTTGACATGTATTTTATGTCTGATCAGCAAGTACAGATTACTGTTAAAATCTGTGTGTGTGTGTGTGAGGGGGGGAATTAAACCAAAATTTTTTATTTTGTTGAAACATTATTATCACATGAATTGATAACAAAGGACATTTAGTCAAACTGTTTTCCCCACTGAATATTTACATAACGAATTACAATTATTTTTAATTTGTTACAGGTTATAGATCAGTTACTGGATATTAAGAACTGTCCTCGTAAACCGCAATATGATATTGCTTCAGGTAATAATTTTAGGTAAATATATACTTAATTCTATTTGTAAAATTCAAAAGATTTTAAACATTAACAGTTATTTAATCCTAGAATTCATGACTTTTTATTTAAAAAAAAAGAAAAAAAAATTAACGTGAATAGCTGCATATAATTTAGGAAAATTATTTAAGAAAATTTTAATTTATGCTTTTCTATTGAAATTTTAACAAAACAATTAAAATGTGCCAAATAGCTGCAATATGAATTAAATATTATCCTAGTAACATAGGCACATTATAACGATTCTGCAATAAAAATAAAGTCTCTTTTTACCAATATATTTTTTACAATGGAAAGGAAATATTTTGATAGCATTTTTAATGGTCGAATAATTTTTACTAC
The DNA here is from genome assembly GCA_026543865.1 of Argiope aurantia. Taxonomy (NCBI): domain Eukaryota; kingdom Metazoa; phylum Arthropoda; class Arachnida; order Araneae; family Araneidae; genus Argiope; species Argiope aurantia. The sequence goes on from JAPMOR010030028.1 coordinate 98,301, forward strand.
AGTCATCTTGGTTTCCAGTTTAAATATGATTCTAGTTCCATTCTTGCTATAAATCAATGTTTTCTGCATATATTTATCAAAACATATTTGAAAAAGGATTTCCAAACACTCATTGTTGCCCTTTGTAATTATCATATGGAACTTATATATAGAAATAAAGATGTGTAGCCAAATGACTACACAATGTATTATAGGGTTAAAAAGAAATGAAGGATTTTTAATACTTTTTAAATTTTATGCATTTAAAAATTAGAAGAAATTTTCAATAATATTTCTCTTTTTTTAAAAGTTTTCTTTATGTCATATAATTGCCATTATGTAAATGTGAATAAAAATTATTTATCTGCATTAATTTTTTTCTTTATTAGATGAATCTATATTTTGCTTTTGAGATTCTTATGTTATGTACATTTTTTAAATTCATTATTTATACAATAATTTTTATATTATTTATGAATTTATAATATAAAAAAGGAAATTGAATTAAAAAATCATTACAATATATTTATGTGAGAAATTTATCCTTTTTCATAGAATAATTAATTTTGTGAGTTTAATAAAAGTTTATATTGAATTTAGAAAATAGCTTGTTAATTCAAATTATTTGTTTGTTAATTAATATTATTTGATAGCAATTTTCGAAATGCAATGAATAATATATTTTTAAGTTTTAGATAAGTTTAGGAAAAAAAGTTTAAAAGGTTTAGGAAAGATTTTTTTATTGCATTTCATTAAAATTTTTTTTTAATGGTGCCATTTTTTTAATATTGCATTTGTGAAAAAATACCATACTTCAAATCTTGTATTTCATTGTTAGAAATTCCATTAGTGTTATTTGACTGTTCATATGATGATGTGGATTGGATCTATAATGAAGATTCTTTGAAATTTGTTATTAAAGAGCTTCAAAATAAGTGGACACATCATGCTGTAAAGTAAGTTAAGATAAAATTGACATTTTAATTTTTAAAAAGAGCTTGTAAATTTAAGGAATTCAGAGACTTTTGCAAGCAAATATTATAGTTATTTAAATTATTATCCTTGTACATTCACTGTATGTCAGTCAGTTGATAAAATTAACTAACATATATATTGACATTCTTATGTTGCTATCATCGATCCATTTATAAAAAAATGTTTGTACTTAAATGAGATTTCCATATAATTTTTAGATTATTGTTAATTTCAATTACCTAACTATTTTTTAATGGTTCTGTCTTTTTACTTCTTTTTAAGACTTTTGAGAAAGGGCTTCTTGTGTTCCAATAAGTGTAACATGCGATTAAGTGCTCGATCAACAACAGAAAGATGTTACAGTGAGAAAGGATAAGGCACATAAAAGATCATGCACAAAAGCAATGTATGAAATAAAAGTAAATCTGGAATGCATGAAAAAACTACTGTAACAGCTAATTAAGCAACAATTGTTATAGTTATATTGTTTTGCATTAAAGAATTATTGCATTACTTAGTAAGAAATAAAACAAGTTGAAAGATAAATTAAAAAAAATAAATAAAACACATAATAAAAATTTGTACAAAGGAAAGGGACATATCCAAATTTATAAATAGAAAATATTACTAAAAAGAGAATAAAAAGTAATACAGAAAAAATTATGTACAAAATATTATCAACTTATGCTCAAACAATGTAAAAGATGCTTAGGCCTTGATAAAACTAAAGGAAGAAAAAGGCCATGTTGTATTATTCTTTTGTAGATCATTAATGAGTAAGCTTCTTTGAATAAGGATTTAATGCATGTTTGATATCTTGGGTTTTGCCACTAGATTAGGTACACTGATCAGTAAATATATATTGAAATTTTTAAAATAGGCTTTTAAATTTCCATGCTCAATTAGGAATGGAGTAAATATAAATTTAGTTTTGAAATGACCACCCTTTGAACTTGTATGAATAAATTCCTTGAAGGACTGCACATTTTGGGCTCTATTTTGATTTTATAAATCTAGACTTTTCTTATGATAATATTGTAAATATTATTAAATATTTTATATTATTTAATAATTTTATAATTATTTAATGATATCTTCTATATAGATTATAAATAAACATGCATATTAGCAGAAAAATCCAATTTCACATAAAATTAATAATAAATCCTTTATTCAGGTCCATAAGAGTTTCTGTAAGAATTGTGATGTATGTTTTCCCCCTCTTTCCTGCATAAGTTTATACATTTCCTTTTAATTATCTGTTCACATGTTATTCATTATAATGCATAACTACTTTTTAAAAATCAGCAATTCTTCAATTTTTCAAATTTGTATAATTTATATGTAAATAGTGTTAAGCTGTCAGGAGGGTGAGCACATATTGTAGAAACAAAATATTATTGTACTTTTTTCATTTTTTAAACCAATCAGGATAAAGAGTACAATATGTATATTATACCTTTATGCTATTGACTTTTACTGCAGACCTATATCTAGAATGCAAATGAATGAACTAAAATATTTTCATACTCCTGTGTTACTTGAATTATTTCAATTAATATGAAATCATTGTTTCAGAATTTGTAACTGTAATCTGAATCTTAAAACATCTCTCTTGATTTAATAAAATAAAAAGAACAAGACACTACCTAAATTTCATATTTTCGCAATACTATTAAGACTTTAATTTGATCAGAAATGGAGATAGCTCTTGTAAGTTTTAGCTATTGAAAATTTTCCTGCAAAAATTTGTAAGTTGAATAGCTTAAAAGGAATACATAGCACACAGAAAAAGTGTTTTATTTTTCTTTTAAAATTCTTTATACACAATTCCAAAAATTGTGAGAAATATTCTGTGTTTAATTGAATCTTGATATATGTCGATAAAAAGTTGTCAATATCTCACTGCTTTGAATAAATATCAACAGATTTATTGCACATGCATTTTGTCAGGTTCTAATATGTAGTTATGTAAGCCTATAGCATAATTCAAATCTGAGTCAGGCTGCAGTGCATTAAACAGATTCAGTTCTTTTTGACATCCGGTTTTTCACTTCTTTAGAAACAGCTTTTTTATTTTATTGATTTTTTGATTTGGAGTGCCTTAATATGTATTTCTGTTCTTACTGTTAATCACCTACTAAATCTGCAAAATATTTAAATAGTATAAGGACTATTTGTGTATGAATAGTTTTAATATTTTTTGAATTTTATGTATATATTATTAAAAAAATGCAAAGAAAACATTACTCATTCCACAACAAATTTTGTATCGAATGAGTTGTAAAATTTAGATAGTAAAAGTGCTTTTCGAGATCCTAAAATTAATTTCAAATTAGAACCAGATTGTCATCCTGTGCAGGGAATACAATATATATCTAATGGGAAAAAAATAACAAAGAATTTGAATTGTGACATTTGGACAAATGTCTCTCTTGTGGATTGTGTTTTGATTCTGTTTGCCAAGATTTATTCTTGTTATATAATTTTTTCATTAAATCACAATAGGAATCTGAAGTTTGATATAAATTTTGAATAATAATGAGTCTTCCTTTTGCCTATGAAATTAGTATCATGAATAATAATGAGTTTTCCTTTTGCCTATGAAATTAGTATCAAATCGTAATGCATTTTTTTGTTGTGAATTAAGTGTATTGCTGATTTCAATTTTTCTTTAATCTAAAAGATTGGGGGAAAAAAAGTTGAAAAAACTTTTTCAGTTCCATTTCTACCAAGAAAATTCTACTACGACTAGAAAAGGAAAAATAAATAAGAGAATAAAGCATTAATGTTAATTAAAGGAATTTAATAAAAAGTATTAAGTAAATTTAAATTATTTTTTTTAAAGTGTAGAAGAAATTAGCTTTCCCGAGAAATTTCATCACTATGATTTTGATCTCAATATCATTTGGAATTGTGACTTGCACCCAAGTATTATGCATTATTTTTGTGTGTGTTTCACAAAATGTTTCAAAGAATGATATAATTTGTACAGTAGAAAAATAGTTTTTCCATAGGTGAAATATTTATATCTATACTATTTTATTATAGAGCTATCTTTTTTTAATTAGTTTTAAACTTTTATTCTATTTATATATGGGATATTTCTTTTCTCTATGATTTTTCTAAATAAGCTTTGAAAATATCTCTCTAAATAATCTTTAGATTCTCACTAGAAGTTATTAATCCTGTGTATTTGTTATATAATAAAAGAAGTTTTTAATTTTTTCTATTACTGAACAGTTTTTAATTTATATTTATGTATAAAATTGAAAGATTCATGAGAGTTGCAGTAAGTAAACATTAGAATTTTTTCTATTTTCCCCTCTTTAAAAACAAAAAAGCAGTAATAGATACTGTCACTTCTTTTTCGAGATGTCCCTCAAAAAAATCACTTATAGCAAAATGTATGGTATTTTAATGTAAAAACTGGGACTGCTGACATCTTATAAAAATTTTTGTCAACTTTCTATAACACATATCATACAGCAATTTTAGTACAGCTGATCTGTGCAAGTGTTTTGACAAATTTGACTTACAATATACAATATTTTGATGTAATAGTGACAATATATGGATTTATTATATATTAATTTTATACTACATCTTATGTTTTGGAAAAGCATGCAAATTATTTTAGGTTTGAAATTACATTAGTTAAGTTTGTCAATTTTAATTTCTTTTTAATGGTAATGATAGTAAAAGTGATGATATCAATGTAATTATATGTAAGTTACTTATCAGATTGCTAGTTCTGAATCTATTGGGAAGTTCAAGTGGAATTTCATGAATGATTTTTGGTGTATAGGAATGTTGACTGCATTTGTATGTGTCAAATTATAGAAAATAGTTTGCATAGTTTGCATTCAGAGCTTTTCATTTAAATTTTGCAAATACAAATATTTAAGTAATTTCCTTTAGGCTGCAATTATTTTTCTAATATAGAGACCATTAGCAAAAATATTGAAGAACCCTGGATATTAAATAACAATAATTTGGATAATTTAATTTAGTTTTATACTCTTATTAATATGTAGGTAACCTATTAATAAATTCATATGATTTTTCTGCAGAACTACTATCATTAGAAGTATGTTAAGTGAATTGGAAAGACTTGGATCAGCTGATAATACCATTCTAAATCAAGCAGAATGTCTTATTCCTGGAGTTAGATCTCGTGTTTATAAAAGATTACTAGACCGACCTTGTTGTGGTAAGTTTTTGAATGTGTGTTAATTTATTTTTTCAAACGTAAATTATACTTTACAAGATTGGTTTGTTTGAAATCTTGTGAATGAGAATATTTTCATGAGGTTCATAAATGTAAATTATTATTTTTATAATGAATAATTAAATGTTTCTTATAAAATTATTGAAACTTAAAAAAATTCTTTATCTATAAATTGCTGATATATGTTTACTTTGCTAATCACGTCTGTATATGCATTTAGGGATACGCTCATAATATTTTAATATTTAATAATTACTTCTTAATATGTTTGATTATTTCTGTATATCATATTTTAATAGAGGGGTTAAACTTGCTATGTTTGGAGTAAGTAATAGAATAGTATTTTAGTAATTTTAAATAATATATTAACTACTTGCAAATGGCATAAAAATTATTTTATACAGAAAAAAACGAAAATCCCTGAGAGTTCAAATAAATTTTTATTAAACAAATAAGCTTCATTAACCACAGTTTTGATTCTTATTACATTTTCATAGTGCAAATACATTATTAAATAAGTACAAAACATAAGCTTATTTACCATATAGCTATACATAAACTTTGAATGCATAGAAATGTACATAACTTCAGTATATGTACTTATATCACAAGACAAAGCATGTTTATAGTCATATACATAATTGGCTGAAAAATGGAAAGATATGTTATATGAAGACATAAATATACACAGATTTTGTTCAAAGAATATTACTTTGAGTTAATATGTTTAAACTTCAAAAAGAACGATGATATTTTAATCTTTTTCTGAAAGCTCTTTGGGTAGTAAGAACCTTTCTGAAAACTGTAAAGTTGACATTTATGGAAGAAAATTTCACACATATTTATTTATTCTAAAGAGTATGTATACATATAGAGGCTTTAATGTGTTAAATTATGATAGAAAATTGAAAAAAAATTGCAGTTTATAACAGACGATTTCACATGCGTTTAAGTTTTGTGCATTTTGTACAGAATCAAGAAAATTAAACTTTTGGATAAATTTGTTTGATCTTTTACAAGTGAAAGAAATGTAATAAATTGTTTCCATTTTCAGGATATGTTAATCCACCTCAATTTAAATTAAGGTGGAACTGCTTACTTCTTAGATATGTATATCAAGTAAGAGGTTGTAAAATAATTGATTCATCAATGTTAAATTTCAGTGGTACGCATTCTGATATATTAAATATCCAAATGTGAATTATAATAATTAAACAAACTAAAAAAATTTATAAATTTCCCTGAATGATTTTTTTGTTTAATGACTGATAACATTTCTATCAATCTCATTGATATGCAAATTGTTTTAGATTATATTTAATTCTGTAAAAATTAAATGACATAATATTTAGTATAGTAATATTTAATTAATTTTTTTTGTAAACAAATAGTTATAACATGCTTTAAATATATTTTTATTTTGTCGAACTTTAATCAAAATAAGGGACATAATCAGAAATATGTATTTTTAATAGAGATCTTTTCCCCCTATGTTTTCCAGAAAGCTTGGAAGAAAAAATTGAACATTACAGTAAAAGACAAAAAAGGAATCCCAAATCTCATGATGTGAAGATTTGATTAAAATTTCATTTTCCTGGCTAATTTGACTGAAAACTGTATCACAACCGAGATTTTTTTACTAAAAAATACTGGAAGAAATAGCATAGCATTTCTGAATAAAATAAATTAATTTAATTTTGGTTAAATGTTTCAGATTTTTTTTCTTTATTCAATTGTTCTTGTCCATTGTGTACATTTATATTTTAATGTAGTTATTAATTTAATTTTACCATCTAAAAATTTTCATTTTCTGCCCTAATAAATAAAAAGTGGGAAGGAGAAATCTAAAAGTTTCAGATTCTTTTGTATTTTAAGATTTTATGGTAATTATTATTTATAACGAGGCAACGAATAATTCTTAATTTTTACTGTTATGTTATTCCTTTGATAAATAATACAATGCAAATATTCTGAATATATTTTTCAAAGTTTTCTTAACTTTTTTTTCAGCAGAGCTATAAATTGTTTTCATTCATTTGCAAACTGATGATTGAATCATCTACTATTCAGAAAAGTTTTAAATTATTTTCACATTCTAAACTGTTTTACTGAGCAGAAAACATACACTATACAATTCTAGAGATTAAATGAACTTTCGTTTACATATACATTCTCATAAAACATTTAATAATTTAATGTTTCTGACTTTTTCTTACATATACATATAATACACCGAAATACATTTTATTCTTTGAATGAGAGTATAAAACCATAACAGTAATTTTGTGAATTATAGAATTGCATTTAAAAATGACTTTTATATTTACAATGGAAAACTCAAAAAATTTTATAATTTAATACCACAGATGCATGTACTTTATACTGCTTTATTTTGTTACATCATTGGGCATTTAAAAAAAACTTTTTTTGTTTAATCATGAAAATGAAAAACACAATCTTATTTAATTATGTTATTTATATTGACATTTCTGTTTGAGAATCCTCATAATAGTTCTAAAATGCAAAGTTTTGTCTTCTTTAACATCTATAGAAGTATTATAAATGAAAGGTAGAGTGCCTATGCATCTTGTTGTAAGAAAATATTAAATTAATTTTCTTTGCCACATTTATTGAAATCAAATAAGTGCAAATTATAATTTTGTCATCACAGTGTTCTGTTATGGTTTTAACTATCTCAATTTCAAAGCATATACAGATAATACCAGATTCTTAGACATTATGAAAATAAGATGTTCAGACAGTCATTGCATCATAGGTAATACCTGTCCATTAGTTGAAAATCATCTGTCATCATTGTTCTGGTATTGAATGTTGCAGAAACGCTCAAAATCTGCAGCTTCCTTCTCTAGTACATCAATTAAAGCTTGTGCTGATTTTCTCTCCACTGTAATAAATATTTTCAATAAATGATTAATATTATGCGTTTCATAATTCTCTTGATGATTTGAGGAAGGCTACAGTTAAAAATAGCTATGACAAATAAAACTAGAAATGTTTTATTTTATCTTTAAAAATCACTTCAGGTTAAATACATATTTTACAGATGTTCAATATGTGCCATTTAATGATTAATATTACCATAATTAATAATGGTAACTATGATTATTTTCTCATAATTTTGTTTGGATAGTTAGAGCACAAACAATCTTTGATAAAATCCCATTAAAAATTACATGATATTAAATCTGATAATTTTACTACGTTCTTTAAACTCCAATTCCTGCTTTACAGTCTACCATTTACTTATACTTTTGATGAAAGTTACCATTTAATTTTTAAAGAAATATAAATTCCTCAATTAAAAATATAAAATATTCAGTGTGGTGCTATATCAATTTTACTTTTTAACTTCATTCTTTTCAAACCATGTTAAGGATTATTACCAACCCTGTGATTATCGATATAAAGTCATAAAACATGAAAACTTATGGATCTGTGTATCTGAAGTATGAATGTTTCATATATACATGACAGAAATGTCAATGCAATTAATGAAATATTATGAAAGATATATGCAAAATTTGTTTTCTTTTTCTTAATAGAGTAGTTTAAATTTGTTTGTAACAGCATCAAGCTTGTTATATGCAAAAGCTAAAGCTTATTTGAACATAAAAATTTTTTGAGCTTGTGACACTATTGAATAGATTTTTTTAATATGTATTTCAAGATTTAACTAGAAAAGGTTTAATGGGGCGTAGATGGGAAAATGATTAATATGTAATAACTAGATTTAAAAAAAACCGATCTTATTTTAAAACACTTCCAAATAATTTATTGACATGAAAGTGTCAACCTTATTTTAAAAATTGTATTGTAAGTTCTAACCTTTGGTTAATCTCCCTTGGAGTCTTTGATTTTCCTTTTTCAGAAATTGTATTGTTGTTTCTTGTCTTCTCAGCTGTAAGGAGACGATCAATTACTTAAAACAATTCAAATAATATTAAAAGATAATAAAAAAATTCCAAATTTAATTTATAAGAGTCATAATTCTGTGATTAGTGATTACTTTTGGTGATAAATACATTGCTGCATTGGAGGTGAATGATATATGTTCCTATATATCTTAATACTTTTTGAAAATGCATCACAAATATTTTTTATTTTAAGAGTTCATTCAGATTGCAGAATTTTTTATCATTCTGAGTATTTATTAGTAGTATCTCAAGCCTATTTTTTTTTCAAATATATCAATGTAAAATACACAGGAATTAAATGCAAAGTTATTTAAGGGGATATGACAAATTGTAGCTTCTGGTGAAGAGTGATTAGTTATGGACATTTCTGTTCTAGTGGCTTATGTCAATAAACCATTAAAATAGAATTCACTCAATTGTCAATTTCACTGAAGTAATCAAAGTAGCTACAATAAGTAAAATTGTTTGACTGCCCATTTTTGAATATGTATTCCTTTGTATACAATAATGGGGGGTAGGTTGTCCATTGAGGCAACAGAGCTGCAGTTACTTTGGCAATTATTTCAAATGTTTATTCTTTTTTGATAGCATTTGCTGACATTTCTTTATTGATACTTTGGTGATCTTATTGAATGAATGACAAACATAATTTTATTATCATATCTTATGATAAAGGTTTATCACTAAAAATCTATTCTCGACCTGGATATTTAAAATAATGTTAATCTTGGAATTGCTTGGGAACCATTCGAAAAATAAAGAATGATGAAATTAATTACAATATTAAAAGCTACATAGTATTAACTGAATTAAAAAAATAATTAGATTTGTGATAAATTGACTTGGTCTGAGCTACCCCTCCCAAACTTTACCTATACATCCAGGGTAGGATAACCTGAATGATTATCACTGCAGTAGTAGCAAAGGGAAATTGAGTTTCAAGTTCAGTGAATCCATGTTTGTATCAGCTGTATTGACTATTTATTTAAACAACAGCTTCTTATCTACAAACTTGTAATGTCTGCCAACTGGGTTTTTAAAAACTAATAAATAATAATAATAATAAAAAAACAAATTAAAAAAATGTGCTAAAAATTAAGCATATGTTTGCACAATTTTATTTCATTATGATCCACAATTAGATTCAGCTAAGGAATAAACTAGCTACCATTTTATAAATTTTACATTCACTTTTGCAAATTGCTTCTCTATATGTTGTAAGGATGCATTAAAATAATCATTCAACTTTTAATATTTTTCAAAATACAGCTCCAAGATTTCCCTATTTGTTTTTCCAAAAATATTATATTCAAAAATATGAATTATTCCCTCATTGTATATTTACTACTAATTATTACTGCTTAATTTACGTACCAAGTTATGAAGTCGTAGAACTTCTTGTTGCAGTCTTGTAAGACATGTAACTTGAGTTTGATAAGCTTCCAAACTTTTCTGTCTCCTACATAAAACAAACATTCATGCACCAAATAAATTTTTGATAATATTTTAAAACTATTTTTCAACAGAAATATGTATTCCCTTTCCCATATGTGTCAGCCCCTCCCTTTCTTCTTTAACAGAAAATGAAAGAAAAATATTTGAAATACCATTTCTCCACTTCTTCATCCATGGCTACCACTGCATCTGCACTGTTCCAATCTTGAGCTCCTGGAAGAGGGGGATAATGACCTGAAAATAATTTTTAAAAATTGTTTTATTTTTATCACCATGTGGATACAAAGATACATGAAATATTATGTCCTATTAATATTTTCTTTAGCTTTATCATTCTAAACTCTAACTTTAAATTAGGATTGAATTATTCAAAATTTGTTATTAGAAATTCAGTTATTGATGTTTTGCATAAAAATTTTATGATGTACCAAGGTTTATATGTGTAGTAACTAATAGTGAATACTAAATATTTAAAAACATCTTTAAAAATATCTTTTTAAAAATATATTATTAAAATAATGCATTTAAATATTAAAATGCAACTAATCATTCTATGAAAGGGTTTTTCCAATGTTTCATTGTAGAAGATTCCCTTTTATTTTTGCTACACCAGAGTATATTATATATTAACTATAGGAAATTCCAATTTTCGTTACTAGTCTTAAGTTTTAGCAAATATGTATGGGTGTTTTAGTGTTTAAAGAGGGCAATAAAGCTGTGTGATTTTTAATTAAAGTGGTTTTTTTTTGTAAATTTTTGCAAATTAAAAACTTGTTACTCAACCTATTGCATAAAAAACGGTTTAAAATCTATTTCTTTTAGATAAAGAATTTTTCTGTTTTAACTTGTAATTTCTTTAATTTCTAATTTGCTAAAATTTATAGGAATTATATATATAAATAAAAACTGGAGGCAAAGGTTTTAAAGTAATAATAATAAAAAAAGTTTAAATATGCGAGATCTTTTACTAGAAAATTTAATTTTTCAGATTTGAGAAGATAATTTTAAAATTTTTATTCAATTCTGAAATTGATTTAATATGATTTTTAATTACTATGTATCATTCAACCTCAAAACGAATAGTTGTCTTTCACTTAGTAATTCATAGACAAATGGTGCAAATTAAATATAATGAATCTGTGTTAAAGGGAATATTGAAATTTTACTGTTTAATACTTATGTTGATAGTGAAATTCACTGATGACGTACCATCAAATGGTGGTAAGTAGCAAAGTAATGTGCCTTTTGGACAACCATCTACTTCAAGTTCCCTGAAAGAACAGAAAAAGGAAAGTGAGAAGTGATCCAAAAAATGAAAGAAAAACCATTCAATAATAAATGTATGAAAAATTTTTTAGTCAACAAGCACTTACATGATGAAATGCACTTTGAAATTTAATGGCTATGCTTTTAGCTTGATTATTTGTATTATTTCTTAATATTGATTGGGTTTGTCGCTTTTTATGACTTTCAGTATCGATTAAATGCATACTTCTTTCAACTTTTTCAAAACATTCTCTGAAGACGAATCTAAATTATCGTCTTTCAGTTTTATAATGGAATAACCAACATTAAAAAAAATCATTGAAGATTTAAAAAATAATAAGCTTAATATAAATATAATTTAAAATTTATTAGAAATTGGCAATTTAGGTTACCAAATGTCTTTACGTTGATAAAAAAAATTAGGTATGAGGTTGATTACCATCGTTTTGAAACCTATCTGATAATTTTTGAAATCCACCAATGTGAAATCCCTGACAGAATAAAGACAATTGTGTGGAAATCTTTCTCTGTTTGTATTTACTTAGTAAGATAAAAATAACCCAGAAGTTAAGATGCTAAAAATATGTCTTTGCCAAAAAGTATTCTTTCTACATACATACATACCGAAATCCATTTGATGCTAAAAAAACTCTGCAGCAATACATTCGAAAGAGACATGGAACAATCAATAAGAAAGTTAGAATGCAACTTAACCAAACTAAAAATGAAGTAATCAATATGATCAATGCACTGTAAGGTGAATGAATTCCTAATCAAAACAAAGTGAAAAACTTTCTATTTGTTTTATTTGCTTCGTGAAGTTTCAAATAATGGTTTATATCTTCTGTGCCTATTAAAATGCTATTACAGAATGAAATGGTATAGCCCCAGGGAAAAGCCAGCAAATGATTTCATTTCTTTGATTTTAAAACGATGCATTCATGTTCTTTGAATAATGTATTATTTTTCGGAACTACCGCTTCAATTGTTGCAATAAATATACATTAGTATGCACATTACATAGATCTAACTTTTATTCTTAATAATGCTTGACAAGATCTAATTTTACCCGAAAAAATGTATCTTTAGTTGTCAGATGGTCGAGCAATGGCAGTTAAATAAAAAAAAAAATTAAAATCAGATTTCAGACAATTTAAGTATGGCTGATATACTTTATATCTGATGGTATGGGTACATGACCTCCGCAAGTTGGTGTGGTGCAAAGAAATTAAATGTCTGCTTAAATATTTTATATATCTTTATCAAAATTAAAATTACCTGCTCATTCTAAGTCGCGTATCTTTAAAGGGGATACTAATCTAAGAAATTGCTTAAAAAATATAGATAAACGTGTGCAGAATAACTTTTTTTATGCGAGACAAAGTACCGTGGGATTTTTTCCCTTAACGCATAAAACTTCATTTTCAATATGTGATTGTACTGTATATTTTCGGGCATTGAAAACTGCTTGTGCCATGGTATTTAAAAAAAAAATTAAATTTGAATATTTTATTACTATATTAGCTATTGTACACTCAATTTCGCTCAATTGTTTGTTCCACGTATATTTTAGAAAAAGTGTAATACATATAATTCTAAATCATAGAATTTTTAATACTGAACTCATTTCAACCTTAATCCTAATTGTTTACTTTTCTAAAATATCCGAATAAAAAAAATCGGATTCTTCGAGTTTCCTCCTCCGCAATTTATCTACATATAATTGGATTTATCATGCGAGAAATATGAAGTTCTACTCGTAGGTTCCTAATAGTGTTTTAAAAAAATTAATTTAAGAGAGAAAAAATATCATAAAAAAACAACTTTAAAAACTGTTTGGTTCGGATACTTAATTGCTTCTTTAAAAAAATGCATTAATTGGTTATTGACTTATGGTATTATAAAAATGTATTAATCTTTAGGGGCGGGGGAATAAATAAAAGCTATGCAATGTGTGTATGTCCTAACTGTCCAATGATCGAAGTTGAACTTATAGATGACGTTTATTAAGAATTGTGTTTTGGAGAAAAAAGATATTAATTTGTGAGTAGGAATATTTTTGTTCCATAGGTATGTACTACGAGTTGGACATTTTAAATAGTTCAAGATAATATGGTCTATGTCCTTTTCTTGTTCGAAGATTGTTAATAAGATTGCTATCTAGTTTATATTTGCCTAGTAAGGCCCTTCTCTTATTTTTAAGTCATGGAGTAAATGATAAAATAGAAGGAATATTTATCTTCTAAATTTTCTTATTACTTGTTATTTATAATCGATATTTTCTGGTAATATGTGATACCTTTCTTCAACTGCAATCTTTTCAAAGTATAAGTTCGATACTATGACCGCTTTTGTGAGCCGTTTCATTCCAAGAAACATTGAATGGAGTTCAAATCAATAACATTTTCGGTTTACTTAGCTATAATTTAAAGTTATAATTAAGCTTAGCTAAGATTATTTTCCTAAACTATTCTATGGGTAAATTCTGTGATTTGAAAAAGAAACTTTTCGAGCCTTGAAGGACACAGAACTTATTAGCGAATAGTAATTTTTTTTTCTAAAACTGAGAGGTTATCAATGGCTTGCTGCATCGTTAAAGATTCGGTCATAAAGATGGTATTCATTCTTTCTGAGCTAATGGGCATATGTGTTCCAGAGTTCGGACTTCTTTTCCTATTGGGTAAATAAATCCTGTTTACATAGATTATCATAGAAAAAAACTATTTTTACATGGGATTTAAAATTTTAATCATGCAAAAGTCGGATAAAAAAAGTTAATGGGTTGAACTCGATAAATGAAAGATTGGGTGAAAAAATAATGCTCGATTTCTCGCCAAATACTTCATAATCGTGTTAATAATAGTTAAAAAAAATTCTCCAGATTCCCGCCATCTTGGATGACCACCAGAAATGGTTACAAATGATTTTTAGGGTTACAATAAAAATTGTCACAATTATATTTGATTAGAAATCATCTATACTTATAATAAAGCTCTATGTGTGTGTGTGTGTGTTGGCGCTCTACAGGCCAGACCATTTAACCTACAGCTACAAAATTTGGCACGTGTATACCTTGGAGGCCGGGAATGTGCACCTGGGGGTTATTTTTCGAATTTTTAATTAGAATTTTATTTATTTAAGAATTTAGTGAAATTTTGGCGTGTTTCTGTTATAACTTCCGAAAATATTACCGCACAAAAAAGATTTTTACATGAAGTTAAAGATCAAAAATTTATCTTTTAAATGATACCAATTTTTTAACCTTAAAATTAAATTTCTATTTTTAATGAATTTTTAAATAAATATTTTAACTATATTTTTCAACAATTTTTTTCGTACAAAATAAAAATAAAATTTAAGCTGCACGAGCACGTTTCGCATTCATGGGAAAAAATTAACTTTTTTCAAAGTAAATTAAAAATAAATTAAATCTTTTTAGAAATGAAATCTGCAAAAATATAATTTTCGGCACGTGTCTGTAGGAAATGAAACAAATATGAAATAGGATTTTTTTTCTAAAAAATAAATACAAGAAAAATTATTTTATGATCTTTTACACTCTCTATATTATTAATCCAATAAATCAGTTTTATTTAATATGAACAGGATATCCATTCAAATCAGGGCCACATAGCTAATTTGTAAACCTTTAGTAAGATACAGATCTGCTAAAATGGTCTAAATGGAAAATGATTATATTTTATGTAACTTGATTCAATAAATGCTCTAATAAATAACGAATTTTTGATTTTACATAAAGCTTCTGCTGTGGAAATCACGAATAACAAAATGTTCTTGAAACACTAATATTTTAAATAAAAAGAGTTATTTTCCAATCAATAAATCAATCACTTAAACTGACTCATTTATGAAAATTTGAATATCACTATTCAATAAAAAAAGGATAATTTTAGATTTTCCATCGATCGTTTCAAAGAAAATACGCCAAACAGCGCGCAGGTTTCTCAAGATTAATTGGCCTAAGATTATGAGAATATTGAGTTTTTCTAAATTTTTAACATTCAAAACTTCATAAATAAGTCTTAGTTGATCGTGGAAAATAGAAGCATTCATTCATTTATTTAAAATTTTTTGTGTCCAGAATATTTCTCAGAATATGATACCTTACTGCATTAAATTTAGACTTCATAATTTTTGAAATATATTTATAGGCCGGAACAAAATATTATTATTGATTTCATTTCAATCCTTTTGAAAGCAAAGCTAAAAACTGAATTTTTTGCTGAATCCGAGGAATTTTTGTTGAATTATTCTTTGAGATATTACATAAATTATGAAAAATATTTTGTAGTTCACATAAGACTTAAATACCGAGCGATTCTGTTTGCAATGCTCATATTCAATAATAATAATTGTAAATAAATAACAATAAAGATGATAAATAAAATAAAGCGCTTGGTTTTATTAAAAAATATCTTTATATTGATTGCAATTTCATCATTTTCACTTTAAATTAAAGTTGAAGTTTTACCGGAAATGACAACAAATTAGCAATATATATAGTAAATTGAACGAAATGATCTAAACAACAGTATAAGTTTGGTATGATTATCAAAATTTGAAGATTAAGAATGTTTTTTTTTGAGAATCTATTAAGAGACCAGTTACTTAAAATATTTAATTGAAAATTGTAGCGAGCGGTAATACTGGCGAACCGGCTGGTCGCCAAAGGCGGCTAGTTCCAAAATAATCCAGATTTGGCGATCGTACATTAATCATATGTCGAGCAGAGATTGATACAATAAAACGTATGATTATAATAATTATACATTTTCATATCAACTGCTACTAAAGCAGAATTCCAGCAATTACAAAATTTTAATAACTCACAAGAAATAATTTTCACGGTTTAAGATGAGCGTGGAAATACCAGTGTGCATATAAATAAATATATTTAAAAAAATTTTTAAATTGTATTTATTTTTATATAGAATTTATTTAATAAACTCAGACTATAAGCCAGCCAAATATATTTATGGTTTTCTAATAAAGTTTTGAAATTGAAAACTTTTATACTTTTAACTGTTTAACTAACTGTAAAATATAACTTTAAAACTTATATAAAAACGTACTACGTAACAAAATCAATTAAAAGTTACATAAAAAAAGTAAATTCTTCAACTCTGATAAAAGCATACCAGAAATATGATTAAACACTGAAATAAGGTTAATATTGCCACATTGAAAAGAATAAGTCGACTCTTCATGGCCGAATGGTCATAGAACTGATCTCATAATCAAGGGATTGCGAGTTCAAATCCCGCGATTCTCAGTTTGTGTAAATATTTAATTAATTGATTTTATGTTTCTCATTGTTTCATGTTACAGAAGATTCTGGACATTTCTTTAGTTTACCAGACAAGTGTTCTGGACTTTTCTTACTGTCTCCAGAAAAGTATTCTGGAACTTTCCCTGCTAGTATAAAAGCAGAAGATTTGTCAGTCACTGTGTTCTGAGTTCAGTTAATAAATTGGTTTAGCTCTACTTCTTGTGTGTGATATTAAGATCTATACTAAAGTATCTACGTTACATTCTTTGGTGGAGGCGCCGGGTACGATTCCATTCAGCGTGGAAACCGATTTACGAAGTAATCGCCTTAAAGGCCTTGAACCAGAATTTGGACTTGATCACCCATCACACAGAAAGACAAGGGAAATGCCTGTGGAACAGGAAACTAAATCTGTCATCCTGATACCAGCACAGCCACAATACAGAAATCCATCTGTATTTAAAGGAGACGTGGCTTAAAGAATACGATAGAGTGTCAAGATTCAACAGATGGAATGACATGACTTGTCTCGCAAATGTGTTCTTCCTGGACGGCACAGCGAAACAATGGTATGAAAATAATGAAGATGAATTGATTTCCTGAGAGATTTTCCAATCAATGTTAATAGAGGCATTTGGAGAAACACAGCACTATGTAAAGAAGGCAGCATATGAGCGAAAGAATAGAGCACAAAAATCTGGCGAAAGCACGCAGTCATACATCCAAAGCGTGTTGGGGTTATGCCATCAAGTCAAACCAGATATGTCAGAAGAAGAGAAAATGTCTCATCTGATGAAAGGAGTCGCCGAAGATGTTTACCAGGCACTGTTGACGAAAGAAATAACCACTACAGAGAACTTTATTAAATGGTGTAGAACGATCGAAGAGATGCAGCAAAAGAGGATTCGGGGTTGGAAATTTGAAAGGCTCCCGAATGTCGTACCAATGGCTGCAATTGACCAACAACTGGATCTGGTATCACTAGTACGTCAAATAGTGCGTGAGGAGGTCCAGCGCCTCATATCCTCAGTAGTCCATCCCGAACTCCAAGACAAAGACATTGAAGCCATTGTTCGAGAGGAAGTGGAAAATGCATTGGCTCCTTTGTCACAGACAACACCAGAATGGACAAAGGTCAAACGAAGACGCCCTTCTTCCTATGCTGACGTTGCCAGATGACCTACGCCCGTAGCAGTAGCACAGCAACCACAGAGGAAGACAGATGTCTGGCGCACTCCTGATAGAAGACATAGAAGACCCGTCTGTTTCCATTGTAGCCGCCCTGGCCATGTAGTTCGATACTGCCGAGATCGAAAAGCTATTTTTGAGGCATATCGAGCTAATAGGAGAGATTTTGGCCTTCCGTCGTCGAATGAGGGACGCTATGCCGATGAATACAGACGATCAGCAACCCGAGATTTGTCGCCCAGCCCATCACGAGGACGATCGCCGACACGCCGCTATAGATCTGCGTCGCCATATAGAAGATCCAGTCATTCTCCTAGCCGGAGAAATGAGGGAAACTAAGCAGTGCGACCTTCCTTGGGGGGGGGGGGGGGTGAGACCGCTAGTGACAAAAATCCTCCGATTTCCGCAAAGATGTCCGGAAACAACATTGAAGTAATCATCGACAATGAGCCAGTACCTGCCCTTGTGGACTCTGGAGCCTCATTTTCTGTTATCTCGGAGAAGTATCGTCGCCTACTGAAGAAAGTTATGTTTCCAACCAGTAACAAGGTTCTTTTGAAAATCGCCGATGGAAATTACTTGAGACCAGTGGGAAAATGTACGCTTCGTCTTGAAATCAATGGCCGACCTCAAGCTTTTGAATTTATTGTTTTGCCACAGTGCAGTCACGATACCATCCTTGGTTGGGACTTTTTGGGCACTTTTCAAGCTGTTATAGACTGTGGCCGTTCGGAGCTCTTGTTTCAAGACGTCATTAGAGAATCCCAAACTCAAGACTCCAACCGTTTATTCGCGTTGGAAGACTATACAGTACCTGCTAGTTCTATCAGAAAGATTACTGTCTTAGACCGTAAGAACCATCGAGCTATCGACGTAATAGCAGAGGGAAATAGGATGCTCCTCTTATACAAGGAAGTTGCCATCCCATCTACTATAGTTACGCTCCTTAATGGTAAGGCCGAACTATGGGTTGTCAACGGACAAGGACAACCTCGGATCATCCCTAAAGGCATGTGCCTCAGGTATGCCGAACCCTTATGCGAAGACTATGTAAATACCATAGACGAAGGATCGCTTTATTCCATGACCACTTCAAAGGCAAAGTTAGGTGTCATTGACTGTACCACGATGATAGCTCCGGATTTGAGGATCGACCAAAAAGAATGTTGCATCTACTTCAGAGGTTTTCAGAAATTTTTGATCAAGAAAGGAAGTCAACTCAATGTAAAACACCGAATAAACACAGGCGACTACTTACTTATCAGTCAGAGAGCTTACAGAGTGTCCCCATCTGAACGCCGCATTATCAGTGAGGAGGTAACCAAAATGTTAGAAAGTGGCATCATTCAACCATCAGAAAGACCATTGTCATCTCCAGTCGTCTTGGTCAGGAAAAAAGATGGAAGCTGGCGTTTTTGTGTTGATTATCGCCGACTCAAGAAAATTACCAAGAAAGACTTGTATCCATTGCCGCGTATTGATGACACCCTTGGATTGCCTGAAGGGGGCAAAATATTTTTTTTGTCTATGAACCTCTACTCCGGTTACTGGCAAATAAAGGTTGAAGAAGCCTATCGAGAGAAAACAGCTTTTATAACACCTGAAGGATGATACGAGTTTAAAGTGATACCATTTGGCTTATGCAACGCTCCTGCAACTTTTGAAAGGATGATGGATAATCTTCTGCGACATTTAGAATGGACAATGTGCCTTTGCTATTTAGATGACATTGTGGTGTTCTCAGAAACATTCGATGAGCATATTCAGAGGTTGAATACCGTCCTTCAGTGTATACAGAACGCAGGCCTTATCCTTAATCCAAAAAATGTCGCTTTGGAGCAAAAGAGATAAAAATCTTGG
This sequence comes from Argiope aurantia, assembly GCA_026543865.1. NCBI lineage: Eukaryota > Metazoa > Arthropoda > Arachnida > Araneae > Araneidae > Argiope > Argiope aurantia. The sequence continues at coordinate 118,480 of JAPMOR010030028.1, forward strand.
GACACCTAGTATCCAGTGATGGTGTACGACCGGACCCAGAAAAAATAAAGGCCGTGAGTGACTTTCCCGTGCCTAGGAATATCCATGACATCAGAAGCTTTCTGGCACTTTGCTCTTACTATCGACGATTTATAAAGGGCTTTTGCCATAAAGCCGAACCTCTACAATTGTTACTGAAGGGGGACACAAAATTCTGTTGGGGACCTGAACAATTGGAAGCTTTTAATAATTTAAAGAAGGATCTTACCTCCGATCCTATCTTAGGGGTTTATGACGAAAATGCACCAACGGAACTTCACACTGACGCGAGTGGATACGGAATCAACGCAGTATTAGTTCAAATACAAGATGGGAAGGAAAAAGTAATAGCTTATGCATCGCGTACTTTGACGAAGGCTGAGAGAAACTATTCCACAACTAAAAGAGCTATAACTAAGTTTCGGTCATATCTCTTTGGAAAGGCTTTCAAGATCGTCACTGACCATCATTCCCTGTGTTGGCTGACAGGACTGAAAAATCCTAGATGGGTGCTAGATTGGCGCTGCGACTCCATGAATACGACGTATCAGTGGTGTACAAAAGTGGAAGGAAACACAAAGATGCTGATAGTCTGTCCAGAAACCCATTAAAAGTCGATGATTCATGGTCTGGGGATTCCATAGGGGCCTCTTTATTCACTAATCTCTCAGAAGAATAGATGAAAGATCCAGAATTAGCAAGAATAATAAGAGACCAACAAAGTACCGAAGCAAGTAGGCTTGGAAACATTGAATTAGTTGAAGGAGTCCTCTACAAGAAGAATTTTGATCCTTCCGGAAAGAAATTTCTACCAGTTATCTCGAAGCATTTACGGCTCAGCATTCTAGAATCTCTCCATGACGACCCTTCCGCCGGACATCTAGGAATCACCAGAACGTATGATAGAATAAGAAAGCGATTTCATTGGCCAGGCTTGTACAGAAATGTTCGAAGATATGTGATGCACTGCCGAGAATGTCAAAGGAGAAAATCTATTCCTCAGAAGCCACCAGGTCATCTCGTGCCTATTCCACGAGCTGCCGCTCCTTTTCATCGCATCGGAATCGACCTGCTAGGACAATTTCCAAAATCGGACGACTGCAACAAATGGATTGTAGAATGCACCGATTATTTGACACGGTGCGCAGTCACCAGAGCTTTACCGACGGCGGAAGCTACACAAATCGCCAAATTCCTACTAGAGAACATAATGAAGCTCCACGAGTAGCATGGAGCGAAGTACCTGAAGCATGGAGCTCCACGAGTGATCATAACAGACCGTGGACAAGTTTTCCTTTCCAAGCTGGTGTCCGATATTAATCGCCTGTGCAATATCACTCATCGAATGACAACAACCTATCATCCGCAGACAAATGGACTTACAGAGCGATTCAACAAAACGCTAGCAGATATGCTTTCTATGTATGTTGATGTCGAACAGAAGAACTGTGACCAGATATTGCCGTTCGTCACATTCGCCTACAACACTGCCAAGCACGACACGACAGGTTTTACGCCCTTCTACCTACTACATGGGAGAGAAGCTGAAACGCCATTGGATACGATGTTTCCTCTCTGCCCCAACGAGTTCAGCCAAGAAGATTACGTCAGTCATCTGATCAATAAGGCTGAAGAATCGAGGCAATTAGCTCGTGCACGAAATCTCGAGGCTCAGCAGAAAGATCGCCGGCATTATGACTCCAAACATCGGATGGTGGCATGCGAACCAGGGGATTTGGTGTGGATTTTTATTCCAGTTCATAAAAAAGGGCTTTCTGAGAAGCTTCTCAAGAGGTACTTCGGCCCTCATCAAGTCTTGAGGCGGTTGTCCGACGTCACCTACGAAGTAGCCGATTTCGATCCTAATTCTAGAAGGCGGAAACAGAAGGAAGTTGTCCACGTCTTACGCATGAAGCCATACCATGACCCAGAAGAACAGGACGACCAACATTCTTATGAAAATATGGTGGTTCCGAAAAGAGACATTTCTCCAGAGACTATTCCCCGTGAAGACGCGATGACTTATACTGGCCCTGTGGCTCGATCAAGAACTAGAGCCACAAAATTAAATGTCATAACATCGAGACGCTGTTCTTCTAAGGAGGGAGCAATGCCGCATTGAAAAGAATCAGTCGACTCTTCATGGCCGAATGGTCATAGAACTGATCTCATAATCAAGGGATTGTGAGTTCGAATCCCGCGTTCTCAATTTGTGTAAATATTCAATTAATTGATTTTATGTTTCTCTTTATTTCCTGTTCCAGAAGATTCTGGACATTTCTTTAGTTTACCAGACAAGTGTTCTGGATTTTTCTTACCGTTTCCAGAAAAGTATTCTGGAACTTTCGCTGCTTGTATAAAAGCAGAAGATTTGTCAGTCACTGTGTTCAGAGTTCAGTTAATAAATTGGTTTAGCTGTACTTCTTGTGTGTGACATTAAGATCTATAATAAAGTATCTACGTGACAATATTTCAAAGGAAAATAAAGTTATTATTATTAAAAAATGAGTAAAATTAGAGAAATAACTGTTTAGAATAAAATTTATGTCACTAAAAAGTTAATTTTTAAAATTTTAAGATTCTGTAAAATAGATTTTGTGCAATGCTTAGTCCGGCAGTCATGGCTGAAAAACGTGAAACCTTTTAACCGCCCACTTTATCCCCTTTAGAGGCTCGTAGAAACTTTTTAATTGAGCAGTTAATTCTTCTAAGTGCTAAGAAACGCGTTTAACAACTTTTTTCAAATCTGTCGAGAGATAAGGAACTGTATACAGTTCAAACATATAAACAAATGGATTTTCAATTATATTGAGACAGAATGCTTTTATAAAATGAAAAGATTTACAAGAAGAAGCAGGATCGTATCTCGATTCTATTCAAAATTTGTGATATATGTAAATTTTGTGTTTGTTAAAATTCCGTGCAATTGTCTTCAAAAGTGTAAAAGTATGGAAAAACATAAAGCATAAATTTTATGACTAAGTGATAGTATTGGCCATGCGAAACCTGTTACTATGTCTCGAATCCAGATATCAGAAGTTAAAACTAAGGTATTTCGTGTTTGGATAAAAGAAACTGAGAGCAATAAAAGAGTAATAACTAAAAATTTAAATAAGAGATAAGTATTGAAAACAATTATAAAATATGCCTCCGAATTTTAATATAATTATATTAGGTTACCGTATGAGTTCATGATGTAGTGGCATATTTTGGATGGCCAAATCATCAACTTAAAGTAGTAAAAATGCTGCTATGCATTTTTTTCATGTCAAACTACTAGCTTAGATTATGAGCCAAGAAGGTGGTCCCGACTCTCGGGTCTTGTTACCTCATGCTGGTTCAAAATTGCAAGATTTTTTTCAAACAGTCTACGGGATATTGATGAAGCAAATCAAAGGCATGCAAATTTATTCAATAAAAATGTGAGATAATTGTTTCAACACAATATACGAATTCCATTCATTGAGTAATTCTTTTTTTTTTATATCCCTTCAAACTGAAATATGACATTCGAAATCTTACAAACTGTAAATTACCTAAAAGTCATTGAATCAGTTTTCCATTACTCAGAAGTATTTCGTATTTCTTCACAAGTATCGCAGACTTTTATAATAAAATGCATTATAAACGGTTTTATTCGCTTGACTGGAATGTTTTAGTTTGGTTCTGATGCGCTTTATAATTTTCTTTGTGTAAGATACAATTGTAAAAAAGAAAAAAAAAGCAATCTAATGTTGAATATTAAGAAGTGAATTTATGAATTATTATTATCATAATTATAAAGATAAAAAGATACAAGACACGAAATAATATTTAACACCGTGACTGCCATGGGGACTCAATGGTGACCGGCGGGTTTATATAAATTACATTATAAGAAATTCAACGCGATAATCAACGTGTTAAAAATGGAACATGGAATATTTAAAAAAAAAAGAGTTCGGAAAAAAAAACCACCTATAAATTTTTTATTACAAACAAACAAAGGAAAAACATTGATTTTACCAAAATTGCGATTTTTTTTGAGCTTAACTTTTATTAAAATTTTAAAGGACATTGAATTTTGTTTCATACTGTTTATGTGTTTCTATTTTATTGCATGCACCGGACTTAATAAAAGACACAACAATTGTAAACGAAGCGCATATTTAACAATTTACTATACTTTAAATTTAAACAACTATGGACATTTTTTATTTTCTTTAAAATATCCTAAAACATTTCGAAATAAATTCATCCACCTTTTATCATTTTATTTGTTTTTTACTTAACCTCATGGCGCTGATAAAGCAAAAGTTAATTAATGATCTTTGATGAAAGAGTTTGTGAAAATTAAGGGAATAGATAAAAGGGAAGATAAAAGTAACGGTAGCAATCATCGTCTCCGGAGTAGCTATTCTTCACAAGAATTTTGAAGAAAGGTAGAAGGAATTGCAGCGTTCGATTATCTTTCTTAAATTTTTTTGTAACTTTTCTCAAATAGTGACACAAAGGCGAGTTAGTTTTTGCGTTTTTTGATGTATTTGATTAAAATGTGCTTGAACCCACCTTCACAAATTAACTTTCTATTGATTTAAAGGATTTTGTGTATACTTATGAAGAATTGTTAGTAAAACATCCAAATACAATGAGCCAATATTTCCTCAAAGAAAGATTTTCATTTGAATGGAAGCAGTTCTTTCTTACTGGATATATGGCAAGTTCGCCTATTTAATTTTGGAATACATGTACATCTTAAATTAGGAAAAGTACAAATCTCATTGAAATTTTAGTTGGCAGGCGTAGTTAAGTTTGCCATGTGAACTGATTGTATTGCCATTTTGAGATTTGAAATTTACATTTTCAGTAAACTTTCCAGTTAATGGATTAATTGGGGAGAAAGACTATTTTTAAATCACAAATTGTGCGATGAACAATATTTAAGATTCTATATTTCATTTGAAATCGTGCTGCATAATATAAACATAAACGTAATACGCAGTAAATACTAGCCATTTTGAGATTTTCCTGATGAAATAAATTTTTAAAGTTGAAATCTACCAAAATTTAAATTAAAAAGCATAATACAGCTTTTAAAAAGAGTCAGAAGTAATATTTCATGAAAAAATTTAGTCGAAAAATTTATTAATAATAGAAAATTTGTTAAGAAACGAAACTTTTCAAAACATACTGAATCATTTCTTCCGATAAACCATGAGAGATTTAAAATTGAAATACAAAAATATCTGTCTCTGTGTTTCACTAAGACAATTAAGATGTACACTGGTGTGCAAAAATTAAGGACGAAGTCGAAAAATTAGCATATCAGCTGAACGAAGAGGCAGAGCGGACAGAAAGACCAATCAGGAGATTAAGTAAGGTGATGTACGGTAGCACATGCGCAGATATGCAGGTAGACGTAATGGGGGAGTGTCTGAGTAGTATAAAGCATGTTGTCGGTGTAAGATCAGTATTTCTGGCAAAGAGATTGTACACCGTATAGCAGTTAAAATCACACCGAGTTGCTGCCTCAGCGAGAAATAGCGAATAATCAATCTGTTAGACATCTGGATGCTTTTACCCGAGGTCGAATCATTGGGAAGTTGGAGGAAGGCCGCAGTGTGACAAGTGTGGCTGCAGAGTTCGGAATTGCTCACAGCATCGTTTCACGACTTTAGAGACAATTTCAAACTACAGGAACAGCTATCCGGGGGTTCAGTAGTGGTCGTCCACGAGGAACCACACCCGCAGATGACCGGTATATTGTCTTACAGGCCAGAAGAAACAGGCGGCAGACAGCGGGAGAAATCGCTAGACACACAACACAGGCGACTGGACGACCGATATCGCATTTTACCGTGGCCAGAAGACTGCACGGTGGTGGTCTGTTTGCACGACGCCCTATACGGTGTGTACCTCTAACGCCTGCCCATCGGAGAAGGCGTTCTCTGTGGTGCCGGGAACACCGGAATTGGAGAGACAATGAATGGGGACGAGTACTCTTTACAGATGAGAGCAGATTCAGTCTGAGTAGCGATTCTCATCGCATACTCATCTGGAGAGAGCGGGGAAGCCCCAATCATCCCTCGAACATCATTGAAAGGGACAGGTATGGAGGTCGAGGTGTTCTCGTTTGGGGAGGCATCATGCTTGGTAGTCGTACAGACCTTTACATCTTCGACGCAGGTTCAGTCAACGGGACCCGTTATTGTAACGAGATTCTTCTTCTATATGTGCGTCTTTTTAGAGGCGCTATGGGTCCGCAGTTCCTTTTCATGGACGACAATGCACCATGTCATCGCACAGTAGCTGCCGAACAGCTCTTAGAGAGTGAGGATATTGAACGTATGAATTGGCCGGCACGATCTCCGGATCCAATCCCATCGAGCATGTATGGGATTTTCTAGGCAGACGCTTGGCAGCTCGTACCTTACCACCAGTAACGATTCGGGAGCTTCGATTGGCGCTGCAAGACGAATGGGCAGCAATGCCTCAACAACTCATTGACACCCTCATTCTCAGCTTGGGCAGACGCTGTGAAACCTGCCTAGCAGTCAGGGGAGATCATATCCCCTACTAAAGACCGGATGTTTCTTGCTGGACACCCATCACAGGGATGTTTCGGCCTTCAGTCACATTGCGCTCCATGCTACTTTTTCAATAAAGCTTCTTTTTATCCCTCTGATTTCTCTTTTAGTAAGTGTTGCTTACATTACACATGTCCTTACGTATTGGGGATCTTACGGTATTAAATGTGTTGATTTGGAAAGCTTTTGTACAAAGTTATATTGAAAAAACCGTCTTGTCCTTAATTTTTGCATACCAGTGTATATGAGCCGTTTATTTTGAAAGTGGGGCAAGTCCATTTTTGAAAAGAACAGAGATAATGGCAGTTATGGATAAAACTTATGATCTTTTTATGAGTAAAAAATTTATAGTAAAAAAATATTTAGATTCTAGTATTTTGGAGGTGGACGTTTTAGCTCTTAACAGTATTGAAAATCTGTTTATTTTGAAAGTGGTGATTGAAATTATATTTGACCGAATATATTACACCAAAATTTAGCTCCGGTTGCTCTATGGTGAAGCAAATGTGGACATTTGACATCATGTCTGAAATCCATTGTGTTTCTATTTGTCTATTTTTGATATTGAAAATCGGTGGTTGTATAATATTTTTTAAATAATAAAAAGTATATCTTAATTTTGTCTGTCGATAATAATGTTTACTTCCATCACTGATTATTCAGTCCAGTGACAACGAAATAAATATCATTGATCACAAATTTTTACTGTCAGGACATTCATTTCTACCGAACGATCGTGATTTTGGAGTGGAACTATCCAGTAACTATTCAATACAGAAACCAGTTCCTTGCATATTCCCCAGGATTACTATAAAGTAATACAAAATTATCGAAAACATAATAAATTTTTACTACATGAAATGAAACATGGAAATTTGTTTTCAACTCAACCTCTGGAAAAAGCGGTTTTAAAAAGAAAGAAAAATACCGATGGAGAAACAGTGAATTGATTAACTATATGCTGAATCAGATTTACAAGGGATGCACCATACAAAATGTTCAACAAAACGTCGATAGAACGAGATGCTGAATTTAAAATTATCGATTTGTCAACACAACAAGGAAGGTAAATAATTCCAAGTAATTGCAGAAATATAAAATTATCTTTCATGTAAGAAAAAAGATTTATGTAAGATTTGTTATCTCCGTTGTTCTCCCGTTCATCTTGAATTTTTTTAAATGTTACATTTTGAATAAAATTCAAATTGATTATACCTACGTATAAACTGAAATATATAATTTCATTGAAATTCTTAATAAAACTGAATTGTTTGTTGTTATATTTTCTACTAGAATATTCTTGGTTTTGTTTCCCTTTTTATCAAATGAATAAATATTTATAAAAATTTGAATAGTATTTTGTTTTTATTCCTAAAAGAAAGGCTGATGCAACTGAAATATTATCTCCCAGTTAAATGAATGATTGCAATAATTCTTTAATTTTGAAAGTGAGGCAAGTTCATTTAGTTATAATGGAACTCGTATTTTTTTTTAATCAGCACTGTAAACACTATTGGATTTTAAACTTGTATTATCTGGTTCCACAGAATTCAAAAAATATATCTATTAATACTTACCAATATTTTTAAATTTATAGAAACGTAAACCTTAAAATATCTCGCAATAACAAAAAAATGGACTTGCCCCATTTTCAAAATAAACAGCTCATCTATCTATCTATCTATCTATACTTATAATAAAGCTCAATGTGTGTGTGTGTGTGTGTGTTTTGGCGCTCTACAGGCCAGACCATTTAACCTACAGCTACCAAATTTGGCACGTGTATACCTGGAAGGCCGGGAATGTGCACCTGGGAGTTATTTTTTCGAATTTGTAACTAGAATTTTATTTATTTAAAAATTAAGCGAAATTTTGACGTGTTTCTGCTATAACTTCCGAAAATATTACCGCACAAAAAAGATTTTTACATGAAATTAAAGATCAAAAATTTATCTTTTAAATGGTACTAATATTTTAATCTTAAAATTAGATTTCTATTTTTAATGAATTTTTAAATAAATATTTTAACTATGTTTTTCAATAATTTTTTTCGTCAAAAATAAAAATTAAGATTAAGTACGTTTCGCATTCATGGGAAAAAAATTAGATTTTTTCAAAGTGTTGCCATCACATTGACTAAAGCTCCAATTAAAAATAAATTAAATCTTTTTGGAAATGAAATCTGCAAAAATATAATTTTCGGCACGTGTCTGTAGGAAATGAAACAAATATGAAATATTATTTTTTCTAAAAAATAAATTCAAGAAAAATTATTTATGATCTTTTACACTCTCTATACAGGGTGTTTACTTAGTCTCGGACCCACTTTGATATTTATTGACTCATAAAATAATGAAGATATAAACAAACTTAAGGCATTTATTAATGGAATAACTCATATTTTCCTTTTCAGGTTTGCATATTTTTACTTTTGTAAATATCGTCTGCGCGTGTTTTTAATTTCAGATAATTTCATTTTCCAGTCTAAATATCTGTACTTTTCTAAATATCGTCTGCTTATTAATTGGATTTTTCTCTCTTTTGTTTTTGGCAACTATTGAAATGTTACGTTTACTTTTGATGTGTTTGTTCTATGTAGTACTTTTGTATGTGATGTTTTATTCGAGCGGATATTAAGGAGAATGCATACACCACAAGCACAGATTTTATGGTGGTCATAGAGTTAATTTCCAATCAACTAAATCACTGACTTTTAAGAGTTAATTTCCAATCACTTAAACTGACTGATTTATGAAAATTTGAATATCACTATTCAATAAAAAAAGGATAATTTTAGATTTCCCATCGATCGCTTCAAAGAAAATACGCCAATCAGCGCGCAGGTTTCCCAAGATTAATTGGCCTAAGATTATGAAAATGTTGAGTTTTTCTAAATTTTTAACATTTAAAACTTCATAAATAAGTCTTAGTTGATCGTGGAAAATAGAAACATTCATTCATTTATTTCAAATTTGGTGTGTCCAGAATATTTCTCAGAATATGATACCTTACTGCATTAAATTTAGACTTCATAATTTTTGAAATATATTTATAGGCCGGAACAAAATATTATTATTGATTTCATTTCAATCCTTTTAAAAGCAAAACTAAAAACTGAATTTTATGCTGAATCTGAGAAATTTTTGTTGAATTATTCTTTGTGATATTACATAAATGATGAAAAATATTATGTAGTTCACATAAGACTTAAATACCGAGCGATTCTGTTTGCAATACTCGTATTCAATAAAAATAATCTATTTCTATACTTATAAATAAAGCTCAATGTATGTGTGTGTGTGTGTTGGCGCTCTACAGGCCAGGTCATTTGGCCTACAGCTACCAAATTTGGTACATATATACCTTAGATGTCGGGAATGTGCACCTGGGGTCCCTTTTTTTGAATTTTTAATTAGAATTTTAATTATTAATTAAAAACTAACTTTTTAAAAGATCTTCCATTTTCCCCACCGCCAAATGAGTAAGGCTTCAGTTGTTTTTTTTCCCCAACAGTAATGAGGCTAGGGTTAACATTTTTCGGCCGATTATTTCAAACGATTCTGTTTATTTTCTTGATGTCTTATGCATTTAAAATTAAACATTGTTAATTAATCGATCTTTCAGATTCATTCTGAAGTACTTTTGAATTAAAATAACACAGAATAAAGGAAATTAAAAATTTCTAATCTGCATAACGTTACCCGAACTGGCGTATAAAAATTCACACATTTGCATTACCGTAACTGGCGTTGAAAATTCACGCATGCGCATTGTGTTCTGATTGTTGACAATCATTATCAACGAATGATTCTTGATTTAAATTAATTTTACGTTAGTTGCATGCTTTTGTAATTAAATTGTATTTATGTTAGTTATATATTTTTTTGTATATGCTTATAGTTTTAAGTACATCGTTTTTTAAGTAGTTTTTTTAAACCTGTTTTGGATCAATTATTTTAAACGATTCATTTTATTTTCTTAGTGTTTGATGCATTTAAAATTAAACATTGTTAATTAATCGATCTGTTCACGATGAATCTGAGAAAATTTTGTTGACAAATTCTTGAGATATTACATAAATTAAGAAAGATATTCTTTAGTGCCCATAAAGTTTGAACGCTCAGTGACTCTGTTATAAGTAATCATATTATAAAAAAATGCTTTGTTTCAGTAAAAAATATTATTATATTAATTGCAGATTAATTCTTTCCACTTTAATTTAAAGCATAAATTCTACGGGAGCTAACAGAAAATTAGTGAGATACATATTAGTTATGAATGAAGGCTTTTATAATATTATGAGTGAATTATATGACTATCAAAATTTGAAGTTTTAAAATATTCCGATGAAAAATCTATTAAAGTAGGAATTGCGTAAAATCTCTAATTATTAAAATTTAAACCAACATTAAGATTGGCGAACCAGCTGGTAGCCAAAGGCGGCTAGTTTTTTATAATATAAGTAAAATTTTTTCCAAAGTGTAATTAACTGCTGAATTAAAAATACACTTCAAGCACATATTTTGAAAATTCTCTATAGTTGCCGAGGAAATTGTTTATTACAATTATTCTTTTGAATAAATGGATAAAATGTAAAATTTCGAAGGAAGGCTAATTCAATTTTAAATATTCTTATTTGGCAAACGAAACCGATTGAACTAAATCATCTCAATTCTAAATGCTTTTTCTGAAAAATTTCGAACGAGTATTTAAAAAATAAAATATTACTTAAACAAATTTTAAGAATAATTTCTCTAAGTGATAATTTACAAATATGCGTGAATCCGATGACAATACTGGTGTTATGTCTGCTATCTGATCACGAAAAAGTGCACAGCGGTTCAAAAATATAAAATTAATAAAAGATAAATTTGCAGAGTTAAACTTTGGAAAGAAAAATAATTTACTCATGCGAACTTGATAGAACTTATAAACAATATTGTTATTACTTGAGCATTTATAATAGTTAAAACGTAAGTCAATTTTCTAATAATGGAAACATCATTATAAGGTATGACATCATTATGATTTAAAATTTGCAGATAAATTATACGCGAGTTTAATGTCCTAGAAACATCAAAAACTACTTACATTTGGAAAAAAATAAAATTTCTCATAAATATGAACTGCAGGTGTAAGTCTATAACTTTATGGAAGTGCGTTTATATTTTTGTTTTCTTTCGAGAGAAACTTCTCCGATTTTTCACGAAACTATCATCATTTGAATAGAAACAAAGGTCAACTTACATTGGGACAGTAATAGTATCAGTCGGAGGATCACATGGTTGTAAACCCACGAATAAACTGAACAGATTATTAGTCACGTGGTATTACTTAAATACCACGCAACTTCTGTGTTCGTTTTAGTATCCTGAGACTACCACTTTTCGACGATTCTATTTCACTAAGAGGTGAGACCTGCAAGGATGAGCGCATTTCAGGAATTCTTCGTCATTCTTTGATATTGATTTCCATTTCCACCCTATTAGATACTTTTTCGTTCAATTTTTTTCACTTATATATAAGTGTTATGTCGCTTCTAGTCGTATTATTTTATTTTAATTCAAAATTTATTTTATTTCCAAGTAATCCAAGTTTACTATATTGTTAAATGTAAACATCGTCCCCTTTCTTCTAACCCCCATTTTGACGAATTAAACTCATCCTAACACATGCGGAAAAGACCGATGGGTTTTAGAATCCGTTGGCAAACGATAATTTGTTATCTCAATATTAGACTAACATTCTCCGTTGAATATAAATGATATCAATTAAAAATCAACAAAAAGCATCAATTATATTGAAGGTTCTCTTATATATATATATATATATATATATATATATATATATATTACATGAATTAGATCGAGAATGTTCACATAAAACTGTCTAAATGTATATTATTCTAAAAGAATGGCATTTAGAAGACAAAAGTGATTCAAATAAACCGACGCTTCAATTCCAGAACTTTTCTTTAAAAAGTTCATTTCAGTATTACAAAAATAAAAATTCCTCGAAAAGGTATTTATAGACAGAAATTTTCCCCAAATATCTTGGCAATATTTTACAGAAGAATATCGGCTCTGTGATGTTACTTCCGCAATTTGGATGGTGAAAAGACGCATAAATGACATCGTTACCTGAAACGACTGTTAAGAATGAGATCGTCCGTGAAACTGTTCTTCAGGAAGAAGTTGAGAGCTGTGGGATCGGCTCTTACGACCAGTGCATCATAGGGTCCGACTTGAGATGGGCTTTTCAGCTTCTAAAAAGACAAAGAAAAAATTATACAAATCGTTTTTCACATATGATGTCATCACTTTCCCTGCTTTATCTCTATTAGGAGGATGAAAAGTATCGTGAAGTAGTTTAAATTTCTTTTTTCTCTTCTGGGCAATAGTTTTAAGAAACGAAAATATTATTCACCAAAAAAAATATAGATATATTTTGAAACAGAGATAGAATTAATGAAATAGAGAGCATTCTGTTTTTCGCGATATTTTTCATTTAAATTTCAATATGAAGCAATAAAAAAAAGGAAAGGAAATAGTCATGAAATTAACTTTCAATATTTTGGTTCGTTAAAATCTATTTTTTAAAACTCTATTGAGAAGTATTTGTTTAAGACGATATATATAAAAGTGATCGTGTTTTTCAGTATTTTCAGAAAATTTAAATGAGCCACAGATTGAAGATTATTTAACACTTAAAAAATTTTATCTGTTTTTTTTCCTGTTTTTTTAAAAACATTTTCTTAATTATTTGCTTTATTACTATGGCTATAAAATCGTAAATAAGCTTCTTTCGATTATTCATTGGATTACCAGTTCTTTTTCACTTATTACACCCACCAATTTGTTGAGGGGGGGGGGAGAGGATGAGACTCGAAAGATCAGTGGTACGATATAATGGTGGGGATCTATGGTACGTTATAATGGTATGGATTTAGTGGATATTATGGGTATAGGAATACGATAAATTGACATTTTCTAATGTTATAATACAATGATATGTTTTTAATGGTATTATCAGGACCGGCCATTTCTACAAATGGGCTCTAAAATATTTCTTCAAAAACAAACATAAAACGATTCAAAATAAACATTAAAATATTTGATGAAAAATGCATTTATTTAAATATACTTGTTCCGTGTTAAATCACTTTTGAAGGACAGGGCGAATGATTTTCGAATACATAGCATCATACTGAAAAATAATTAACAAATTATTACTTTTTAAAGCGATTCAAACGCGGGGCCAAAGAGGAAATCTACCTTTCGATATGACTTCACTTCTTTTTGCTATATGCCTCTCAAAAATTCTCTCCATTGTGAGAATAGGACAAAAATTTAGTATGGTTGTTCCCAAGTGTGTAATGTAAGTGTCATAGAAAGTTTCCATATTCCCTTTGTATCACTGGAATATATATTATATCTCACTGCATTATAAGCTTACTAGGAAACTATGTGTTTAGTTGCCCGAAAAATGAGCGTTTAACTTTTGATGCCCCCATACTTTCTTGAGGCCAGGATGCATTGTCCAGATGGTGGATACAACGATATGGATCTAATGGCATATACTAACCAGTCCATAATAGAGACAAACATTAAGATATTATAGCATCTGTAGATTTTCTGTCATTTTTTTTACAAGCTATGCCATTTTCTCACAATCATAACAGGGAAATATGGACCATAAAAGAAAAGATAAAAAAATGTAAAAATAAACAAATGGATAGAGCTAAAGCCCATATTGGAATATATGGTAACGAAAGGAAAGTTGAGAACACAGAAAGAGAGTGCTGATATAATTGTCCCCAAATCAAATCTTAAAATGGGAATTAATAGAAGCCATAAAATTTCAATGATTTGACAGATGGTACATGTCCAAAAATGGAAGAGCAACTTCTGACTTTATTCCTAACCCAGAAGTAAAAATACGAAAGTACCATCCACTACTAAACCAAATTATATCAGGACATTTGAGCTTACTTCCAAAGATTCTAATTTAAAATTGCGAAATTCATTCCAAAATAATTTCTGATGTAGCTTTAAAGCAAAACGCTAACCTTAATCGAAATTGTGATTTCAAAATAAGATAATTAAATTTACCAGCATTTTTCATTATTTCTAGAGGTTATAAAATTACTGAATGTAAATTTGTAGAACTAATAAATATAGCCAGATATATTTCCTATGAAATAATTCTATTTTTTGTATAATTTTCGAAAAATAATTTCCGAATGAGACAAATACCTTGAATTTTTTTTCTTTCATAATTTTAGTAAAATTATAATTTTTATTTATATAATATTCGTCGCTGTGAGCCGATTTTGTAGACATGGAATATTAATCAGAAATAAATGTGAATTAATACTATACGAATAATTTTTCAAATTCCTCATACAAGAAAGTATTCCGCTTAAGAGAGTAATGATCACTCAATTTATTATAATTTAAAAATTATTACTTTTAATCTATTGTTCACGCCTCCAAGTATATGAATTTCGGAATCTAAATCCTGTTGAGAAAATGATGATTTTTATTTGAATCTTTAGTATTAGAAAAAAAAATTCTGAAAGCATTTTAATTGGAATATTATAATAGTTTTATTAATGAGAAAATTTAATTAATTTTTATCATTAATTAATACTTAATTTTTAATTTTGTTTTTTAGGTAATTTATGCACTTATGAGCACTAATTGTTTATTTTTCTTATGGATTCATAGAATAACTTTATTGTTAAAATGGCTTAGTAATTGGAAAAGCTTGACAATGAATCAAACATGACACATTATCGCGGAAACGTTGATTTCAGCTTTTTCAGGATCGAATTATATCAATCTTGAGATCGATTAATTTTCTTTTATGTAATAATTCTGCAGTATTTTTAATATCTCAGGTATTTTTATATAAATTAATTTATTTTATTATTCAATTAATCATATTTATTTTACTTCTCGGTATTCATGTTTGGTGCTATCTATTATTTTAAAAAAAATCATTTTTTTCTAAGTTTACATTATGTCTGCACAATGTAATAGTTTATTTTTTGCATTGCTACTATTTTTAAATTAATTTATTAATTTTCATTTAATAATAAAACATTTATGATGTAAATAAATAGATAAAATGTAATAACTGAATGTTTTATTAATAAGTTATTAATAAAACATTTATTACATTTATGACTTACAAAAAATGCTTTAGTGAAGGTATTTTTATTTAAACACTTTATATTTTATAATACAATTCAAAAAATAAATTCAACATAACCTTTTTAAAATTATTATATTTTTTTGTATTTCTTATATTCATATCTGTAGAAATTATCGCATCCTTTCTTGAAAAACACAAACATCTTGCAATATAGTTTTAAAAAGGTTCGTTTAAATGTTTTAAGCAAGATAATATTTAATTGATTGAATTTCTTCGCAATAAATATTTGTCTAAACTTTTTAAACAGAAATTATTGTCGCGATAAATACCTTTTAATTCTTTTATTGATATAAATTTACTAAGAACATAAAAGAAATTTTTTTCTTTGCATTGCAGTTTAGCGATTATCTCAGATTTCTATGCTATCGAATTCCTTTTCAAGAAGTTCTGCAAAAGAAATCAAGCATATTAAAAATTTAATTTCAACTTTGTGATGAATAAAATATGAGAAAACAATACGTAAGATGGAGAAAAAAATAATAGAACTTATTCAGACTAACGAACCTCTTTTGCGACATTCTTTCAGTTATACTCTTTCAGGATATACCTTTTTCTCCATAAATGTTAGGCTTTTTGTCCTTTCACCAGTAACTGACTCAAGATTGATATATTGCCGAGTCTGTATCCAGTATTCTCCGTTTGAAAAGCCTTATTTTTTTTCCTGTCGTTTTCAGGAATGATTTCTCCAGAATTTCCCCCTCTTTTCGTCTTGCTTCAAGTGGGTAAAGTCAGAGATATAGAACAATCGGAGGGGAGGGAGAGAAATAGATTAGTATCGAACAAATCATTCAGTCGTGTCAAGAGTGAGATGGCAAAGAATTTAATCATTGCGTGAGATTGCCGATCTCCAGACCTATTTCATTGAACTTCTGGATACAATCGATCAGTTTCCTATGATATATCTTTTTCAGATGACCTTTTCCTATTATGTACTGTTTTTCTTTTCGGACTTTTTAGTTGAATGCTTACTTGTAAGAAGTACTGGGTCAATATCTGATATTTCTAGGAAGTGCTATTTTACTTTATCGTATACGTAGTATAGAGAAAGTATAGTAATTATGAAAAAAAAAGTCTAGTTCGATATTTTGACAATCTCTATGTTTTAGACCTCCTTAAGGTCGAAAAATACATTTTTGGAAAAGTTCAGTCTGTCTGTTTGTGACAAAAATAACTCAAAAATGCTTTGAGCTGGACGGTTGAAATTTGATATACGATCTTTACACCAAATTTGTAGATTTCTATCAATTTTGAGTTCAGATCTGTTCTCATGAAGCTTGTCTGTCCGACTGTTCGAATATAAGTTAACAAGATAACTACAAAACGAAGAAAGCTAGATGGATAAGATTCGGTATACATATTCAACATCTATTGTATGAACACCTATCAAATCTTGAGCCAAATCTAACAACGGGTTGATTGTCGATCTGTACTTATAGAAACATGTAAACGAGATAACTCAAAAACGCAATGACTTAAATATATGAAATTTGTTATTAGATTTTGTGTTTACAAGTGCAATTTCAGGTTGAATCTTTGTTTCAATCGTTTGAGAAAAATATGTCTAAAACACAAATTCGATTTTCGATATTATTAATAGCATGACAGTTGTTAATCGCCAAATAACTCGCCAAAGTTGACATGATAGATTCAATAAAAATACTGAATTCACGTCAAAGGTTAATATTTCGTAACTATTGTGCGTCAATGCCGTGGCAAGTTTATTAGAGAGTACGTTTTGGGAGATTATACCCGCTGGTTTGTTCGGTTTAGAGTAAGTTATAAATTGAAATCCAAATCAGAAAACCATTGGATCATAGTAATTAATCAGCTGCCTGCAACGACGTGTCTGACACATGCATCAAATTATAGAGTATCTGACAGTGAAACCTGCAATAAAGTCGTCAGTAACAATTAATTTAAAAGACAAAAATTAAGAGTGCACATTGAAAGCACCACAAGCAGTTTTTAGGATTGTTATGTAAAGGGAAATAAAATTATATTTTGGATATACAAAGTATTATATCATGAAGTCAATGAAGTATTTGACTTGCATCGCATGAAGATGAACCGACGCCATTAAGAGACAAAGATCACTGCAGAGGATTATGTTAAGAGTTTGCGACAAATTCTAATCAGAAAATATATAACATAATGTGATTATTATATTTTGATAGGGCATATTATATGTGAAAAAAAATGGAGTACAATCCAAATCATATATGAGAAGACGGAACGTATAGAAAGACAATAGTAACCTCTTCAGTTTCGTATTCGCAGTAATATTCTAGTCCAATTCTTGATTACCTAATCTATTGGGAATTTGGATTCAGAGAGTTAATTTCAGACTGCAGCAGTTGCTGAGAAGTCATTGGGTTATCATTCAAAACTTCTTCAACAATGGTATACGGTAAATAATACAAAAGTACATTTATTTGAGAATATGTGTGAAGGTTTATTGAATATCACTTTCACTGGTTTTTATATGTAATTATTTTTAGAATCAGAGGATTCAAAGGACAATATTTTTAGTATAGCTATGCGTTTCTTTTGGAAATTTTCACTGAAAAATTTAGTTTTAATTCTTTTTTGAACAAAAATATGCTAATCTACATATATAGTATAAAATGAAGTCTCCTGAAAACGTCTGTTTGTTTGAACTCGAAACACTCGAGAAATATTTAACTGATATTGGAGATATTTGTACCATTTTGTACGGAATTTATTGGAGAAGGTTCTAATATAATGAAGTCATATCAAAATTAAAAAAGGAGCTTTATAATTGCTATTTTAATTATTTTCCCACTATGATTCGCGCATGCGTAACATTTATTGCGCATGTGCGAAAACTTCAAATTGCGCATGCGCAAATAGAAAGATCTGCGGTATGTATAGTCGATACATTTCTTTGTGTGCCTCTGTTTGTTAGTGAATTACGCCAGAACGGCTGAACGGAATTGGATGAAATTTAGCATAGAAATAGATTATACTCTGGAATAGGACTAGGCTACTATTTATTCCGGTTAATTGAGTGGTTATTTTTTTATTAATTAAAAACTGACTTTCCCGCCAAGAATCCTTTCATTTCTTCACCTCCAAATGAGTAAGGCTTCAGTCTCCCCCCCCCCCCACGCTAACGAGGTTAGGCTTAACATGCTTTCGACCGATTATTTCAAACGATTCTGCTTATTTTCATAGTGTTTGATGCATTTAAAATTAAACATTGTTAATTAATCGATCTTCCGGATGCATGCTGAAGTACTTTTAAATTAGAATAAAACAGATTAAAG
The DNA here is from genome assembly GCA_026543865.1 of Argiope aurantia. NCBI lineage: Eukaryota > Metazoa > Arthropoda > Arachnida > Araneae > Araneidae > Argiope > Argiope aurantia. The sequence continues at coordinate 137,570 of JAPMOR010030028.1, forward strand.
GAAATTAAAAATTTCTAATCTGGATTGCGTTATCCCAACTAGCGTAGAAAATTCACGCATTTGTGTTACTCCAATTGGCGTTGAAAATTCACGCATGCGCAGTTTGTTCTTATTGTTGACAACTGTATTTTCATTTTAATTAAAAGTTTAAAAATTATTTGTATTATACTGTTGTAGCTATCTCAATCTCGATCGATAAATAAAATAGACATGATTTAAAAAAAATACGGACTTGATTTGAATCTTCTGTTAGCTCAATTCCGCAAGGACCGCAATATAGTTCTGGCGAAGGCCAGACGGCACATTCCGTTTTCAAATTGCCGCTTAATCTTGCAAGCAAAGATACCCCAACACATCACCAAAAACAGCGGTCGGGAAGTCCTTTTGCAGCAGCGCAAGTTAATATTATGGGGTGAGTGCACAATGTTGCACAGGCATGCATTAGAGACGTTAAACTGCAGCCTGCAGGACATCTGTGGCAACTAGACGGTAATGGGCGGCGTTGTCGTTTTGCTCACAATGACCTGTTTGCACTTTTAATGAGCACTTGCTAATTATCAAATCCCCTCCAGCTGTCGAATAAATACAAGACTGCTTTATCATAAGATATCGTGCAGAGGCTGGATGGCACAATTTCCACGCGAACGAAGTCGCCGGTAATAGCTAGTATTTAATAAAATTTATTCATAATTTGCTTTTTTTTTGAAATGCAAATGATATCTTAGAAATTATAAATAACAGTTGTTATACCTGTACAGGAATGCTTTGTGTAAAATACTTGTATTATAAAAAATTCGTATGAAAAATATTCCTTTTATGAACGGATTTTCCATAAACACTCAATTTTTTTCCTGTATCAGAAACGCGGAGGTTAAAATTAATTTGAAACTGCATTTGGGGAAATCTAATATATATGCATTGAATAAACTGAATACATTAATATAAATGTGAATTATATTCTTTATCTTGGAATAGAATCATCGGGAAAAAGTACGAATTCCTAGGGCACAAATGATACTTGATTTGCGATAAACAGAATTCGGAATAAATAATAATAATAATAAAAAAATATGCATTTGTTTTGTTCGAAAAGAACTTGCAGCAGATGTTTCGAACAACTATTTCATTCATGTGATTTACATTTACTTATGCAAATTGGAACATTGAAACAGCTGGTTTTACCATCCACCCCAAATTGACCATTTGGCAAATCCGAAATGATCATTATAGCTGTAAAATGTCTCATTCTTTTATTCATGTCACATGCTTGCAATTATTAAAGAACTGTTTTTTCTCGCATCTGCTTTTCGAGTTGTATAGTTAATGAACAGTTTTAGTCAATATACAGTTATTTGATGTTAGTAAGCTTAAAATAAAACAAAATAAGGATTTATTTTTCTTCAAAATGCTTAACACACACATTGTTGGTGATATTATGATAAATTTCAACAAATAAAAAGCTTTTTTAAGAATAAAACAATTTTTTTTCTATCTTTCTATAGCAATGATCTCGACTTTTCCAAATTAGAAGTTTGATTTAAAAGGATTGCTCTTTTTTAAATGACTCCTTATGTTCCGTTTGATTTCTATTTAATTATAATTAAATTAAATTAAATTAATGTCATCATATATAAAATATCAAAAATGTAAATTTTAGGTGCGTTTCGTTTTATTACAATAAATAAGTTCCATTTGAAATATAAATTATTGAAGTTGACATTTTGTGTTACATTTGTAAATATCCAAAATATCTGAAGAAAAATCATGAATTAAGTCAAGAAAAGTTTAAGATAATTTATTTCAGTCATTGACACCTTGTGATACAAAGTGAACCTTGCGGACTTTTATAATCTATACTTATAATAAAGCTCAATGTGTGTGTGTGTGTGTGTGTGTGTGTGTTGGCGCTCTACAGGCCAGACCATTCAACCTACAGCTACCAAATTTGGCACGTGTATACCTTGGAGACTGGGAATGTGCACCTGGGGGTTATTTTTTCGAATTTTTAACTAGAATTTTATTTATTTAAAAATTAAGCGAAATTTTGACGTGTTTCTGCTATAACTTCCGAAAATATTACCGCACAAAAAAGCTTTTTACATCAAGTTAAAGATCAAAAATTTATATTTTAAATGATACCAATGGTTTAACCTCAGCTTTAAATTTCTATTTTTAATGAATTTTTAAATAAATATTTTAACTATATATTTCAACAATTTTTTTCGTACAAAATAAAAATAAAATTTAAGCTGCATGAGCACGTTTCGCATTCATGGGAAAAAATTAGCTTTTTTCAAAGTGTTGCCATCACATTGATTAAAGCTCCAATTAAAAATAAATTAAATCGTTTTGGAAATGAAATCTGCAAAAATACAATTTTCGGCGCGTGTTTGTAGGAAATGAAACACATATGAAATATTATTTTTTCTAAAAAATAAATTCAAGAAAAATTATTTTATGATCTTTTACACTCTCTATACAGGGTGTTTATTCAGTCCCAGATCCATTTTGATGTTTAATGACTCATAAAATAATGAAGATATAAACAAACTTATGGCATTTATTGATGGAATAACTCACATATTTTCCTTTTCAGGTTTGAATATTTTTACTTTTGTAAATATCGTCTGCGCGTGTTTTTAATTTCAGATAATTGCATTTTCCAGTCTAAATATCTGTACTTTTCTAAATATCGTCTTCTTATTAATTGCATTTTCTCTCTTTTGTTTTTGGCAACTATTGAAATGTTATGTTTACTTTTGATGTGTTTGTTCTATGTAGTACTTTTGTATGTGATGTTTTATTCGAGTGGATATTAAGGAGAATGCATACACCACAAGAAAAAGCACAGATTTTATGGTGGTCATAGAGTTAATTTCCAATCAACTAAATCACTGACTTTTAAGAGTTAATTTCCAATAACTTAAACTGACTGATTTATGAAAATTTGAATATCACTATTCAATAAAAAAAAGGATAATTTTAGATTTTCCATCGATCGCTTCAAAGAAAATACGTCAATCAGCGCGCAGGTTTCTGAAGATTAATTGGCCTAAGATTATGAAAATGTTGAGTTTTTCTAAATTTTTAACATTTAAAACTTCATAAATAAGTCTTAGTTGATCGTGGAAAATAAAAACATTCATTCATTTATTTCAAATTTGGTGTATCCAGAATATTTCTCAGAATATGATACCTTACTGCATTAAATTTAGACTTCATAATTTTTGAAATGTATTTATAGGCCGGAACAAAATATTATTATTGATTTCATTTCAATCCTTTTGAAAGCAAAACTAAAAACTGAATTTTATGCTGAATCTCAGAAAGTTTTTTTGAATTATTGTTTGAGATATTATATAAATGATGAAAAATATTTTGTAGTTAACATAAGACATAAATACCGAGCGATTTTGTTTGCAATACTCACATTAAATAATAATAATAATTAATAAATAACAATAAAAATGATAAATAAAATAAAACGCTTGGTTTCCTTAATAAATATCTTTAGATTAATTGCAATTTCATCATTTTCACTTTAAATTAAAGTTGAAGTTTTACCGGAATCGACAACAAATTAGCAAAATATATATAGTAAATTGAAAGAAACGATCTAAACAGTATAAGTTTGGTATGGCTATCAAAATTTGAAGATTAAAAATGTTTTGTTTGAGAATCCTTTAAGAGACCAGTTACTTAAAATATTTAATTGAAAATTGTAGCGAGCGGTAATACTGGCGACCCGGCTGGTCGCCAAAGGCGGCTAGTATCAAAATAAAGACGAATTTTATAATATCAAGAAACAAACATTTTTGAAATTTCATTTTCATCTAACTATGTTTTGAAATTAAAGTAACAATAAAGGAATTTTCACTACAATTTTACTTTTAAGAAATATATTATCATAGGCATTCATAATACAGTTGCAAAAGTAGTTTAACCTCACGACTTTAATTTAATGTTAACCTTTCTGTCTACAAATGCTAGCTAATGTTAAAATTCTATACAGAAGTAAGTAAATCTTTGATCATGGTAGAAAAAGTAATGAACGAACAAATTATTATAAATAACGGAGTGTAATTTACGTATCAAATAATTGTATTTGTTTTTTGTTGGAAATAAATGCAACATTCAATAGAATGGAATATAAGCTTCAGGTAAACTTTGAAAAATGAAGTATTTGATAATTTTATTAAGTCTTGCAGCATTTAAATGATTTCAAGAATAAATATATTTATAGCTACAGTTTTATTTACAACTCTTGTGTAGATAGCTTTTGATGAGGATAAGATAAAAATGGAATTAATTCATGAACTTGTGACATACCTGAAATGTGCCTCATTGCTTAACCTTGGCATTCGCTATAAATGTTTGGCGTGAGAAACCGCCAGACCATAGATTAAGACACAGTGTGTCAGATAATAAGTAGCACGTTCAGTTATTTTTATAATGTTATTGTGACGTGCCGTCAAATGATACTATAGAAATGTTTCAACAGCAAGAACGCATTTTTCATTATCAGGCAATTCAGATTATTTCTGCTTATTCTAAGAATCAGTCATCTCATAAAGAGTGGTTAACTGAACCTCATGACTATATTTTATGCAAAATAAAATGTCATATCTTTAAATCATAAAATTTAGAAACAATTCAAAGTATTTTTGAGATTGTAAATATAATGAGTCATTTTCCTCAGGGGAAATAAACGACGATAGTGAAAAAGTGGTAATGGCTGCGAAATAACGAAGAGTTAAAAATGCGATGAACTAGTTCTTATATTAAAAGTAACATTTTTCGATTGTCCTCATTATTCAACGGATAATTAAAAAAAGATCTTTGAATAAAAATCTGATATTGTCGTTTTTTTGTTTTGTTATGATTTTATCTATCCGACATTAAATGTAAATTTTAGGTGCGTTTCGTTTTATTACAATAAATAAGTTTCATTTGAAATATAAATTATTGAAGTTGACATTTTGTGTTACATTTGTAAATATCCAAAATATCTGAAGAAAAATCATGAATTAAGTCAAGAAAAGGTTAAGATAATTTATTTCAGTCATTGACACCTTGTGATACAAAGTGAAACTTGCGGATAATAAAAAAAAATCTTTGAATAAAAATCTCAAATTGCCGTTTTTTTGTTTTGTTATGATTTTATCTATCCGACGTTACTGCGTAAAATTATTTCTATTCAAAAGGATATTTATTCATTTTTTAATGTGTCTTAATGTGAAGGTTTTACCTTAGTCAGTAGTGGATTTCCAATTACATACTTGCCTGAGACACCTGAGCCGAAAGATGACCGCAGTCAGGTCGATTAAAAACATTTTATCTTCGTCACTGACAAAAAAGTAAATTTGCACTAATATACAATTACTATGTATTACAACATTAGGATAATATTAAAATTTTATCAGACACAATTGATCATGTTCCTACATATTTCATTACGTTAGTTATTACAGTATTAATAAACCCTGTTGCCTGATTAAGTAATATTGTGTACAAAGAAGGCTACCAGATAGTTTTGACTCTTTATAAATAAAGATAAGTATATTTTCATAAAGTTAATAAAATAAAAAATAACCTAAAATAAATCATTAACTTGTTAATTGTTAAAAGGCGAAATTAAATCGTCCAGTTTATTGAAAGAGGTATTTCATAATGTGTACTGCATAGTTCTAACAATGATTCTCAACAATGATATTTAAAGTAATGAATTGCATATATTTATCAAAGTAGTTTTGCTTTTCGAACAAATGCGTCTATTAAAGTCAAAATCTTTTATTTATCCTTCATTGTTAACATTAAATGTTTAAATTAAAGTCGCACTAAATTATTGATGTGTGAATATTTGATTTTCAATCTCTGAATTAAGCTAAGATATTTTAATATTAAATAATTATACTAAATATTTATTGGCAATTTCTTTGTTTTATGATTAAAAAATCTAGAAATCTTTAATGAAACTAGATCTTTAATTTATTGTTTAAAAACATTTTTCATACATTTTTCTTTTGCGCCTAATTTTTCGGATTCAGAAATGTAAAAAAAAGTATTCAATTTATTTTTTCAGAATACAAGTTTCATATTTGCGGATTGTCATTCTATCAGAACATTTATTTTCAAAAATAACTAACAGCGTTTCATAGAAAATTCATAGAAAAAAATTGTCATCAGTATTGGCATAGTTAGAAGGTATCGATCTCTGCGAGACTTTCCCAGCGTTTTTGTTTCTGACCAAAAAAAAAAAAAAAAACCCAGCGTGTATTTACAAAAGAAAATCAAATGAAATAATTATTCTTACTTTGAGAATGTATTTCCCGATTCCACACCTTCGAAATCTTTTTCTCACTGTTAGAAGCGACAAATACACCACTCGGGTTCCGGGAATCCTGCAGGAAAAAAAAATTATTTTCAACGTTTCATAACCTTGTTAATGTATCAAAGAGAAATATTTTTTCAGTAAGAAATATTGTGATTGATAAGATTTGTATATTTTTTTACAGCTCTCGCTTACACATAAAAGTTATTTGAGTTAAATATTTACGAAAGGAGTGAACCATTAGTTATAGTTGCTTTTTTTACTTTCTCTGGTATATTTCATTGCCAAATGAAGGCTAAAAGTACAGAAAATTCAAGGATTTATTTTTTCATTTCCTAACAATGTTTAGAATATACAAAGAACACTCAAACTACTTATTAAACTATTTTTTTGTTAAAACGCCAACGATGTCCTTGATTAAAGTGTAACTTAAAGGAATTATTATGCTATTGTAGATACCTAATATTTTCCCTCTTTGATTATGTAAATGAATTCTGCAAATGCGATCACAATTAAATTTGTATTATCTTTAATCATCGGAAAGATTAATTTTTTTTATAATATCTGATGTCTCCTGTTCTTAGTCATTATTATTTCACAAATATGACTGTTAAAGGTTCTCATGTCCATCAGCCAAAATAGTTCCTTACCAAAATAAAACCTTTATCTTCCAAATCTTCATTTTTTAATTTTATATTTATTATAAATTTTTTAATAAAATGTAGTTTATCAAAAAAAAAGATGTAAATTAACTGAGTCAGTAGTTTAGCATATATTATAATACAAAAAAAAATATTTACTAAGATAAGCTGTCTTTAGAAATCTTTATTGTTTGTTTCAAATTTAAAAAATCTTTCGGATTTGAATTAAATGTCCCGTATCTTGAAATGTTTTGTAAGTAAATGGTCATAATAATAAAATTATATAAACATTTAATTTTTTATTTTGCAGAATTAAAAAAAACTGCGAAATTAATTTTAATTTTGCAAAAAAATGAATGTGAAAAAAAAGTGACGTATCTGATTAGGTGTTGTAATTCTAATATTCAATTGAATTCGTGATTGATCGTGAGCTGAATTTAATTAAATATCCATAATTGTTCATTTTTTTACTTATTAATAAATAGTTTATTTATAAAAGATAAACTTGATTTCAATTTTAAAAAGCGAAAGAGACCCTCATTCCATAGAATAAGATCGTCCTAACATGACCCATTTGAATGAACCAGTCTGATGGAAGACTATTAAAATAAAGTGCATGCTATTTCATTTATGTTTATGTTTTTCTACTTTTTTCGATTTTTTTAAAATAATAGTTTTGTTTTGTTTCTGCACTTTTAGAAATATATGTTTTTAATAGCTAACATACTTAGCGTTTCTCAGAATAAAATTATTTTAACGTTTGCTAATCTGTACGACTGCAGTGAAATTCAGCTTGGGTATTTTTCAAGTGTTTATTTATTTTATTCGCTGCATTTTCAATATTGATGAAATCCAGGATCACGTGTATAATCATGTTTTCTTATTACACCGCAAAAACATAAATAAGCTTCTATGATTTTAATTATTTTTAAATTCATTAAAAAAATTCAAATGTTGAATAAAGCTAAATTTGATGAAATATTTTTATAATTTGTTTATAATTTTTTCATCTTCGGAACATTTTAGACATATTTTCACTCTAAAATTTATGCATATTTTGGATACAAATTTTGTACATATATTTTTAACACATAAAATTGTATTATAATTTATTAAATAATTGCATCCATTATTTCTTTTAATTCTATATCATTATCTGTGTTTTATGTATATTGTCGCATTGAAAAGAGGCAGTTGACTCTCCATGGCCGAATGGTCATAGCACTGGTCTCATAAGAGATCGCAAGTTCGAATCCCGCTAGAGACAATGCGATTCACAGTTTGTGTAAATATTTAATTCCTTGACTTTATGTTTCTTTTTATTTCATGTTCCAGAAGTTCTGGACATTTCTTTAGTTTATCAGACAAGTGTTCTGGACTTTTCTTACTTTCTCCAGAAAAGTATTCTGGAACTTTCCCTGCTACTATAAAAGTAGAAGATTTGTCAGCCACTGTGTTCCGAGTTCTGAGTTCAGTTAATAAATGGGCTTAGTTTTACTTCTTGTGTGTGTCTTTGAGTTCCATACTAAAGTAACTACGTGACAATATTACATTTTTTGTTAGATTATTATTTGCATAACATGTGTTTTGTCTTTTATGGTTTTTCTACCATCGAATAAAGGAAAAAAATGGATATTTGTTTATGTACATCCTCCGTGTAGTAAATTATAAATTTTATAAGAGCTGAGCAAATAGTATAGAGGTTATACTATTACTTTAAAAAAATGTATTTCATGATAACTCACAGATTGTATTACCTCTATTAAAATGGTTTAAATAACTGATAATGCATTTTTTCAATAAAGGACTAGTTGTATAAATGGAGACTAAATGTTTTATAAGTTAACTGTCGTAGACCGAAATATTGGATATGAAAATTTAAATAAAAATTCATATGATATAACTAAACTTATTTTACTTAAGGGAAGATATATAAAGAATTATTATATTTTAATTTAATTAAATTAATAAGTTAAAAATACTTGTAGATCTTCATTCTAAAAACAACTAAATACTCGAAGAAAGACCACCTACATTTTTTTGTAGACCTTAACATTTCGCAAATTTAAGATTTTTTTTTTTACATATGACACTCAACTCTAGCACAATTCCACATTCTGATAACATGGCACATAAATTGAAACAGTCAGCAATAATACATCATTCTAACAACATTACTTTTACATATTACGATTTATGAATGTGAACATCATACTTTTAGGATGGATATTTGATTGCGTCACTTTACTTGTTGCTTGAGCTTAATACGATTTCGATATAGTGTTACGTCATGGCATGCAAGAGCGCCACCTATAACAATTGTGATCTTGTACATTCGAATGATGTAACCCGTTGAGGGCGGTTGCGCAAAATAAAGTCTGAATAACTATAACGTCATCCGTATTTTTTTTCTATTACATCCATTTTAAATCGACGGTAACATTGGTCAAAAGCGAGCCGGAGCAAATACCATGGATAAAAAAGTTGAAAAAAAAAAGCGATGACCAAGAAGCGGTTTTAGAAAAGAAACTAAATAAACTGAAAGGATCGATAAAAACTACTCTGAAAAGAATCGAAAGTTTTAGTGCCGAAAAGTCAGCTTCTAAGGGCATTAATGCAATGGGATTAGAAGTGAAATTAAGGAAACTTGGACAATTGCAAGCACAGTTGGACAAGATATCCGAACAATATTGTGGTATTGAAACGTCGGAAGATATAGAAACCATCCTAGAAGATATTGATCAAATAAATATACGGATTGAAGAAACAGAGGTAGGTATGAAATTGCTATTAAATTCAATTAAAGATGAATTGAAAATAAACTCTGTTTCAAAGGATAATGCAGTAACTAAAATCCGACTGCCGGAAATTCCATTACCAGAATTTTCTGGAAAAATAGCTGACTTTGCAAATTTTAAAAATTTATTTGTTAATTTAATTAGCAACAATGAGCAATTAAATGATTCTCAAAAGCTGTATTATCTCCGTGCATGCTTAAGAGGAGAAGCTAAATTATTAGAATCGTCTAGCATCTTTAAGCATTATCTCACTCTTTAAAGCATTATCAGTCGTTATGAAAATCAACGTCAATTGATAGACTCTCATACACTAGAAATAAATTTTGAGAAAATTCGTAGCGAATCTGCTAAAGAACTGTGCGCTTTAATAGACTGCGTTAATAAAAGCATCAGAGCGTTAAAGGTTCTTACATTTGAGCAAAATAAGCTATCTGAATTAATGCTAGCAAACATCATTCTACAGAAAGTAGACAAAGAGACAAGGAAACAATTCGAGCTTTCTCTAAATACGACAGAAATTCCTACATTTGAAAATTTGATAAAATTTCTAGAAAAGCGAAGTTCTTTGTTAGAAAGTATTAACCGTATTCCGAGTAAATACGAACGTCCACAAAATACGAGCATATTTAAAAGAGAGAAAACACTTATAGTTAATAATAAAAATTCCAATGTTAAAGTTTGTATTTTATGCAAAAACTATCACGAACTATTTAGATGCGTTACTTTTCAAAATATGTATCGATGACAAAGAACTTTGTTAGGAATAACAAATTATGCATTAACTGTCTTAAACCTCATCCGGGGATCTGCAAATCAAAATATTCTTACAACATTTCAGTTGCGGTAAAAGGCATAACTAGCTCATACATGATGAGTCAGCTGAAAATCACGCTACCACTTCAGATTCAAGAGCACGGTCAAGCGAAAGCCAAACAGATGCAGAAACTAAACCGAAACTAAACGTACTAACCGAAGTATCTGCTTTGACATTGAATCCGAGAGAGACTAAACAGGCGATAGAAGGGAATAAATCAGTTATATTAAACACTTCTTATTTATGTGAAAACTGCAGATGGTCGCAGAGTTCAATTAAGAGGGTTCTTAGACAATGCTTCGACTTTATGTATTCTTCGAGAAGATGTAGCTAGAAAATTGGGAATCAAATTAAAATCGATAAAACAAAGTATAACTGGTATAAATGGAATTATGCAGTTTATTAAACATGCTGCTAACATTGAAATATCAAATCGAGATTATTCATTTTCACACATGGTGAAATTTTTTATTCTTCCTAAAATAGCCGATGAGATTCCTGTATCGAAATTAAATATATCTGTATTAAATATTCCCTGTTCAATTGAACTAGCTGATCTCAATTTCCACACACCAGGTCAAATTGATATACTATTAGGAAGTGAGCTTTTTTTTTTTTTGAGATTTTAAAACCTGAACAACTTCGTCTGCAAAATGGAGATGTAATATTACAAAATACAAAGTTTGGTTATTTAGTTACAGGCATTCTTCCCCAGTTACCTCAAAAAGCCAATTGTTATCTAGTAAGTGAACCAAATTTAGATGAAGCAGTTAAACAATTTTTTGAATTGGAATCATTGCCGGGTAATGATAAAGAAATAACAAAGAGTGAAGAAGAAATTTATTGTGAGGAGCATTTTGTTAAAACCTATAAAAGAGATAAAACGGAAAGATTTATAGTTCAGTTATCCATTAAGGAAAATGCCGAATTATTATTAGGAAATTCCAAAGAAAATGCAATCAAGCGCCTAAATGGTTTCTGGAATAAATTAAACAAAAATAATACTGTGGAAACCTTATGTAAGGAATTTATGCGAGAATATGAGAGTTTAGAACACATGGAGGAGATTAAAATTAAAGATGATACCAATGTGAATTATTACATTCCCCACCATGCGATATATAAACCTGAGAAAACGTCAACTCCCTTAAGAGTGGTTTTTGATGGATATTCTCTGTGGTGGGGTACTCTCAAGTGGATATTCTCTGAATTCCATTTTACTAAATGGTGGTATTATTCAGCAAGATCTTTTTTTCCATAGTAAGTAGATTCAGAAAACCGATATGCATTTAGTGCAGATAGTAAAAAAATGTACAGACAAATACTTATCGATCCCACTCAAAGAGACACAGCGTATTGTCTGAAAATCAAGTGCTGATGCTCCAGTGAAGATTTACAAACTGTCTACGGTAACGTATCGAACAGTTTCTGCACCATTTTTGGCTACCAGGACCTTAAGAGCTTTTGCAGAGGAGGAAAAAAAGGACTTTCCTAATGCTGCAGATGTGATTTGTTCTGATTTCTACATGGATGACATTCTGTCAGGGGATGCAACGCTAGAAGATACTAAAAATCTTCAAACCCAGATTTCTGAACTCCTCGGAAGAGCTGGATTTGAGTTTCACAAATGGGTCGCTAACAACTCTAATTTACTACAAAACCTGTCTACCACATCCTATTCATTTTCGAAAGAACAAGCTGTTAGTTCTGTAAAAACATTAGGTATGTTTTGGGATCCAAAAGAAGATTGCTTTACATAAGGTAAAGATCAATCCTAAGGACTCTTTTTCAAAAAGAGAAGTGCTGTCAGAAATAGCGAGTCTTTATGATCCACTTGGACTTTTAGGCCCTCTCATTACCAAGGCAAAAAATTTATCCAAGGACTTTGGAAGATAAAATTGGACTGGAATGAAAAATTACCATCTGATGCAATGACAGAATGGAAAAGGTTCTACATAAAACTCTCGGAAGTAAACAACTTCAGAATTCAAAGGTTTATTCTACTTCCCGATGCAGTTCGCATTGAGATTCATGGATTTTCTGACGTATCAGAACGTGCCTATGCTGCTATTGTCTATTTAAAGTGTTTCACCCAATCTGGACAGTTTAAAACTAGTCTAGTGTGCAGCAAATCCAGAGTGGCTCCATTAAAGTCACTTACCATTCCCCGACTTGAACTGTCTGCTGCATTCCTGTTATCAAGATTAGTGAAAAGATAGTTGCAATTCTGCAATTACCCTTTGATGCTATCTCATTGTGTACAGACTCTACTATTGTTTTGGCGTGGATCAAGACTAAGCCCTATAAACTAAAAACATTCGTCAGCAATAGGGTTGCGGAGATCCAAACACTCACATCAGATTGCCATTGGAAACATATAAGTAGCAAAAACAATCCTGCTGACATTATTTCTAAAGGATGCAGTGCAGATGAACTCGTAAGGAATAAAATGTGGTTTTTCTGGTCCAGATGAACTTACTGATGAACCAATAGACAATCAATCCATGCAAGATTTTGCTTTTGCTGATGAACTAAAATGTGTTGTGACTTTGAATATTAATGACTTTCCTTCATATTTTTATGACGAACTCTTTACTCTTACAAATAATTTCATAAAACTAATTAGAATAGTTAGCTTTAATTTCAGGTTTATTAACAACACTAAAGCTAAGGAGTCTCGTAATAAGATAAGTAAATATTTAACTACTGAGGAGTTGCAAAGAAGTACTGAATATTGAACCAGTGTAGCACGGTTGAGTGAATTTAAATCAGAAATAGATGCACTAAATAAAGGTAAAAATATTTCAAAAACAAGTAAGATAAAATCTTTAGATCCATTCTTTGATGAAAAAGGATTACTTAGAGTTGGAGGTAGACTTAAAAATTCGGACTTGCCATTTGAATCTAAACATCAAATAATTTTACCCAGTAAACATACATTCACTTACTATTTTTGAGCATGTACATAAAAAATGTCTACATATTGGTGCACAAGGTTTGTTACATCAAATTAGATTACAGTACTGGCCCTAAAATGTTAAAGGTATTTCAAGAAAAATTGTCCATGATTGTATTAGATGTTTTAGGCAAAGGCCTAGGGTGTTAGACCAGTTAATGGGAAATTTACCTTCAGAGTGAGTAACTCCTAGTTCTCCATTTTTAAATTCTGGGGTAGATTTTTGTGGCCCTTTTCAAATAAAGTTTAAAAACCAAAGAAAGGGAATATATTCAAAGGTTTATGTAGCGATTTTTGTATGTTTGTCAACTAAAGCTATTCACCTAGAAACGGTAACAGATTTGACGACTGAAGCTTTCATTGCATCTTTAAAGAGACTCTGCACCCGTAGAGGCCACATTACAACATTGATGTCGGATAATGCATCTAATTTCAAGGGTGCAGCTTCACAATTAAATCGCTTAAAAAACTAGTTTGTCAGACTAATGAGACTTTAGCCAATTACCTATCCGCAGAATCAATCCAATGGAAATTTATTCCCCCTTGTTCTCCCAATTTCGGAGGCTTATGGGGAAAGCAGGAGTAAAATAATTTAAACACCATCTTAATAGAACTTTAGCTAATAGTAAAATAACTATTGAAGAATTTGAAACAATAGTAATTCCGATTGAAGGTATACTTAATTCTTGTCCCTTAATTCCATTACCAGATAATATTAATGAATAGGAAGTTATAACTCCTGGACACTTTATCATTGGACGCCCAATAACTTCAATACCTGAACCGGAAATTGTAGATATGTATTTCTGACAATAGGTTGTCGCTCAGGCAATATACTACCAAATGTGTTCAAACAATTTGGAAACGCTGGAAAATTGACTATTTGAACCACTTACAGCAAAGAAATAAGTGGCAATTAAAAAAAAAATAACGTTAAGGTCGGATGTCTAGTATTGTTAAAGGAAAATGATTTACCTCCTTGCAAATGGGCAATGGCTAGAATTTTAGAGATTTATGGAAATGAGGGCAGAGTAAGAGTTGTTGAATTAGAAACTAACGCAGGTATTTTTACACGCCCTATTTCAAAAATTTGTCTTGCCAATAAAGGATAACTTTGAACATTAAATTAACCAAAAAAAGATAGTTGTATATATTGTATGTACTTACTTATTGTATTTATATGATGTTTAATATTCAATTTGTATATATTTTGCAATTTTGATTTTCATTTGTAAATATTTCATCTGAATAGTTTATTTGGTTTAAGCAAATGTAAGCTAATTGTATAATTAAAAGTGTTTAGAAATCTTGCATATTTCAACGCCGGGCGGAATGTTACGTCATGGCATGCAGGAGCTCCACCTATAACAATTGTGATCTTGTACATTCGAATGCTGTAACCCGTTGAGAGCGGTTGCACAAAATAAAGCCTGAATAACTATAACGTCATCCGTATTTTCTTCTATTACATCCATTTTAAATCGACGATAACATATAGTATGGAACAAATTAATCGTGCTAAGTGTAAGACTGAATTTATTACAGCATGCGAAATTCCAATTACCTGTAATTCTTGTTGAAAGTGGCAGCAGCGATAAGGCGATGCTCTATTCCAACGTGAGTGGATTGCAATGAATATCTTTCCAGAGCTACTCGACGGTCTTTCTTTCTGGCAACTACAGCTTTGAGGAAGGCATCCAGTCCTCGGGAGAAGTCCTCGTGGTCGTCTTCCTCTTCCATGTCGCTTAAAAAAAATCCGAGATCTAATTAGAAAATTATTTTTTTGTCAGTAATTATATATGTAATGGGGGATTCAGTGTTAGAAGAAGTATTTCTATACGTCTGAGATATGTATGTTGGAAAAAAAAAAATTATATAACCAGGTTTTCCTAGTCAGCCAATATGTTTTTGGTTTTCAAATGATCAAATAATTTTAAGGCTTTTAAAAGGCCCAAGATCATTTTGATTTTTATTTGAAAGTAAACAGTTAACATTAAAAATTAATAAAAAAGAATTGTTTAGTTAAAAAAATCAGCTTATGAAGAACATTTTTTTCAGTAGCTGGAAATAATCTCGGCAATGAAAATCCCGCGAAACCAGAATCTTGTTAAGAGTCAGAATTCTTGAAAAATCTGATTTAAATCAAAACGCCTTCTTCCATTATCATTAAATTTTATTTTAACTTGGGTATTTCACTATTTTACGTATTACTAATTAATGGTTTTATAATCACAATCATGAAAATGGCTGTGGTTATGCATTTATTAAATATGTCGTATATAAGGCATTTATCGAGGAAAACAACAACCAAATCACCGATAATAGAATATTAATCGAGATAAGAGAATTATGACTGTTGTGAATCTACCTGTGATAGAATAAATATAAAATTTAAAGGCATACAGAAAGTATGTTTTAAACTTCCTTTGTAATGAATGTAATTTCTTAAATCTATTTCTGTTTTGGATTATTATTTCAAACAGTCAAAATATGTTTCTATGCCGACACGATATTAATAATGTTTGCACTAAAACATAAAATAGTAATGCATGTTATTAAATTAAAAATGGCAATTAATTAAGCAAAATTAAGCGGTTTGAATTCGATTGTCACGATTATGCCATCTTAACTCTTCCCTTTCCAATATATAAAATCAAATCACTCATTTAATAATTAAATACGTTCTTAGTGTCGCAATACTTTTAAATAATAAATTCTTTTACACATCTCTTTTAGAAATGGGTTCGCTTTGTTTTAATTACTTGGATTTCACAACTACGTTTTAATTTCTTTTTGGCGTAGCGTGTATGAAATCCTTTGAGAGAATGCACATTTCTGATCTTTAAATTTACATTATGCTCAGAGTAATTAATTATTTCTGAATAAAGCAACACTGTTAAACCATGCGTAACATTACACAGAAGTTTATCTTTAACTTGAGCTTTTAACTATAAAAGATGCCACTGGCATCGCTGCGGTTAAACAGCTGTTTCAAACTTTTACAACCAGTTTCAATACCTTATTTTTCAGTACATTATTTTCATTTTCTTTATTTATATTCCGATTTTAGGTTTATTATTAAATTATTATTTTCTTTATTTATATTTTCAAATATTTTTTTTTTATTAAAACCGATTTTAACAATAAGAAGTTGAAAATATTTCGTAAATACACAGTAATTATTAAATTTAAGAAAAGATTGCATTCATAATTCCTTTTAATTAAGCAGATAAGGACACCTTTTGTTTAAAGACTTCAAAATTATCCTTTGTAATTCTTAATTAATCGATCCGAAAATTAAACACAGGTTTCGTCTTACAATTTAAGAGGACCTCCCTTTCTTTGTACTTCGCTTTCCAGTTTTTAAAGTTTCATTCAATTATGCAACGCTTTTATCATAATCATCATCATTATTATTATTATTATACTCATGAAAGAGGTAAGAGCTCGAAGTAATGGGTCCTTTTATGGATGTTAAGAGCATGTTCGTTTACTCCTTCACTTATTCTTTAAACTTCATGACTCTTTTTTTAGTTTAGTCTTTTAAATCTGGATACGACATTCAAGAAAAATTAATGATTCAAGGTGTGTAGGAATGAGTTTCAATGATAGCATCTTCAGACAATAATTTTTTTTACCCTATAATTTTTTAGAATTCTTTTTAGAAGCCTGCAAGTTCTTGGGATCACAAATTGAATGCAGTTTAGTAATTGGGAAGTAATTAAGTAATAACACAAATTTTGTAATATAGATATTTTTATAAAATTCTAAAAAATTATTAGATAAGAAAGAAATTAATAGATATTCGAAACTGTAATATGAAAAATTCCAATATATATTTTTTAGATTTGATTCCGTTGTTTTTATTTCATTTTTAAAACTTTTCTTATTTATATCTTACAGCAACATGCGCATAAAAAAATGAAATTTCATATCGTTTATAAAAAGCCGAGTATGAACCTAGTACCTAAAATAATGAACCATGTTCTTGAAAATGTATTAATATATTTTTAAAAATTTATTAAAATCAGAGATAATAAATAAATGAAATCTTATATTTTGAATTTTAAATTAATACAGTTTTAGTGCAAAGATATGCTTCGAAGTTATTGCAGGAAAGCGTCAAAACTGTGTTTAATTTTTAATTGAATATTCCTTATTAAAATTTTAGAAATTCTTCATTAGTTAGGACCTATTACATACGATGTTACTACATTTTTAATTTGGTAATTTTAAGTAAAAAAATATGTGATTTAGAGCTTTTTGTACGATTTTTAATCATACTTTTTTGTAATTTATCAATCTCTAAACATTGTTAAAAATTCATTTGCATTAAAAAAACTAATAATTGCATTTTAAGCATTCTGTTGTACGTTTTGGTTAACTCTGGGGTTTCAAACTTAATTCATTTACCCGCTATTTGTTATAGCAAACCCGAAAATCCATGTTTCTTTTTGTTTTAGATTTTACGATTTCCATTCTTATAAAATTATAACAAGTATGTGTTAATTTTATAATTATAACAAGCATTGTTATAATTTGTTTATTATATTGTTTTTAAAATTATAACAACTATTGTTCCGACTACGACTCTCGACTACTACTTCGACTACTCCGTCCACTCTGTCTTCGACTTCTCCGACTCTCGACTCCTACTGTCTTCTACCTTCCTCTGGCAGATGCGGCTGCTTCCTTTTATAGGTCTCGGGAGGCGGGGCTAGAAGTCTCTTAACCAATCAGGAACGTTCGAGGCGTAGTTCGGTTCCTACTTGACGGATCGGGAAAATTCTCAAAGTTTCGGATATAATCTATTTTGGCTCCAAAGTCGCCAAATTTGTCGCCAAATGGTCGTCAAGTTTGTCGCCAAGCTCTGGGACCTCCGACGCGCCACCTGGACTCTGTCCCATTCAGATGACTCTAAAACTTTCTTTCTGTTGATGGAACAAACTATGCTGGGAATCCGAATTGCGGGTTTGTAACAATATTGATCGCCACGGTCACCGACGCCGGCTGACATCTGATTATTTCAGTAATGCTTAGGAGCTCATAGGTGACATAATAGAGTGTCTTTTGAATTATTATTCATCGCTGCCGATCACATTCTGTGTATTTCAAATGTGGCTCTTTTCGCGATTGGCGTAAGAATACTGTTAGGAGACGTTACTGCCATGTTGAATTAGTTACTATTTAGATTCTATAACTTAATTGAAAGAATAAATATAAATTAGTATAAATATAATTTACACCACTATTTCTTAACTAAATTCCAAGTTGTTTATTTGGTAAATTGCTGACTCCAATGTCTTACAGGTTACCACAGTAACGCCGGAATCAATCCATGCGCCAGCCCGTTTTTCACAACAAATCAGGTTATATTTACAGTTAACAGCCAAAAATATTATTGCAATGAGTTAACGGAAAATATTTAAAAATTACAACAATGCTTTAAAAACTTAAAATATATGCTGTAAAATTTAATAATTATTATTTGCCGTTACAAATACTATTACGAATCTGTCATGATTTTTCCCAGCACAGTTAATTTCATCATAGGAAAGACAAGTTTTACGATCAGCACCATTGGATGCTGATCAGATGCTGGATCAATGACTCCCAAATTTGGCGATAACATTGGCGTCAAAATAGATGACACTAGACTCTTCAGGAATTTTGGCGATAGGACCAAGAAGAGGCGAATTATGCTTGATTATTCGAGAACCTTCTCTGTCCTGCTTCGGAAGCTATAAAAGTCTAGCTGTCCAAGACGAAGTCAATCATATAATGAGTCGTATAGCTAGAGTTGAATCAAAGACAAATTAATTAGATCCGGCTAAGTGCAAGCTTTCAGTGGAGCTCACGCGATTAGTGGATTGAGCCTTGCGCTGAGTCTTAGAGAAAGGTACTGAAACAAATTCGTGTCATGTGTTGAGTACCCAATTATAGGGAGTTGACTGCTGAGTACAGCTAAAGCGAGGAGACAGTGAAGAAACAGCAGGTGTTTGAAGATATTTTAGTGAATAGCTACGTGGATTCTCTCTTCCTGCTGAGTTCTATCTTATCGCTTTCTTAGTTGTCATGGTGGTTGTTTACTACTGATTACTGCTTGTGGTCTGCTGTTTGTTCAAAGTGCTGCCGTGTATTGTTTGTGTACGCATAAGTGGTGTTTTGTTGTCTGTGTATTCGTTTTAAAAAACTTCATTGTATCACCATATACCCAATGCAACGAACCCGTTGATTTTAGTGGAATTTCCGTAAAAATACATATTCTCATTTAAAATAAAATTATTCTATTAGCGCCTTGACGCGCACTGGTTGCCGCAAAACAGGATATACTAACCTTGGTTAAAAATGCACCAAAACAATAAAATATTTATTATGATTATATATCATCAGGGAATAACCCTGTAAACCCATTTGTCATTTTCCAATAAACTTGTATTAAATTCTTAATTTCCTTTAAAGATTCCCGATAAATAAGTGGCATAAATTGTTGTGGGTTACCTTCCTGTTTCGGATTCATCTCCTGAATCACTGAACACATCCGAGAAGGGCGACTCCATGGGCACGTCGCCAGGATCTCCCCTGCTACTGTCACTGTGGGATGGAAGTGGAAGATTCCTATTCTTGGAAGTCTGAATGAGAGGGGTCATCACTTTCTCCGGTCCGTTGTCCACGGGACGAAATCTTCAAATAAAAAAAAAGAAAGAAGTTTATCGAGTTATTCATTTAAGAGAAAGGAAATGATTTTCTAAACCTACCACACATGATGTTAAAACAGTTTGTAGGACATTGAGAGTAAAATATGGGGAAGCATATGAGAAAAAGAAAGATGTGATCTCTACTATTAAATTTATATAGTAAGGCCAGTTCACTCACTGGTTTACTTATACTCAATGAAATTTAAAATTGTTAAAAGCTATAAAAGAAGACTATCGGAGAAGATTTCTACATATTCTGTGTTACTTTTATAGGCGATAAATTGTCAAATATGGTAACCGAATTGTATTATTTAATTAATGTTTCACAAGTTTTCTACTATTTGATACAATCTGGTGGAGAGGGGCTTGGCGAAAAATCTTAACGTGTTCTTTTGTACCAAAGAATAAACTAATAAACAATTTTTTAAAAAAAAATATCAAGTAAGTAAATTAGGTTAGTTCTGTAGCGGATTAGTAAGAGCGAGGATAGAACGTGGGACCTTGTGGTTCGCAGCCCAGTAACAAGACCACAAGACAAAAGCAAATGCCCGTGTTTAGTAGCTGTTAACTAGCTTATAAGCTTTTCACCATAGTACTCTCCCTCCAGTGAGTCGGAGGTGAGACGAACGATATGGCTGTTGAGTGGTGATGTATTAGCTGTTGAGTGAAATGCGCCTGTACCCATCTGAGCATTTGAGAAGCGCCAAGCGTTATGGCGAGCGTATGTGGGTGAGTGGTTGCTGATGCTGTTGCGTCAAGCGAGTCTGACAGCTTTGAGTTGCTGCGTCAAGTGAGTCTGACGACTTTGTGTTGCTGCGTCAAGTGAATCTGACGACTTTGTG
>JAPMOR010030028.1:161073-224998 GCA_026543865.1 Argiope aurantia
GGAATCATAAGAATATTAACTCCATCTATAACGTAATTCCCTAAAATTGTTACTGCAAGCAACTGGCTGTTACCTCTCTAAGTAGTTATTATTGCTTTTCGGCGTCCAAGGCCTCCATTCTTCATCGAGGTGGCCTTCTGTAAGATTGCTAATATTGGATGTAGTTATGGTTGGAGTATTTCGGCTGCTGTCATTCTTTTGAGACAGATGGTGCTGGTTGCTCATCTCCAGATCTGGTGTTGATCTCGGAGATGTGCCAGACGATAATATGACATCCCTGTGCTTCTCATCTTCGGTTTTTTCCACATTTTCATCCGCTGAACCTTCATTACTCGTAGTGGTCTTTTCCTTTTGGCCTTCTCCGTTCAGAGCAGGGTTGTTGTTTATTTCTAGAAAGAGAAAGAATTACAGAAATATTGAAGAAAACTCATAGTTAGAATAAAATACTTCTTTTTCGAAGTGAGACTACTCCCCCGTCTTCCAGAAGTTATGAAAACGCCAACTTTTGGTGTTCCGAATTTCGCAGCATTGAGGTTATAAAGGAGCAAAAAGAGGAAAAATGAGAAAATAAAACGCGTAGCAAAAATTAACAGTTTTAATTTCAAAACTGTTTTATTTATTTTATCTTATATACATTAATTAAATTATTCAGTTCTTATATCATTTACAATTCTTAATCTTAATGTATATCATGAACGAATTAATAATTTGATACAATTTAAATATATTGTATATTTAGATTCTTTACCAAATTTTCTGCTAGTCAAGTTTTGCTGCTTTTTTAAGACAATTCTACATTTTTTCCCTCATATTTAGTACTTACATATCAATCATTGTTTTTGCTACAATTATTTAAATAGGGATACTTCATTCTAACAATCCAATACTTCTTTAAATATTGATACTTCATTTCTTTCAAATGTTATGTTCATTTCATTTTTTTGTTATTTCATTTATTTTTACGCAGTTTGTTGGAAACAAAGTTATAACTGATGGTAAAAATAATATTTAAATACGAATTATAAAATATTACAAAACATATATACAAAATTTTGTAATAAAGAATAATACTTTCTTTTAATAATTTCAATTTATTAAAAATATTTTGAAATATTTTTAATTTAGTAGAACTGTGGTAACGCGCAATTTTTAGAAAAAAAATCTCACAAATGGTATAAAATATTGTTCTATACCCCGATACTTCATTAATAGCAATTACATTTTTTTTCAAAATATTTTATACTTATACTCATTTAATTAGTTGGAAATAAAATAATAATATGATACAGAACTTACATTACAATTCAAATTCGAGTGTAATTTTACAAGTGTTTGCAAATTTAGTAAAAATGTGAACGAGTTAGTTCCAATTATTTAAGTCATTTCGAATTATTTTTTGAGCTTGTTGTAACGTTATGTTAAAACATTTTAAAAAAGAGTTTACAATTTAAATAAAATATTGCATCTCATCATGATATCTCATTATTTTTAACTGCATGCTTCTAATTTCAGCTCCCATTTTTTCACTCATTTCATGAAACTACTTGAAGACAGAATAACATATCTAAAACTGAAGTACCTCTACAATATAAATTCAAACAGAACTTTACAAGTATTCGCAAAATTTGCTGAAAATATCAAAAGAAATATTTGTCACTAGTTAAAACTGTACTTTTAACTGTTTGTCTTAACAAACAATCATAGCAATGATTATATCCGGTTTTTTTTCCTGAGAATTCACAGTCAGAAGAAAAAAAAAACATTAGCTTCCATTCCGACATCTCCTTATTTCAGAAGTATATATTTTCCATTTCATTTCTCATTTTCTTAAAAGCAGCGAGAAACCTTATACTAAATTTTAGAAAAAAAAAAAAAAAAAACCACACGCATAACCAAACACAAATTTACTAATTTGTTGGAAATGATCACGGAAATTTACGGAACTCATTTGCAACGAAATCGAAAAATCAGAGCTAGTATAAATAAATGCAAAAAAAGTCGTTATGCTTCTACTTTCAGTAAAAGAAAATGATGAAATTATCAAAACATGCAGTAAAAACAAAAACAAAACTGAAATTGTTTGGTTAATGAAACGTAACAGAGTTTAAAATCTCTATTTCTCGTGCTTTATCTCATTTATCTATATTGAATCTATAGAAATAGGTGGTTGAAGAGAAAAAAATGGGAGAAACGAGCGAAGTTGAGTTCAAATTATTGAAAAGATCAAGTACTTAATGAATCGATTAGTCTTTCTTAATTAACTTTTCACTGAGATAAATAGAACGGAAGATGGTTAATCATGTTTATTCAAGACTTGGCTGAATCGTATTTGTGATTAAGAAATTCAGAACCTCATCTTAGTAAGGAGATTAGAGTGGTAGCTGAAATTTCTCTGAGTATTCATTTGCTTCATACTTTTTTTCATATAAAGATTCTAGAGAATAGCAATGGTATTTTGCCCTCTGCGCCATCTAAATATTTTCTTAAGTATCAAACGCATACGTTCACCTTAATTAGATAGTGTTAGTTTTACTTTAACTATAAAAATTATTTGATTCATTTAGTGAAAATTTCCTTTTATAGTTAGTTAGGGCCATTTCTTGAATATAAAAGTTGACGATTCGTTTGAATCTAGAGCCACAATTTCGTTTATTTGATAAGTATATTTGAAAAGAATAAATATCTTTAGAAATAATGAAATATAATACAAAATATCAACAAATGTTTAGTCAAGGAACATAAGCGGATTGTCTTTTAATTTCGAACTATTTATAATTTATCAAAGGAAAAGAGATTACGAATTAATAATGCGCTGTTCTATGTATAAAAACATCAAATTTTGCCATAATGTTTACACAGCAAATGTAGGCTGATTTTATTTCGTAAGTTTATAGCGCAGGTTTGAAACAACAAGAGATTCTTTTTTGGACTGATCTTGTAGTTCTGAACCTTGGACTAATGATGAGTATGTCGCTTAAGATTTTATGCTACACCAATGTGTACATGTTTGACCCAAGAAGGCAGGTTAAGCGTTAAATAGAACAATATAAATGAATATTTTTAAGTGGAAGTGGACCTCGCATCCATTAACCTCTGGTTCAAAACTAGGTAAAAATTATAGAAGAATATTTGGATTTTATGAAGGTTTCATTTCAATTAAGAAATTTTTATGTTATTTATTATTAATAAATATTATTTTTAATTTATTTTAAGATTTATAGAATGGAGAAAATTTTGTTCGCGCAAAAAAGAGGCAACAACTTTTCTCAGAGAAGTGCTTCCTTTCGTAACACCTGAAGTTTAAAAACAGTATGCTTGTGCTATGGCAGGAGAAACTTAAATGTAGTACCTTTACAATTAATCCTTTTATAAAACCTAAGAATTTCAGAAGAAGAACGTTTTCATTAGTTGTTTTAATCATGAAAATTGATTGATATTCTGAGAGCTGGGTGAGAATGAAATATTACATTCATGTCTAAATACCATGATTCATTAAAAATGTAAATTACTAAAGTTTCGCAATGCCTGTGTTCGAGCGCCATCTTCTGTAAGCACTGATGAAAAATACTACCAGAGTTGAACAGAATAATAACTCATTGCGCAAGACGTTCTTAATAGAGGCACGATTTTATGCTGTATGGTAATAGGTTTTATAGTTTATATCACATGGACAACAAATTATGTTAGTATTTTTATTTTGATCGCATAAATATATTGATAATAGGCGGTAGAACAGGTGTCTTTTGCTCATGCTTTTGAATGTAACAAACTAAAGATATACGACTGAACGATTATTATTATTCTGATGCATTTCATTACCAAATTTGCTCTTTTTTTTAGCCTTTTTAATAAATCAGACAGGTCAAGAGAGAGAGAGAGAGAGAGAGAAAACACAATTTCATTCTATGCATTAAAAAAACTAGTACGAACTGTTGAACAGATGAAAAATCGCACTTATTCTCTGTCGCGAAAACTTCAAAAAAAATCTCCTCATTTAAAGATATTATATGAATAACAAGTTCCAAATCATCCATTGCGTATATATATCCTCTAAAAATTTAAAGTAAAGTATATGGTTATTCTTACAGACGATTTGAATTCTATCAATGAACAAGTAAATCTATCGACTAAGCCCATTGGTGCCAAGTTCTATATAAGCTTAGTAATTCTGAAGTTATTTTACTCAGAGAGTCCTTACGAGTATATGCATCATGTAAAACACATATTTTAGAGCAGTTTCGTGGCCACAGAGGGAGAAAATAAGTTGAATTGTTAAACTTCGCTTTTATTCCATCCCGAGAGGCATAATCTATGTACAGGCAAAAAGCGACAAGGTACGTCTACATCACAACACAAGAGAGAAGAGAGCGTGCGAAATATTTATCCCCATGATTATATACTGTGAGATTCTCGTAGGGATTTCTTTACACATGTCAATTTAGGTAAGGGAAATATTAAGGGGGAGGGGTCTTTTAAAAAAATTTGTTTAGATCGACAAATTTTTCTCTCTTCAGTCGGAGTGTGGGAACTTGTCGATTTCAGCAATTTTACAGAACTTCTGTTGCATTAATTAAATAAAAAAGGTGGAACTGGATCAAGAAATAAGAGAAAATTTTAGAATGAAGTTAATATGGGCTATATTAAGATAAAAATTAGGAAATTAATTAAGATTTAATTTAGATTTAGAGATATCATTGCACAGACACGCAAACACCCAAACTATATACGTATATATCACACACTATATATATATAATTTTAAGGTTTCATTTTAATTTTACTCGTTTATGTTGTTTGTTTTCAGACAAGTTTGCGAATCAGTCGCCCTGTTCATTAAAATACAACAAAGCGTTTTGCAGCTCACAGAGAGGATGAAGCAATTACCCTTGCATACTTTAAATGAAGCTTGGACAAATGCACGAATTACCCGCGAATAATGTACTTGAATCATACTAGTTTGAAAATGCTCGAAACGTGTAATAAATGCAGGGAAGAAACATGGATTCTCCATCCTTTCCATTATCATATTTAAACTTGACGAGTCATTAAATTATTTGAGAATATGGGGGTCCCTTATAAGTTCATCTAAGTTGTGCAGATAATAAATATGTCACTTAGTCATTCAGATAATATTTTATGGTGTAAATAACATTTGTTCACAAAATAGTTGGTTTTGAATAATGACATATTTGTTCAGGGCTGTTTTAGAATAAAAAGTGAAAAATTAGTAATAAATTTAAAACGGAAATGAAAATCTCAGTTTTGAAATACTCTCAATATAAAAATAATTCTAGCTTCATTTTCATGAACATGACGATGATGAAGTATCCAACAACTGCTGATTAATTAGCAATGGTAAAACTTATTAAATTAATTTATTTGATTGTGTATTGTATAATAGTAAGATCGGCATCTTTAATATATGATTTTAATTATACAAATAAAAACTCCACCAATGCAAGACATAGTCTTAAATTCGGACCATGGGATAAAAATTGTGTATTTTCCGATCCAAAATGATTTCTCTAGATTATGAAAATCTCATTTTAGTGATATATTTTATCGACAATATGTAATTTTTTTCGCTTGTAACTAAGTTCCATAAAGACGATTCTTGATATTAAAATATCGTTGGCGGTAAATTACCTAACACTAAGAACGCTCGTAGCGCTTATCAGCGATTCAAAAAAGCAAAACTAAAGTTAAGAAAATGGTTGATTATAAACATTTTTTTTCCCAATCAAATATTTATTAACAATTTTAAAACATACAAATAGAACCATTTTTTTTACTTCTTCGCTCTAGTAAAGAGATTATTATCAGCAGTTTTTGTTTCGAAAAAGAAAAGTCTACTTACAAATGTTAAGTAAAGTTATTTAATTTGCCATAAATATTACTATCTCGACAGCAATTCTTTTTCTTTTGTATGAAAGAGAGAAAAAAAATAAGATGAAGTACCAAAATATAATTTTACTTTCATAGCTTTATCTTTGTCAGCTATTACATTTGCAAGGAATTTTCTTTAGAATCTTCCTAAAGAGTGATTAACCCCAAGAAGAATAAAACAGTGAGTAGTTGTTTATATTTTTAATTTACAATAAAGCACAATTTATACGCCTTTAAAAGGTCTGACGTGAAATGATGTATAAATAAATGAAAGACACCTTTAATAAATAATTTTGATTATGACAAACGTAACGATAACAATGCCAATTCATTTAAAACAAATTTTTTTACTTTTGATTTTTTAAAATATAAGATATTTAATTATACTTTAAACAATATCTAAATTTTAAAATAAAACACCACAAAAGTGAAAAAATCACAACATTATTGAATTTCTTAAGTACTAATTAAATATTCTGAACACTATTATTATGTTTTTTTATTTTATATAATATATGATAATGTTGATGAATGTTTAATTAAAAAAATTCTTTATCACCGTCTGATGTGCTGATTTTCAATTCATTGATTTAATTTAATCGAATTTTCAATATCTAATTTCATATTAGTTTTATTATCTTATTTCTCATGTAAAACATGCAGTTGATTTCATTTTTAAAATGTTTCTAAGCTATTTTACATCCAACAGCATAGTTGCTGAATTACAATAAGCTAATGAAGAATCGCCCTCGTAATCGTTTATTGAATACATTCTTTACTATGCTCAATGTCTTAAGAATTTTATTTCTTTCAAATTATAAAAAAAATTGATGAAATAAAAGAAAGGAATAACATTCTTTAAGATATAATCAAATAATATGAAAAAATTAACTTTCTACAATGTATTTAAACAATGGAAGAGAAATATGTAATTAAATACTATTTATGCTAACAATACAGATAATTTGCAGCAATGGAAATTAATGTTGTAAGTTTCGTATAAAAATATTTCTGCAACCTTTTAAAAATTAGATAAAAATTTGACGAGAAATTGGCATTATTGAAAAACTTTCTTTTTTTTTGTATGTTAAGGTGGTGCAAAAATAATTTTTGTGTGAAAATATTTTCGGAAATTGTTACCAATAAATGGCAACGTTTTGTTTAGTTTTTAATTAATTAGAATCTTGGAAAAAATGTTTCAAAATTTGCTCAACTGTAAGCCAAATGGTTTTCTGGTTCCCTGTGGGAAGCCAATGAGTATAACACGCATTTTCATACACACAGACGCACATTGCTATTATTATTAATTGGCATTGATTATTTTTTGTAAATGAATGCAGATATTTTCAGAATGTAAAACAACAAAAATTCGTTTCTTTCCGACATGTAGTTTAAGAATTAAATAGTTTTCAAATGTTTAAGGAGATTACTTCTTAAAAATTAGATAAAGTTGGTATTTCATTCAAATAAGAGAAATTATATAGAAGCAGATATTTATATTTTTGTGCGTGTAAGTAATTTCTAGCGTAAAATAACGTGTATTTTAACATGAAATAATGCGATTAAGAATAAAATAGTGTAAATATAGAGAGCAAAAGTATCATAGATTTAAAATTTTGTTGAATACATGGAAGTACTTTGCTTTTTAACAGATATATAAGTGGCCAACATTATGGAGGATCATTTGGAAAAGTATGTATCTGAAGCTTGATATATTATAACATCAATTAATTCTTGCAAAGTAATATAAAATTATGTAGCCCAGAAAAACTGATTTAAGCAAAAATGCAATGAAATCGTATTCATGAAGTCATTTTAATAATAATGGAAGTTTAAAAAAAATGTAATTTGCAATTCTTTTTTTTTTATCATGACAACAAATGCTTGGTTGCAAACCTTTAACGTTTTGCAAATTCGGAAGAAATTTTAAAAATATTATGTAATTATTGTAACGTGAAACTAAGATTTAATGACTATTTTTATAAATAGATCTGAATTGCTTTTGACAAACAATTGCTTAGTTATATCTAAAATCTACAAACTGAATAAAAGTGGGTGAAATAATTGGATCATTCCAATACTGTTAAATTTAAATAGAAAACGGGTTTCAAATGTTGGAAGATCGACGTTAATATTCCTAAATCCTTTTATAAGAAGATTACGAGAGAAAAAATGGTGGGGTATTGGAATCAAGAATATCTCCTTTCAAATAAAGGGAGCTTAACAAAGAAATTTTTTCCATCCATTAATAAGAGACTGTCATCCCATCATTTTTATACTAATTACAAAATAACCCAATTTCTAACTGGTCATGGTATCTTTAAAAGTTATTTGTGCAAATTCAATTTGTTAACGTCATCTTCCTGCGATTGTAATATTGGTGGGAAGGAAAATGTTGAACATGTGCTCCTTCTATGTTCCAAGTTTGTCAAAGAAAGACAGATCCTAAGACTGGCTCTCAAGGATATGAATATAAATTGACCTCCAGAGTTTCACCAACTTATTTCCACTAGTAGTGCTTTCGAAAACTTCTGTAAATTTATTGTTGA
The DNA here is from genome assembly GCA_026543865.1 of Argiope aurantia. Classification (NCBI taxonomy): domain Eukaryota; kingdom Metazoa; phylum Arthropoda; class Arachnida; order Araneae; family Araneidae; genus Argiope; species Argiope aurantia. Next base: position 169,508 of record JAPMOR010030028.1, read on the forward strand.
CATCTGTAATCCTTCACAACTGTTAAATTTTCTTCTGTTTCTTTTGTAATGTGTTACATACTTACTTCTGTAAAACCCGTGTGATATTTTGTGGTGCACGGGGAATTTATAAATGTTCAATAAAAGAAAATGTTGGAAGGTTTCGAAGAGTTGTACCATTACTTGGTTTGAACCTAATTAAAAATGACTTGAGGGTTTAGAAGAATCGATAAACAAAAAAAAATATTTCCATTAATCCATATTCATAAAAAATACAAAAAAATGTCAAATCAATCTACCTAAAGTTATCTAACTATTTTGCAGCATCACTTCTTTCATCTGGAAAAAAAAAATCTTTGAAAACATTCGATGTCAAAACAATTCACAAATATCCAAATCCATATTAGTGAATTCCATATATAAACATATCATATTTACCCCGAAAGTTGTCTGTTTTAAAATCTGTGAATTTATCAAAAAATGTGTTGGAATTGCAATTATTCCAATGCATTTTGGATTATAAAAAAATTCACCTCAATATTCGATTTGCAGCTGCCTTCAAATGATTAGACTCATAAGGCTAAATGTTTGCATCGTCAACTATTTGACAGCCTTCGCTCTTTCTTGAATTTAAACAAACGCAGTATGCTTATTGCGCTTAGAATTTTGTAATTTTCATAATGTTTTTGTAAGGAAGGATCACTTAATTAAGCCCTCTCTTAGATTACACCTTTATCTTAACCTCTATTCTGTAAAATTTTCAGGCTTTAAATTAGGAAATATATAATACAATGTTTCAAATGGCGCTTGTGGGATCTTTTTAATGGGATAGCGCTATGTAATTGTGATAAAACGAGTTTTACATTTAAATCATTGAACAAGTTTTGCATTAATATCATTAATAAAATGTTTTAACAAAAGGCTCATAGTACATACGCTGCTTGAAAGTAGAGAGTAAAATATATATTCAGAGAGGAAACTCGAATGGTTACAGTTTACTTTAATAACTTAATTAAATTAATTTTCTAACTAATTATTTAAGAGGGAAACTAATAATTAATATTTAACAGCTTTAAAACAATAGGCAAAATATATTTAATAATAAATATTATGAAGGTAATTTTTTATAATAATAAAAGTTGCAGAGATTGTGTCACAAAATGGTGCCTTATCAAATGAAATAATGCTAAAGCAATTATAATAAAATTAAAATGAAATCTATGATCGCAAATTTAAAGTTATGTGATAACATTATTATTTTTAAGCCATTATTTGTCTTAATTTAAGTCACTAACCAGTTTAAACCGGTTTGAAACAATCTCGAGACTTCTCTATTGGTCTCTACCCTCCCTCCCCCCTCTCTCTATATATTTATAATGAACATCTCTCTAAACTTTCATTTCAATTTTTCTAGCTGGCGAACAAAGTTTTAGAGTTTGACCGATTTCGAGATGAAATAACAGCTATGATATCCTAGTTCTACGTCAACCTTTTAAAAACGCATCTGCTTTCAAAGAAGCATACGTAATAAAAAAAGCAGTACTGGTAAAAGCAGGTCAACCTTTTAAAAACGCATCTGCTTTCAAAGAAGCATACATAATAATAATGCAATACTGGTAAAAGCAGGTAAAAAAATATATGAAAATTGCCATTTATGCTTTATTTATTGCCTACATGATTTCGAGCTTCAAAACCCCCTAACCAAAACAACATTATGTTCTCACATGATAATAATAACTAATCTCTTTTTAGAATTTGAAAGAAAACTAATAAGGAATATTAAAGGTGCCAAATATTTATTTAAACTGAAAAAAACTAAGGATAAACAATTTTGTATCATATGTAACGAAACGAAGGAAGAAAAAATGATAATGCGCATTAAATCCCACACTTTTACACATATGTCGAGTGCTGTTGCGAATTCCATGATCAAATAGCCTTTTTTTTAAGTATATTTAAAGAAACTAGCTGTTCAATTAGCGAAATCAGTTTTTACTTTCTCATATGTGAAATATACAGAGAGAATAAAGACAAAGGAATTAGAGGAAGTAAGTATGTCCGAATATACATTAACACGACTGCAACATGAAGAGAGCTAGAATTTAGAAGTTAAATCTGAAAATTTGTTTCAGATTTAACTTCTAAAATGTGGTAACAAATTTTGAGCCAAATGTGTCAAGGTATGACCATTTGTCAGTTTGTACTTTCACATGCACGTAAACACGCTAATTTAAAAATGCAATGACCTAAATAAATATATGAAATTTTTTATATGATTTTGTGATTGCAATTGTAGTTCTGTGACAAATTTTGGTTTAATCGGTCGGCAAAAAGGCATCCAAAATATACATTCGACTTTTTGGTATTTTCTGTATCCCAATGTTGTAATCGACAAAAAAAATGCCAAATATCACACTCTAAAAGATATCTTCGTAACTATTGTACCCCACTGTCTTACAGATTAATTACATTTATAAGATGCATAATTACATTTATAAGAGTACGCCAGAGAGTTTTTTTTGGCTGGTTTTTTTTTACTTGCACCGAAGATACAATTGATAAATGCTACGCTTTATTACTTTAACATGTATATCTTAAATTCTTTGTTTTAAATATAAAAATAAATGAACAAATTTACAAAAAATATTTTAAGTTCTATCTTTATAAAAAAAACAAAGATAGGAATATTATTTTTATATTTATTCTTGTACATTATATAATTTAGATGGTCTAAATACGGCAATTTTTTCGTAAGTGCCTTCCTTTTCTACCTGTCGAAATGCTAGGTATATATTCTCTGATATCAATTCCTTCTAATTCCATTAATTAAGATAGTGCGTCAGGAGCTCGACGGAATAGATTTGTGTGAAGAAATCGAATGCGCGCGGAAACGTTTCGACGCAGCAGCTGCCATGCATATTCACATGACTTTTATCACAGCACTGAGTAAGAACTTTATTTTGAGATCAGTACCAATTCACATTACCATTATTACAGGAAGAAATTTCATGGAAAGACGAAATCTCTACTTCCAGCAGTTCTGAGGTATATTTTTGTTCTTCCATGTTTCTTATATATTTAAAAATGAACCTGTAAATTTAGCAGTTTCTGAGACATAACTATTTTATTATTCCAGTTTCAATTGATGTAAGATTTTCTGAATATTTTCATTAATAATTTTATGCATAAAAAAAGAATTTCTGTCATTTTCTCTCCTCCCCTCAAAATTATATGACACAAAAATTTTACCTAGATGCAGAAACACTTTGTGGCGACATCACCATTTCCTGTTTTTGGTGCTAAAAATACGTTTTTTTTCAAAAAAAAAAAAAAGCGAACTTTGCATTATTTTTTTTTAAAAAACGGACTTATTTTTCTTTATTTTTATACTTTAAAAACAGAAAATTTTTATTTCCTTAATAAAGCATATTTATTGCTGTATGTATAATTATATCTCTACATTTTTTTGTTATAGCATACCCGAAAATTACCCCCAAAAATTCTCATCTAAATAATTATTCTTTATAGAAGTTGTCCAGGTAATTTTGAAAAAAAAAATGCATTTTATTGTGAAAATTTTAGACAATTATTCACAGTTGCAAACACAGTTCCTATAGAAAACTCCCTCACAACTCTAAATCCATTTTGTATTAAAAAAATTAAAGCACTACAGAAATTATGTAACTATAAAATTTAAACAATTTTATAAAACGCGAAATTCTGATGCCTTTGAGTGTAATAATTTGACAGATTGGAATTGTGGCTTCCGGTTCTGAATAAACGATTTCTCAATCTCCACACTTCGAAGCACTGCGCAGATAATTAACAGAGCATAAAATTATTGATGATTAATTGTGAGAAGGAACATAATATATTTAAAAAAACTGGAAGCATTTAAGAGAGAATTAATCAAGCCTGCTGTTCGATTAAGACACACACACACACGAGAAGCAGTCTCTCGTAGCAAAATCAGTATTTGTTATGCCTGCAAATGTTACCATATAGATACATGTTATGCAAGCGGATATCCATAAAATAAACGAAGTCTATACGATTTCTTAAAGGACCACTAATCAGTAGTTCCTACCTTTCTGTTAACAATTTCCTTTTAAACTGATAACTTAGACTCATTTTCTAACTGCACTCGTATTTGAGATGGAGAAGGAGGATGTTAAGCATGGAGTAAGTCATGCGAGAAGACATCGAAAGGCAAAGAATCGATATTTATAGCTAGAATTTTTAATCTGCTAGAGAAAATTAAATGAATAGCCCATACAACAGTTTTCAGGGATTACTATATATGATTAACTTGGTAATGACATGATTTTGGTTAAAATTAAGATATCATAGGAAAATGACACTTCGAGAAATTCATTCGATCCTACACGTATTTTTGCGATTCTGTAATGTGGTTTTCTGCTTTGCTAATAAAATTGATTTACAGATATCTTTAATGGATGCCATGTAAACTATTCTCGACTTTGGTAATAAATTCAAAACATTGGTGACAAAAACAAAAGTTTTGGAAAATACAAGCATTTTGTCATTCTATCTATTAGAAATTGATAATGGAAGTTTTTTTGAGAAAAGTCTATACTGCTTCGGAAACCTATACAAACGAGAACGGTTGAAGTGACTCAATCAAGTGAATGTTTCCTTTAAAGTTTTATCACATTTTGAGCTGGTAGGCCCAGCGTTATTGTGTTGTTGCTATTATTATTTAAGTAACGATTTGGTATCTACTTGTATAATTAGTACTGTTCTTTGTGTACGGATGTGTTTTTGTTGCCTGTCTTTTGTGGGATAAATTGTTGCTACCCGTTATCGATCATGAGGATTTTTTTTACAATGTGTGCCACAGAAAACAAATTTCCGTAGCAATATTCTATTGCAAAAGTTGGTTCTACTTGTACTTTCCGCTAACGTAAATATGACTGTAGAGCGTTAGTCCTATTTAGAAGAATCCATAGCATGGCAATACTTGCTTTAGCGTTTCTATTTTATTCAAAAGAATAATACCACCATCATCATGCTGTAACACATCGAATTATGCTGCACGACTTATGTTATTTCGCAGTTGAACAATTCTTTATTTTTCCCTTTAGTTGCATTATTTTCCATTTTAGAATAAAATATCGATTCAAAATTTCAGGAACAAAAAATCGTCATTCTTTTTTCAAAAACGTGCCGGAAACCGATTAAATTCCGTATATTTTAGAAAAAGCTGTCAATCTTCTGCTTTCCGGTTTTTTTCATGCTATTACATCACAGCGCAAATAGTTGACATGCGTGCTCAAATCGTTTCTGCAGAAGATAGTTTCTATAAAAAAAATGATATTTGCAAGATTGATATAAAGCCAAAGATCAATTTGGAAAAGAAATACCAATTTCAGAAACTAGCGATTCGAATGAGAAATTTATTGTAGTTATAAGGTAAGGAATACAAATTTTATTAGCTCTCCGGGGACAATTTTTACGCGAGGAAAAAAATCAGAAGAGGTAGGGTTTATAAAGCCATTTGCATCTAGATAATTCAGTTCTGCGTAATATCTTTAGCTCTTATATTTTTACTAGTTGCCTTCTGCGATCAGCTGTTTACTCATCATTTATATATTAAAATAATTGGAAAATTCAAAGAACAGTTTCCTCAGTCAAATATATTGTACGAGTGTGAAAATTTTTATGAAATATGAAAATGTAGTCGCTAATGGTCGTATGAATTTAATATTAAATCATCGATATCCTTCTCATAATGACCGTCTATTCCAGAGAGACATTTCAAAGACATTAAATTAAAGCTTACTTTTGAAGGAGAAAAACTTGGACAGAGTTTGAAAATTAAATTTATTTTGTTTTATGTTTGTACTTATTTTACTAATTTTTAATTCGTATGAAATCTAGCGACCTGCAGATGCGTCTTCAAGAATCTTTCCATCGCAATTTTCGGGAGAGTTTCAAAATAAAACTTAAATACATTCAAAATAAAACTTAATTTTTTATTTAATAGCATGTATTTAATTGACAATGAGGTTAACTGACTTAACGTCATAAATGTGATACGCTGTCTGTCTTTTTCAGATAAACTGCATTGCTATTGCTACTTTTACAGCCTGAAGACTGTGATAGTATATTTTTATTTGGGCAGATCGGAACAAAAAATCCTCACACAGCAAAAATTTGTCCTCATTAAAAATTGGTTGCTGCGGCAGTTGCTGTGTCACCTTTATTTTCACATCTTTAACGACACAGAAACGAATCAGCTTAAAATAGAGTCTTAAATCATATTTAAATAAAAGTTTTTTTAAATGTAAAACTTGCTTTTATCTGGCCGACAATTTTATTTTCAAATAAAATGAGAATACAGGTTTCACCACACTTTAAAATTTTTGTGGCCTTTTAGAAATTCGACAATAATATATTTAATTGTTATTGAGGGTTCTCTGTCGAAAACAAGAAAAGACATGGTGGGAAAAGGACGGAAAGGATAGAGGAAGAGTAGATTTAAGATGGATTACTTAAAACAAATTTTTCTCAAACCCACTACCAGATGGCACCGCTGGTATTATGTCGACATTTAATTAATGTATAGGTTAAGGCTTTATTAAATTCTAAAAATGTTGAAATAGTGCATTTTATTGTGAAAATATTCACCAACAAAGTTTGGGAAGTTTAGCATATTTGGATATGAATGAAAAAAAAATTATTACAAAATTCCATCCTTACGAACGTGAAGCAAGTCAAATTAAATAAAAGACTGTAGAAATAAAAATATACCAAATAAAATTCCCGGACTGAAAGCAAATTCTTTGCTGAAAAATTCCAAGACCGATTCAAAATACTTCATTGATAAATTTATTACATACTCTTGGTATTTTTGCAACTTAACATGAAACAATATTCTAGGATTTTAAATGTAAATTCCTATAGTATAGTTTCGTAGTAACGTATATATAGTATTCCAATCAATTTTGCAATTAGATTGGAAAAGATAACAAATTTGGAAGGTTCTGTTTAGAGTCAGTTATTTAATTGTTTTCGAGAATTTCATCACATATTCAAATACTATTTATAAACTTTTAATGTCATATAATTCTGAATAAAACCTAACTGCTTGTTTCACTTTAGATATAAAACTATTAAATGTAATAAATTATGAATAAAAAAGTATAGAATAAGAGTACCAAATTTTTCAGGAAATAGTCTTTTGGAATAGCAATAAGAATCGCAAGTTAACGAAAACGTATCCTAACTTCTAAAAATGTAATATTCGAAATTGAGGGGAAGCTTCAAATTTAAGAAGTTAAAATATGACATCGTGAAATATTTATTCAGAGAATAAAGTGTCATACTGTGTTTAAATAAGCGCTTTAACATTCTTTCCTTCGACGTCATTGTGAATAACGGTACAATATCTCTTCAGCTATTCTGTGAAAGAAAGAAGTTAATACTTTTTGTTAAGAGAATTTAAGCTGTCGAGCTAAGTCTTGATATGAAAAGACGGCCTATAGGGAAATGACACCGTGAAATGGCACGCAATATCCGGCTTTTTAAGAGGATATCATTTTTAAAAAATATTGTATAAGATGTTCTAAGTTTCATATATAATGCATTTCTCTACCCTGGAAGATAAAAATATTTTCTTTTTATCTAACTTACCTTTTTTATTCATTATTGTTAGACCACAAAGCGAAATAAATAGTTCATAAAACATTTTTTAGGAAATTATTACTAATGTGTATCGGATCAAAAGATCTGAGAAATATTAGAAAAATATTTTGAGTGTCTAGTTAACTCAATATTAGCGGAACTAGCCTTTTGAAAATCGTCTGCGTGGAGAAATAAAGTTCTTTTAGTTCTGCTAAAGATTAATGAGGCTCTGTAATAATTACATCAGGAATGCAGAGCAATAATTACTACTGAAATATGCGTCTGTGTCGACTGTTTGAAAATGAAATGACTTTCTACTTTGAATTTATTGCTTGCTATATTTTATAGTAACGAACATATTTCTAAGAAAAAGAAATGCAATAGAATTGTTACGGGGCGTGTTAGAAATGATAAAAATAATTAATAATTATAAAACCAATTTCAACTTCGATAACCCCTTGTTTAGCGTTTGAATATGCTATCATAAAACTAGATTTACGAAGCACAATATTTCGAACATTTTGCCTTACATTGCATAGGAATTCTGTTTTATGCATTTTATTAATTACACAAAACAATTTTTTTTTGAATAATTAAAAAGAAATATTGACTGGAATTTTTTAAAAACTGGTTTAGATTATGTTTGATGCATTGATTTGAAATACGAAAACCGCTTTTCTTGATCATCTCAACATTGAGATTTAATAATTAATTAAATTGTAACATATTTAAAACTTTAAACAGGAAGTTACCCATCGAACAAAAGAACAATAAAAAAAACGATTAATAAATAATATTTGTCTTCACATATAATATCTTGTAACGAATAAAAAAAGAAAAAAAAAGAAAAAAGAAATTCGATATGATAATTTTCCCCATGGGGAAAATTAAGTTTATAAGCATCAATCTTTACTTATAATAAAGATGGATTTGTGTTTGTACTCTACAGGTCAGACAATCTGACCTAAAACTATCCTTGAACATAAGAAATATGAAAATGCGAATCTTGGAGCTACTTTTTTTGAAATTTGTAGCATTTTAATCAAAAATTTAACAGAATTTTGGCGTTTATTCGCGATAGCTCCCAAAATTATTATAGGACAAAAATGATTTTCAGAGATTCTTAGAATTAAAAAGAAATCTCTTTAATGATACCAAATTTTTTTACCATAGGAACGTGAAGAAACATTTTAATGTGTGTCTAATCTAAAATTTAACTGCTTTTTCTTGTGGCATGAATGGATGTATAAGGATGTACACAAAAATTAAGAAAATACAAAGTCAACTGAACAGAACTCTATAAAGAATTTTAAATAATACAAGTTATAAATCTATAAAAATTTGAACTTTAAAAATATTTTGCTGTTGAAAATTGAAATTTTCAACAATCATTAATACCAGTGAACCAGTTAGTTGCTAAAGATGGCTAGTGTGTATAATGTGTGGATTAACTGTTTCTTTAGTCAGAAAGGAGAGCATTTGAAATATTTTTTACTTCTTGAATCTATGGAATAGCTGAGGTAAAAAAAAATGCGACATAAAAAATAGTAACCTACGAGAGAGAAGATAGCTGATGAAGAAACAGTTGTCATTTATGAATCCTTAGTTTGACGAGAGAGAACCGTATTTTCTGTACAGGAAGCTAGAAATTTATGAAACCTTTCATAAAAGCTCTTTTACTGAATCTTTTATTTCGTAATAAATATTTTATTTATCTAAAAGCAGAAAAAAATGTCTTATCGTCATAACCTTTGAATAATCTTTTATTTTTTCAGGATAGCTCTTGCTTTGGATACATAGGATTGCTGTATTAAGAACAGAAAGAGACAAATTTGTTTTATAGTTTTCAAATCATACATCACTTAAGTGATTTCATGAATGGGACAGAGCGAATGGCGTGTTTTTCATTCAAAAACTTTCTGAACAATCACAAGGTTGAAAAACTATATAAACAGCATCTTAATGTAAAGAGTTTGGCCGTGATGTGAATATAAAGTTTCTTAATTCAAATAGCCATTTAGATCGTTTACCAGAACATCTTGGTGGTATTAGTTGAAATTAAGATGTACGGTTTCATCAGGACATAATAGGCAATGGAGGAAAAATACCAGAGCAGATGTATAATTCATATGATGGTAGATTGGAATCTGTAAAAATACTGCGTAGCGCACTCAAGAACTCCAAACAAAAAAAGCTCAAAGAAAAGAACAGAATAACTTTTACCATTACTACTTTTATTTGTAATAAAAATAAAAATTAAAAATGAGAAGATTCAGATTTAAAGGAGAATTTTGCTGTGTTTTTTAATTAATTAAATTGCTTTGTACAACTTATTAAAAATTTGTTTTTAATTTGACACTTTATTTTAAAGTTTAATGCAGTATGTTACCTTAAATATCATTAATTTCATACTTTTCAAACCAGAGATGATGGTCAAAAAATAAATAATTAAATACCTTGTTACAAAGTATGTGATGACTTGTATTATTAATCATGGATTTGATGTTTGAGCCATGATGTTTGAGAACGTTAGAACACCATTTGGGACAGTATTTTTCTAGAAGCTGAACACATTTACGTACATTCGTATCTAAATAATTTAATTTCAATATTAGCAAACATTAAATTATTATTTGCAAATATCAAACCATTATTATTTTAAAACTTAAATAATAGGATTAGAAATTTTTTTTTTTATCGATTACCATGCAATATTGCAGACCTCAAAGCGGAAAAGTAAAGAGAATTCGGTGGCATTTTGTAGAAATATAGCAATTTATTTTTAAATTTATTGATATCATTCTAGGAACTTGGTAGAATTCCATCAGTTTGCGCCACTGACAACTGAACGGCTTTTGAAAATATTGTTAAGGAGCCTTTTCCTGTAAGTCCGAAAAGTTAACGGGGTCGTGTAATGGGTGTATGGAGACGCAAAGTCAACAGGCCTAGATAACAAACGACGACTTTATTAACGCGAAGTCACTGATACGCAGACAAATTCCCAGCCAGGGACGCACATAAGCAAAAAACAATAGAACGCGACAGCAATAAGCTGATCGAAGTACTTAGGGAGAGAGAGTTCGTTCAACTATTAACTAGAGATGAACTCAAAACACAGCTTGAGACTGCCGGCCTTTCATAGTTCCCGGAATGCGGGCCGAGAAGTTTCTGAACTAATCAGGTGTATCTCGATTCCTATTGGCTGAATTGCTAAAATTAACGAAGTTTCCAGTAATGTCTATTTTATCATCAAAATCGCCAAATAGTTGTCAAGTTTGTTGCTAAGCCCTGGGATCACTGATAAGGCATCCAACAGAGCTGATCGTAGAACGGTCTTTCCAGTGGTTGAACTAATCGTGCTGGAAAACAACATTACAGATTTGTAACAGTATTCTCGGACTAACTACTTTTAGAACAGAGAATAGAATCAGACGACAATTCCGATCGTCGTTTGATTTTTATTTCATATTTGAAAATATTAATTACAAGATTTATTATGAATAAGAGAGGCCGTGCTTCTTTATATACAATAATACTTGTTGCTTTCAGTTTTTTAAAGATTTTGGGGAAAATTGGGAAAATCATCTTATAAAAAAAATCCCAACTTTCTGAACTTTTTATCAACTTCTTTCTGTAGCAATCTTTAGGTTTCTACATACTTTAATGTAATAGGCGAAAGAAAGTTATTTGACGCATGTTTTCTATATACAAACATATGCTTAATATGATTAGTCTGTTTGTATATATACGCCATTTTATTTACAAAAGGACTGAGCTTAAATAAACACGAATAACTCTTAAGTAAATAGCTTAAATAAAATATTCGTGAACTGGAAGTAAGAAAATTTTAAAGTCTTATTACTTTGTCAATCCAAGAAATTAAATGTAGTCCATGTTTTTTCAAGAAGTAGTTTTTCCCATAGAGAGAAAGTAAGTAAAATAATGTAAAAAAAAAACCCTTCTCTTTCCTAAATTAAGGTGGAAAACTTTTCGTCCCTTAGGGTTAAATGAAGTTATTCACAAAACGGTTGCCAGCAAAAAAAAAAAAAAAAAAAAAAAAAAAAAATGCAATTTATAAAAAGATCTAGTCGAGCAATTTTGAAACTGTTTTCGCCACATTTTGGAAGACAAAAGTTATTTAAACAGCAAAATGAAGACAAATGTAAAAAAAAGGGAAGATTTAATGAAGCCGAAGATGAACTAGCGCATGCGAACAGTTAAATGTTCTTTTTTTTACATACCCTCTGGTTAAGATTTAATTCAAAACGGAAATATGTTAACGAAGTTCTTTGTTTTTCCTGAGGTGATGGAAACTTTTACTTGACATTTCTTTTAGAATCTCTAGTCGAAGTAAGATTGTTATTATAAACTGAAAATCGATGAAACCATTTCTGAAACAGGAAAAAGGAAAAGACAATGACTCTTTTATATTTGCATCCGTTTAAGTTTTTATTTTTACCTTTCAGAATTTCTTGGAAAGCTGAGATAAGAAAATAAGACCTCAGCAGCCGATGGAAATTTCGCTCAGAAAAATTATTTTTGATGTGACTGGAAGTTTTATTTTATGGATCTGGCTACGGAAGTAAAAATTTATTTCAAATATAACGAGTATTTTTTTTTTTTACTTTGGGTAATTTAAGTGGAAAATAAACAAACTAAAGCATATCAAAGAGATTGGACAAAAATACTGCATGCTATAAAAGTATTTTTTGAATTAAAATTTTAATCATTTTATTAAAGGTAATATATTAACTCATTCTTTTCATGATTTCTTTCATCTTCATCATGATTTCGTTTCCAACAACGAGGCATTTATGACCATATTTCGAATATGGGAAGGTTCCGGGTTCGAAACAACTTTCCAAACAGTTCCATCTATTTTTCCAAAAATCTGGTGACATTGCAAAGTCTATACATATTAAATCTGCCATATTGGATCAAACGCTCTCTTGTTGGAGTGATATGGAAGTTTGAAAGGAGAAGGGCGGAGGAATGGTCATCTTATCTTGGCTCAAAATCATGGGATGCTTCTCTAAACAGTATTGCTTCAAAGTGGATATTAACAAGATTAAACAAATCGAATTCACTAATATCGGTTAATGTTTCTGCAGCAGATAGGTTTGAAAGTAACTGCTGTATTAGAGAAAGATCAAACAATTGCATGCAATATAGGAATACAGCAGTAATTTCGTTCTAAGAACATAACTAATTTGACGTAACTTTTTGGTTCTACATTAACCCTTTGCACTCGGATGGTGACTCTCACTCCCCATTCAAGACGGCGCATCATTTTATTTTATTTTATTTATTTATTAATTTTGATTTTTAAAAACGCCTACAGAATGCTAAAAAGATGTAGATTAATTTTTGAAAAAAATTCAACTTAAAACAATTGTGTATATTTATTTTTTAGAGCAATAAACAAATATTTGTATTAAGTGAATAATTATGTATCGAATTACTTTTCCGAGTGCAAAGGGTTAATACAGGTATGTAGGCCAGATTAAGTAATATGATGATTAGATAAAGAGGAATGATTTAAATCATCCGTCGTTCATTAAGTTGTCTTCAAACCATTGGAGGATATTTAACCCTCGACTACAGATTCAGAATGCATCAGGACTAAATCCATAAAGAATCTTTGAAGGAATAAGATCTTGAACCTGGTTTCCTAGATCTTACTTTTTGGCGGTTTTTGAAAGTAACAATATGCACAATGCAATGGTTATGGATGGTTACTTTGTGGCTGTCGTAGTAAAAGAAATATTTTGACGTGAGTTAACTAAATTTAAACTCTCATATTATTATTAAAAGTCAATAATTATTATTGCACATATGCCGCAACTAACAAAAATTAAGCGAAAAAAACATTCAAAAAATAGTCAAAAGGAACAGTTTTACTTTGCATGTTTCGTTAGCGAATGCATTAAAAGTTGATTTATTCATAATTAAATTCAATGTATACGATGTATTAAGAACAAATAAATGAAGAGTTATACTGCAGATATTACGGACTATTGTCATTTCATCTCATCTCATTTGTGACGGATTAAATATTAATTCTATGTTATTTAAAAATATATTAAAAACATTTTTATTTATATTATTAGTATGCTGTATAGTAATTACATTTTGGTCACTAATTTCTATTGTCTTTGTTTTCGATTAATGACGTTGATACCCGAAAGGTATGAAGATTCAAAACAGACAAATTTCTAAAAATCCAATTCTTGATTTCAAGATTCTTAACCATCTGACTGAATAACTTTTTAGAATCATTATTTAAATGAATTGTTTGCAAATAAGCTCAAATATTTTTCAAACAAGGTGAAATGGTACTATGTTACACGAATAATATGATATTAAAACATCTGTAATCGTAAAAATAAACTCTAAACTGAGAAAAACGCGAGATGGAATAGAAAATGGATTGATTGCCAACCCGTGGAAATGGGTTGCAAGAGGGTTAACAACGAAATTAGTTTGCTACGCCTGAAAACAAGATCTGTGCTCGGAAATTGAAGGATCATAGGTTCGAAGCAGTACTGCATCAAAGATCCACCATGTTAAAACGGTCTAGTGCATGCAAAATCTGTCACCGAGGACTAAATATTATAACGTTGTGATGCGAGAATCTATAAAAAAGATGCAGCATTTGGTATGATACTCATTATCTGACCATGCTTAAAAAATATAAATTCCTTTGGGAAATAACACTTATTTGGATATAAATCAGAATGTTAGTTAAGACAGCAACGCAACCTGTGTATAAAAGATTGACAGTTCATGTTATACCAGAGAGAGAGATAAAGATAATTTAATATATCTTTTAGTTAGTTTATATATCGTTTAGTTATCTTTCATCAACGGAGATGTAAATGAGTGATATAAATAATGGCTTCTCGGTAACAAAAATTTTGCGCAGAAAATCCTTTTAATGGCAAAGAAGCTTTAAGAAAATGAATGGAAACAACAACAACAATAATAATAAAAAGATTTACCTTATTTCTAGTAAAAACATTAAAGGCGTATTTAATTTTAAATAATGAGAAATAGCATAAATGCGATTTTAAATGTGTTTAAACGAAGATAATTACATGCACCATGCCAGATCAAAATTCTTTGAAATAGAATTGCTGTTAAAAGAACGGCAGACATCTAATTAAAGATGAAACAGCATCAAACTAAATAAATGAGGATAAATAAGACAGGCCGTTAAATAAAAATGTACAACAACATGCTAAAATGAACTAAATATTGACTTAACAGAGAATGGCAGAAAAAAAATCTTTGTTGAGTAAGTATTGTTTTGAACTAAAAAAAAAAAAAATGCAAAACGATCGATTTTTCTCCGAGAAAACATTTATTTTTTCACTTAGCTAGATTGAAGCGGAATCTTGGGCGTCTTTAGAAAGTCGAAATCCAGTGATATCAAATATGTAAGAATCAACGAATTCTTTTCGAAACTTTTGTTAAGGAAGTGAGCAAAAGATTGAATGTTAAACGGCAAACCGTCATAGTTAGGAACAATGATACTTTCGAGACAAAATTTGTTATAAAAGTATGCTTCCTTGGCTACTCATCATAAAGAATTGTCGATTAATCTGCAGTCAAAATTTGATATTTATATTAAATGATTTCAATTCATTTTTTATATTCAATAATAATTTTTTATTCTAAAAGAAATTATTTATGAAATAAACTTTTTTCGGCAGTTTTTCTGACATAGTGAGATTTTAGGAATAAAAGTGTGAAAAAACAAATTATATATTGTTACAAAATTTTCGGGTTCGTTTGGATAGTGGAAGTTATATGGTGTGGAGAACACTCAATCAGCAGGCGGCAGTAGAAAAAAAAAACAATGACGTTTATTTACACGAAGACACACAGGATAGCACAAAAACGACAACTATATACAGCATAGAAGACGATTATCTTCAGCCGACACGTGCAACATACAACAAGACTCTACTGCAGACAGTAGCGCACAGCTTAGTTCAGCACTAGCTTGACTGCGTCGCTTCTCTGCTAATACCTGGAAGACCAGTTCTTCACCGTCGATTCCGACTACTACTACGTCTACTCTGGCAGCTGCAGACCCTTTTATAGGCCCCAGGAGGCGGGGCTAGAAGCCTCTCAACCAATCAGGAACGTTCGAGGCGTATCTCGGTTCCTACTGGACGGATCGGGAAAATTCTCGATGTTTCGTTTATAATCTATTTTGGCGCCAAAGTCGCCAAATTCGTCGTCAAGTCGCTAAATGGTCGCCAAGCTCTGGGACCTCCGACACGACACCCGGACTCCGTCCAATACCGATGACTTTTAAACAGTCTTTCTGATGATGGAACAAACTATGCTGGGAAGCCTAACTGCAGGTTTGTAACAATATGAATAAAATTGTAGGATTTGATTCTATTCTGTTCGAGTTGAGTTTGCTTGCGTTTTATGGCACAAAAGGCATCTTTGGCTAAGTGAGGCTTCTGGTTTTATTCTGTTGGAGTAATATTACGAGCAGTGTTGATGTTAAAATAACAAAATATTGATATTTTGATTATTTTGTTACGATGAAGTTATGTAAACAATATAAAAAAAACAGCTTAACAACATGATTTACGGAAAAAGAACCAGAAACGCTTTTGCACAATTGTTCAAATTTATTTATCGATAGCAATACTTCTCCGTTTTTCTACCCTAACAAATTTAAATTGCCTTGTTTTTTAAAATTTAAATTTAAATGTTTGTTACAAAGATATAAAATGCACCAAATAGGGTTTCAAATATTAAAAAATTAAACGATATCATTCTACATTTAAGAAAGTGCTAAAAGAAAAATTTATCACCTGTCTGAAATTTTGTGGATTTCCAAGTGATAAAAATAAAATTAAACTTTTATAATACTGTTCAATTCTGTTGAACTTATATTGACATGACAATTACTCTATTCCACCTATGTCATGTTAGTTATGTTATGTATGCGAATCCGTGGGTTTCAATTGGAAACAGGAAAGAACATGTCAACGGATTGCAAAATGATCTGGTAATAGGGAAATCTGTCTTTCACCAACTTAACACCTGCCATTCTGAAGTCGTTTCGTCATGTTGTCCAAGATGATGAACGCAGCTTACCAACGATTTTTCTCCTTGTTAGAATATATTTCATATAAAAATTTGACATATATCTGAGTTTTTTTTAATATATCAGTTGCAAATTTTCAATTTTGCGGTGGCAGTGAAGGTTCAACGAATCAAACGATAACATAAATCAGTTAATAATTCTTCTATAATAGGGTCTAATAGACGCACAAGGAAAAATATGTAAGGCTTTTCATTCATATTGCATTTCTAGGGGTTTATTGCGAATATACTTTTAATTTTTCTCAACGTTAGCTTTAAAATATCTCATTTCTGTATAAAATATTGAGACATTTTATGATTATAATTTCATTATAGAAATGAAAAATTAATTGATTCAGTAATTAAAAAAATAATTACTTTTCGCATGTTCTGATGTATAATAATTAATGATTTACGAAAGGCAGACAAGCGTAGTATCTGACATGGGGAATAAGTAATTAGTTTTAACTAACAATTAACATATTTAAGGTAATCGCTATAAAAGCTGTTTCTAAAAATAAAAATTGCTACTCTATGACTATTATTTAATAAAGCTTGAATTGTAAATAATTTAAACGCTTATAATTTTTTAATAATAGTTCAACATTTAAAAAAATTATTATACTTCATTATAATAATATATGTATTGTAATTTTGATCATCTGATTTAATCATCTATATTTTAATATATTTCTTTAATTATCAAACTTATTGAAATTGTTCATTGATTTCACTATGCTTTCTACCATTACCATTTTATATTTTGTTTTCAACAAAGTGGATCTCTAAATATAATATTTTAGATAAAACTTTTTGTAGTTTAAAATAATTTGATTGATATCTAGAAACTTATTTAAAACGCAATCCTTTAATTTTTCATTTTTTATTATTTATTATTTTATTTAAAATTAATTAATACTTCTGCTTTTAATTTTTTGTTTACACTTTGACTGCGTTCTGTCTTGCTTAAGAGGATTTTATAACCAATACTTTTTTTGTATGGTTCGTTTAACAAATTTGTAATAAATATTTTTTTTGGCTTTTGAAAACCTTAATGCATCTTTAAATAAATTTATAAAATGTATGCAGATGGTTAGTTTATCGCAGTTTAGTGTTTTAAGATCAGCATTGCTAAAATGCACAATAGAAAAGCGTACAGAAATATTTATTACAAAGTAAATAAATATAATTAACATTTAATATCAATTAATTTTTAAATATAATTAATAATTTATATATAGTTAATTTTTACATTATTTTTTATTTAAATATTTATTGTTTTATAAAGTTAAAAGTTTTTAATTGAATTTTCATCCACTTCCTGAAGCGGTACAGTTAGTACGTTAGCTTGTCATCAATGATAATGTGCTATTTTAATGTTTTTAGCACTTTTTTATTAGTTAATCGATGAATAAAATTAAATTTTGATTTCATACTCACGTTGTCACAAGATAGTGAATTTGTGACATAATTGTCATCAATATTTAATAATATTTTTGACAGCCAATTTTAAAATTAAAAGAAAAATAAATTCTGCTTTTTAGGACACTAATAAAGAGCGCTTTAAAAACTCGTTTTACTAAATTTACTTATAATATATGAATATTTCAATTTGGGAATGAAATTTATGGATTAATATATTTATAATCTGCCATTAAGTTAAAAGCACAGTTTTCCATTTGTATTGCCTTCATTGGCCAATTACAATAAACATAATTGTTTAGAAATCAATATAACGTGATATTTTGGTTTACAAGTAACTGGGTCTGTTACTAGATTTTAAATACACCACTAATTACTATATCAGTGAGGATATCGATAAAATATAAGCGAATATCAATAAAATCTATCATTCGATAAGTTTTATTCTATGTCTGTCTGGGGATCACTAACCATTATCAAAATAGGGATGCTGAAAATGATCCGAAATCAGCAATTGATGCGATTCGTGAAAGTTCCATGGTATCAATAGTAAAAGTTTTACATAAGGATTTAAAAATTAAACTGATTGTGGACCATATAAAAATTCTTCGACAAAATTTTTCCAAAAACTACCTTAGATTCGTAAAGAGCTTCTTTAGAATCATTTTATTTATGATTCTATTACCATATCGGAAACTATCCTTTAACAACCTGGCGTAATTATGAAATATTCATTAGATCATTTGCTGTTAGTTATTCAGTTAAGAGAGAACATATAACTTTTCTACCAAAGTTGCAAACATGTGATTTGAATTGCAAATTTATGATCAAAGAATGTTTTTTAATTCCAATATGCTCAAAATGTGCTGCACTATACGATTTACAATTATTTTGGTGAATTCCTCATTATCATCAACTTTTTCTTCAATTAAAATATACTTCCTTTTTTGCATTTTTCTTTTACTAATTTAAAAGGTTTCCCTTTAGTAATTTGTGAGAAAAATTCGTTCTTATCAGCTTAATCGTTCTTTAAGAGCAAAAGTCTCTTTTAATGAAATTTTTTTGTTCCATTTTCCAAGTAAAATTATATGTTAAATTAAAATTATTTAATTGTGATGTGGTGATACAAAGTTATAAAATCTACAGTACACCGTAACTTAGATTAATCCACATTAATCATATGTTTAATGCACTCTAAGAATGCCAATGCACCAACCAAGCGCCACCCCCCTCGAACTGCAACAATCTTATAATGCCAGTGTGCCTACCAAGCGCCAAACTGCACGCCAATCTAAAGTGCAGCAGTATGATGCTTCCAAGACTGTGAGCATATAAACCTATCGACTTCGAGAATTAAGTTAAGCTGTAAATTGTTCTGTTAAATTGTACGAACCCGTTTTCATGCATTGTTCTTGCATATGGTAATTTTATAATGTGAATTATGAATTCTTCCTGAAATTATGCCGTTCAATTGCTTTCTTTCAACAATTATGACTTAACTGGCTTAATTTGGCATTTTAATGCCCGATATATATATATATATATATATATATATTTGAAATGTGTGAAAATTAGATTTGTTCAATCTCATTCAGATTTGCTTTTCAAATCTAATACCAGGCTCAATTCGATTTATCGTCAAAATATACCTGGCAGAAAAAAAGTTTCATGATATTTTGATATTGATCAGTAATTGGGTAACTGGTAAAATCAAATTTCGCTCGAGAAAACCCGATTAGAGATTTTCATTTTAGTGAATTTTTAAATTTTCAGACAGATGATCACAGTGTTTCCAACTTCGTAATGAAAGTGCATGCAGAACAAAGTAGATGTAAAGAATTTTGAAATGTGAGCTAGTCAATTTCAGTTTTCTTAAAAATGTTTAAAAGCCATATGGTATTGTACTTTTGACAGTTCTCCCGCAAAAAATTCACTTCGCTATTTCGTATAATATAACGCATCTACAGAATTCCGTATGAGCAAGGCAAAATAAAACTGTGTTAATATGATGAAAAATGTTTAAAGAAATCCAGAAACCATAAAAAACAAAAACAAATGTTGGGTAATAGACAGAATTTTTAATGAGCTGGATGGAATGAGGAAGATGAAATGATATCTAAAAAGAGGATTAGCTTTGACTCTGAAAGCTTTTCTTTTTTTTATTAACTTTAATATAGCAGAAAACCTTTTCCCGAATTAGTTTTGTAAATAAATTTTAATGTGCTATTTTTTGAAGTTTAATCTACAGGAAAATCGACATAAGACTAATATAATATAGTAAAGAATATTATTTAAATCATATCACTTTCAG
The DNA here is from genome assembly GCA_026543865.1 of Argiope aurantia. NCBI lineage: Eukaryota > Metazoa > Arthropoda > Arachnida > Araneae > Araneidae > Argiope > Argiope aurantia. Next base: position 189,981 of record JAPMOR010030028.1, read on the forward strand.
TTTGCTCAGTAAGGGAGATTTAAAAATTAATTATCTAACGGAAAATTAATTTTGATTACCGAAATAAATATGAATCGCATGTTTTACATTTATTTCAATGGAAGAGTTTTGCAAAAATTACATTGTATAACATTATATTATTATATATATACATTATATACTACTATATTAGCAGTTTTCTTCGTAGTATAATTATACAAATCTATTTATCAATATATATAAATAGCAATTAAAAATAACCCTGCATTAGAGTTTCAAATGGAGATATGCACTTTAAATAATATAAAAAGATAGACATTTTCGATGAATATATAATTAAAAAACATTTGACATTATAAAAAAATCGTTCTTCGTTTATAAAGGATATATTGTTAAAAAATTGCTATTATAAAAAATTCTTGACTCGGTTCGAATTGAATAAAGAAGATATAATACGCATTCGTTTAAATTTTGTTATAGGTTTTACAGAATAATTCAATTAATTCAATATATTAAGGATAATTTTATACTGCAATTTCTTATATGACAAATTTTAATCGGCGAAATGATTACAAAAACATCTGACAGTTTTTGAAAAACATATTCTTTAACTCGTGTTTTCTGTATTGGATGTAATGATTGTGTTCTTTAAAATCCATCGGTTTTCATCTGACATATAAGTTACAGCAAATCTCAAACATCAAACAATTTCTATGAGAAAATGTTAAAAAAAGTCAATTATTCATTTCAAGGACATTTGAAATTCAAATTTCAATTTTAAAAAAAAAGATTGTTCTTTTAATAATATTTTGTTATCATTGAAATTCAAATCAAAAATTCAATATCAGAAACTAAATAAAAACGGCCCATTCTCTAATAGATTAAGTAACGCTAAAAATTTCCAAAAATATTCACAAACACTACTGAAAATGCAAAGGCAGTAAAATCTTTTTCAAGCAGTCCGGCCTCTTTTGAGTTCGAAATAAATAAGCCATCTTTCACAAAGTTCCCTTAAATTAGATTTATTCTTATTTTAGAAAATAATGAAAAATTCATGAGAGAAATGAATTGAGAATTTAAAATTTTGGTTTTGTTTGCTTCTTACCTCCGAGTGAGTCCTCTCTCGATTGGCTGGCTGAACTAGGTAAATGGTGGCTCTCCCACTCTTGTAAGATCTCTGAAAACAAAGACTGAAATTAATAAAAATTGAAATTTAGAGAATTTTATATTAAATAATATAGTCATAATAAAAATTACGATAGCGTTATGGTTATTATTTAAAGAAATATTTAAATCGATTGGAATATTCCTCAATGGTTATCAATATTTTATCATCTAATCGGCCATTATAATGTAGGAAATGAAAATGCTTCACAATAAGGTGCCATGATTTATAAAAAGAAATTAACATAAATCTTGTGAAATATTAAAATGTTAATGATAAGAAATATTTTTTATTAATATGCATTGCATGGTTTTTTATAACTGCAATTATGTTAAAATAATGGAATAAAGTTATAATTAATAAAATAAAAAGCAAAGATTATTTATTAAAATTTCATTTAAAAAAGGTTGAAAATAAATATATTTTGTTTATTACTTACTATTTTAATTTAAAAATATCTGAAATATATCAATACACAGTGCGATACTTATGATAAATAGTACTTAATATTGCACTATAATTTGGAAGGAAACAGTAATTACAATATAAAGAACGATATTTATTTCATATAACAGCATTATCAAGCAATAGGATGGTACTAAAAATTATTACAAGAATTTAAAATAAAATTGATGTTAACAATCAGAAATTCTGACATGTGGAAATAAATCTCTTTTATAATGGAAATAAAGCTTATTTTATACTAAGAAAATGCAAATAAACATAAAGAAAAATGATAAATGCCATACAAATATTTGAGTTTCTGTTTCACAGAATTATTTCCGTACTTCATTATTTTGTGGCAGTTATCAAATCTAAAAAGACTAATTGTTGGGCATCTATTTAAACGTGCTATCGAATACAATATTTTAGGAAAGAAGAAACAATTCTTTATACTTTAGTAAAATGAAGTCTTTAGTTACTGGTAAAAGTCGAAATTAAACCAATCTTATACTTCCAAATAGCAATATCCTTATTTCTGCATTTTAAAAATGCTTTGAACGAGAAATGTCCATAGTAAAAATGTGAAATGTATAGGTATTTTTTAAATGTATAAAGTAAAAAAAAAATGAAATTGTTTCATCAATATTTCTATATGAACATCACATTTTTTCTCAAACAAAGAACAAAATAAATAAATTATGTTACCTTTTTTAAAGAGTTAAAGAATCGAGAAAGCTTTGCAAATATGTAGAAAATTTGCTAAAAATAAGGACTATAGATATGGTTGTGTATGCTCTATGAAATTCGGCATACCGATTAATCAGCCATCACATATGATTATTAATAGAACAAATTAATATATGATAACTAATTCAACCAAACTTGAGAGGAGATGAAATATTTGGATTATTTCACAAAGCAAGCATTGATTACTTCCTGACGCAATGAAGCTTCTGTCCGTAAGATAAATTTTGATCAACCACCACAGCACATCTTCTGATCTAATGTTGAGTGAAACAGGCTGCTTTCATGTTCTTAATGTAATATCTTTTGACTATCCATTTATTATATTCTTTTCAGAGAATCAAAGAATATTTTATATGTATTGCAGATACACACCAACAGTGGAGCTGCGATTTATTTACGAATCTTTCTATCGCATCCATGATTTCCTGAATTAGCTTTTAATAAAACAACATTGAATACTATTGTACTGCTAAAGTACTGAGGTGAAACTAAATTATAGGATTCCGTTTTTTCGCCAATATTGGCAAAATCATACCAAGCATTAAAAACTCGCAAAAGGCTTTAGGGTTGTATAGATTACACTGGTGGATGATTACCACATTTAAGGTGTTATCACCATAGAATAATTATATTTGTCAATGATATGTTTTAGCTCGTATATTTGCATCTAAATGGCGATTATAAAAGTTTACGGTGAGGAAGATTACAGAGTATTATTTAATGTGAATAAAATTCATTAATATATCGCTAATTTCCCATTCACATTATAGTAATGTACCAACAAGGGAATATTAAGAGTGTTATAGCAAAAACTGTTAAAAATTTAACTAAAGCATAATTTATTGAAACTTACTTCTAATAGGAAAATACAATAAACATGCAGGCATCAGCATAGCTTAAATAGCCAAAAAAACTTTTATAATTCCATCATAAATATTAAAAGGCTTTCTCTTCATTATATTGTGACTTGTGCATATTAGATCCTCACGCTGACAGAACACAACGATTTTGAAATATTCTATGCATTTGTAATCCTCTTCAAAACTCATTAAGTTATCTGAATTTCCATATAAAATAAAACCGTAGCTTTCGTGCTTCCATATGACGAATAAATAGTCAATTCTTGAATATATAACAACGAAAAATGCATATTTTCTCACAATGCCGATGTAAATGACATACTGTAGCTGTTCTGGGTAGCAAACTTTAGCAGCTTAAATCAGCAGCATGAATGCTAGTTTGGTAGCAGTATGATGTCGCTTTTATATAGAAACGGTTTACTTTATTACCATATTATATATGCATGAGAAAATTTTCTGTTTATTTTAAAGATATTATGTCGGAACAATACAGAAACCTTAAATTATTTCACGTGGTTTTGTCTGAAAGGCACTTTTTATAAATAATATTGGTTTCATAGTAAATATAAATGTACTGATTTATCTATGCTGCATATAAATAAAGATCTCCTATACTTTTACACTGTAGATTAAAAAGTCGCTCCTGATTGTAATGGATTATAAATGACTATATCGATATTTTTAATGGAATAAATACACCTACTTACCCACTATTACTCACAAATACCACGTTTTAAGAATAAAATGACGATAGACATGCCAATAGCAGTACAAATATGGAATTATATTTGGAGATAAATGTAGGAGGCGTTAAATATTTGATAATAATCAACTGTCAAGTAGTTTTCGCTTCATTTTAAATACTTTTTTCTGTACTAATCTGCCAGCTCACATTCTACATATTGCTAGAAAGCTATCAAAAGGATCAGAGATTTCTCCGATAAGATCCGATTAACTGTTTAAAATGACAGTTCTTTTCGACAAGATGACTGAAGCATTTTTTAATCCAAAGTATCTCAATTATTTAAATTTTAAAACTGGAAAAAGAAACTTAACTTTCTATTACAGATATATATGAAAAGTTTTTAACCCTTTGCACTCTGAAAAGTAATTTGATGCATAATTTGGAGTAATAAACAAGCATACAAGGGCCTGTTTATTACTCCAAAATATATAATTGTTTTAAATTGAATATTCCCAAAAATTAATCTACGTCTTTGTACCATTCTGTAGGCATTTTTAACAATCAAAATTGAAAAATAAATAAAACATCAAAACGATGCACCGTCTTGAAAGTGAGTGAGATGCACTCTCCGAGTGCAAAGGGTTAATAAATACTAGATTCTATATTGCGTACATATTTAATTTATATATCTTTTGGAATAGTGTTTGCAATGAAATATCATGCATATTCGATCTTTTGATTTCAATTCTTGCATTATTACCTGTTTCCCAAAAATTCATTAATAAGCATTTTTTTTTAAAAAAAATTAAATACACAATACTCTAAGAAATTCAAAAAATGTTGGAACAGAAAATGAATAACTATACAAACAAACTAATCGTCTTAAAAAAGTTTGGCAAAGACTAAAAGGAAAAAAATTGAACCTTTTGTTTGAATCGGCTAATTTTTATTTTAAATCACATTTATTTAGAATGAACGGTAAATTTGCATTCTTAGAAATTAATTAAACTATTATTTCTTGAACAAGCGACTTTGCAACTGAATGTTAAACAACATTTTACTTTGATAAAGAGATACTGGGTTAAATCTCACTCCTGCTTCTAGCTAAAGATTTGACAGATCACGTTTTTGAGAGCTTTCAACTGATTTAGTTTTTATCAGTGATAAATTAAATAAAACAATCAATGTATGACAAAATTAAATAAAATCAAACTATATGGTAAAATCGAAAAGTTTTCAAAAGTTTTGTGATTTTTATCAACTAAATTAGTAATTTCAAGCACAGAATTTTATCAATATCTACTTTCCTATTTTATACAGTTTTTACAAATGAGCTTAAAAACTGAATTGGAACAAATGGTATTTCTATGGAGATGGAACGTTTGAGAAAAATAGTCGGAAATTTGAATTCAATTTGAATCAAAATTATAGGTCCATTAGAAGAACCGTACGAAAAAAAAGAATATTTCTAAAAAAAGAAAAATTGTAAAAGCAGGAAAATTTAGAATTGTTAAAACTTAACATATCAGTTTAGTACATAATTTAAAAATTTAGAAAAAAACACATTTTATCTTAAAATGAGTTTATCAAAAAAAAATCTTATACATGAGAAGTAAATTTTTATACAATATAAGAAACACTCTTAAAAACCGTAAAATAAGTTTTTTCAGTCAATTTTCCAAATTTAATACAACATTGTGAACAGCACTATAATAGAATATTTTATTAAATAGGTTCATAAGAAAAAAAATGATTTCAAAATAAAGATCTATGCAAGTAAATATAATAATAGCGTGCATTTATCATTAAACAAAACACATTACCTATTTTATTTAATTATCCCATTTCTAGCGGAAAAACGACAAAATCTTTCTGCTGTCATATTAAAACGAAAACAAATGAGTATTCTGGCCTTTTTCACGTGCAAATTAGACTTCATGGTACGAATATCACACTTTCATGACAATGAATAAACAATCAGCCTTATCCAAACATCTACAGGACAAAACCGAGGCATTAGACAAAAGGGTTCCCCGATTCTTATAGATGGGATCTGCTAGCATTGGGAAAGCCGTTAAGAGCATTAAATTGATCGACTCTACTTCTTGTTGATAAGGTCAGGATACGAACTCGAGGATCAGCAGCCGGGAGGAAGGCTCTTAGGGGAGTATCGATTTCCGAGATTCGATTAAAGGGTTTTGTGAGAAAGATTATTGTCTTCTGATCGAAACTTCGCTGTGCAGTTAAGTCAGTGTTGGGGAATGGGCTTTTTAATAGAAGTTTGCGGTTCTGTATTCTTGAATCTATTGTTTTGCGCTTTTAGTTACTCCGGATACTGGAGAATGGTATTGATATTAGTTTCGCATAAAAGATAGAGTAATTATGCAAATGTAATTAGAAAGATTGTTGTAAATGCAATCAGAATTAATTTAGCTTTGTGTATTATTCAAATATTTCAGTGTTATTTGTTTCTGAGTGGGTTATCGATATTTGTTTAGTTTTTATAATAATAATAATAATAATAAACGGGCAGTTTAGTTAAGTTATATTAACGTCCTGTTATTTAAAGCAACACTTGGGTTAGTTTGGGAAGGAGCTCATAATTCTGAGCCGCGGTCAGATGACGAAGACGATACCTGAGCTGGCGCCCTCTCTCCAAACTTCTACACCACACCAGGGGGAGGTGGACGTTTGGCCTCGACGGATTTAGCGTGCGCCAGACCCACTAATAAGGCGGTTATTCGGTGGAATAGGGTCTCGAACCTGAAGCTCACAGGTTTCGAAGCCAAGACCTTACCACCAGGCCGCCACAACCCCAAAAGAATTTCAAAATTTCTAAAAAAAAAAAATATATGACATTTATAGACGATTGCAGATGCACTTGCCTTGAATGTTTCCACTAGTAAAATCAATTTATTAATATCATCACTAACTATTAATTAAATATTAATTTCAAAAATTAACTTTCAGCGTTCATAGAATAAAATTAGTGTATAAAAATATTAGAAAGCGTACAAGGCTAAGAAACTTCGACTGTAATCTTGCTATGCTTCGACGCCATTTTTAGATAACTGTTTAGTAGCGCTTTGAATTTAATCTAGTAATATTATCGTCCCGTATTGAAACAACTCTAGGATTGCTTTGGGGCGGATTGTGTAATTTTGAACCCTAGACATATATTGAGAAGAAACCTAAATCGATTTTCCTTCTCCAATCTTTTACATTCTTCTATTGGGAGAACATTTGGCTCCGATAGATTTAGCGTACATCAGACGTGTTTAGACTGTAATTTTTCGGCGGAATTGGGTCTCGAATTTGGAATCTTCGTGCCTTGAAGCCTTCATCTTATCATCATGCCACTGTGGCTCTATTGCCTTATGGGATCACCACTGGGGGCCCCATCGGCGAAAAATGAGGGAGAGGTTTCTCAGTTGCAAACATTATTAATAAATATTTTTCAAGAATTAGTTACTCTCCTCGCTCCTTAAGAACCTGTCTTAATGAGACATTTGTTATGGCATGTTTAATTTCAGAAGTTGCTTTATTATCCCAAGGACAGTTTTAATTGGCCTTTTCTTAACATGCATCGTACAAAATGAATAAGAAGAAATAAAAATGTACCCGCTTTTAAAAAATAATCTCAGAAATGAAAAATAAAACAGATCAATATCAAAAATATCGAAAGAATAATAAGTAAAAACTATCATAAATTGAAATTCTTTCATTTATTTTTGTTGAATCAAATAAAATTGAGAGCTAATAAATATTCAAGTATATTTATAAATTTTCACTCATTTCTTGCACATCATAAAAGTGTTTGAATGAATATAAAGATTGAAGAAGAGATTGATAGTTAGGATTGTAAAATTATTTCAAACTTAATCTTGGTAGTTTTTTTCCCCCTTTATTGATTTCTTATAATTTGCTAATAACAATTTATAGCGTTTTTCAAAAAATTCGTCTCGAATGTATTCACATTCCTAAAAACTAAAATAAATTCCTTTATTATGGCTATAAATCGAATGCAATAATTTTATAGAATCCAACACATCCCAAAAATTTTCTGTATTTAATTCAATTATACAAAGGATTAATCAAATTCTAAAACTCAGTTAACCCAGGCATCTTGACTGCGAGACAGATGATGAAGTTGATAATCAATCAGAACCTGTTCAGTAACGGCTGCTGCTTCAATGCAGTTGCCTAATCAATCCATTTATGTGACTTATAATCAAGTTTGAATGGAAACAAGCTGGTAGTAATACTCAACTAATTTAATAATGACGCCTTCGCTTTACCATTGGCTCTTTCAGTCGAACAAGACACCGCGAAGCTCACTTCCCGAAATTGTTGACAAGCCCCCTTCCTTAACATACAGGTAGCTTTCATCCAAAATTAGAACTTCGATTATTATAATGCCATCTATTGAATACAGTCACCTAATGACGAAGGAACATTGAAACTTTTGTACGTCTTGAATTAAAATCTTAAACATCTAGGATGTGAAATGTTAATAGGAAAATATATCGAATTTATAAAAGTCAATTAGCATAGAAATCTAATTTATTTAAAATAATTTGAAAATTGTTGGAAAGATAAATAGGAAAGTGTTGAAATGAATTTAAAAGCCAGCCATCGGTCTTAGTGTAAGGCGAATGCGAAGTTCGCAATCAATCAATCTGTGCAGAAATGACTGATGCTTAAATTCAGCCGCCTAATCAATCCTGTTGTGCGACAAATAATCAGGTGTAGACGGAAACAAGCGGCAGTGACCCTGAACTGATTGAATAATGACGCCTTCGCTCTTCCATAATTAATTGATGCATTCAATCGAACAGAAAGTTGCTGTGCTCAATTCTCGAAATTGCTGACATGCCTCCTTTCTCGGAACACAGATCGTTTTCATCTAATAATAGAATTTCAATAATGCCAGCAAATATTGAAGAAACGTTGAAGCATTAGTAAATTTAGAATTAAAATCTTTATATGCTGCAAAATGTTAGTAGAGAAACAAAGTCATGGATAAATAAAAATTATTACTCCTGAATTTAACCCTTTGCAGTCAAACGTCTTCTATTTGTCACCATTCAAGACGGTGCATCATTTTGACTTTTTTTAGTTTTAATTGTTAAAAATATATACAGAATGTTAAAATGATGTAGACTCATTCTTCAGGAAACTCAAATTAACCTCTTCGTCGTTCGTAATGAGTCTAACGCGTTCAAGAGAACTTCTGCAGGGCGGACGTAACGCGCTTCAAGCGTTCTTCTGCATTTTAAAACTTTTAAACGTTTAAAAAGCTTTATAAAAGTTTACTTGTTTGAGTTTTTTTTGTTCTAATGCAGCAATAAATAAAGGAAAAACAGAAATTTTCGTGGATAGGAGAGGACGGCGAAGGGTTAAAGCATTTGCATGTATTTATTTTTTGGCGTAATAAACAGGTCCATGTATTAAGAAAAATTATGCATCGAAATATCTTTCCGATTGCAAAGGGCTAAAAAACATTATTGTAAAGTGAAATATATTTGAAACATAGAAATGAATTTTTTTTTCAAGAATTGCAAAAATGTAAGAAACAGATTAAATGTATAATAATTAATATTTTTAATAAGGACTTGTTTAGTTTTCATATGCTTTTTAAAGATTTCAAAACTATCTTTCCATTTGGCCAAAACAAAACGAGAAAAAAAAACCCTTGCATTCTTAACTTTAATTTTTTGATCTACGAATATATATAGCCTCTTAAATACGTTACATCTTATTTGTGTTATTTATTGTTATTTGAATCCATATCAGAACACAAAGATCACTTAGGATATTTAAATGAGTTCAGTCAATTTCCATTTTCTTCTACTTTTATCTAAATATAGATCTATACTAAAATTCTACAAAACGATGCAGGAATACATTTTTTTCCTTTTATACGAAAGATTTAAACCGAGTTCCTTCTCTGCTTTCCCTTGACTAAAGTTTTAGAACAACGGAAGAGAAATGAAAAGACTTAAAATAACTAACGTTTCCCATTCTTTGCTTGAATTAACTTTCTCAAGAAATAGGCTTAGCTGGAATAATTAGATTTCTAATTACAGCATTGTGGCTCCGAAGAATCTGGAATTACCTCTTTTATTACGAGAAATGTAATTCATTCCTTAGAAGAAAGAAAAAATAATTCCAATTATTCCCAGTAACATAGCCTTATTTAAACTCTATAAAAATGGAATGGACGTAATTAAGAATTATTTCAGGTAAAAATAAAAAATGGTATTCTTTTAACAGAAGAGATCAATCTTGATTAGACAGAGATTTTCTGAGGAAAAATTTAATTAAAATTCCTTTTAGTATTTTTTTTTTATTTCTCCAAAAACTGAATCTGAAATTAGTCATCATGACAGAATATAGTATGAAAGACTACTATTTAATTTATGAATAGTGATTCGAAGTTTTGTTTTATTGTTAACATGTAATCACCAGGATAAATATCTGCAATTCCACCATAGGAGAATGCGTTATGTAGTTAAAGTTCTTACAAAGTTTCTTTACTGTTTCAATAAATGATTTCATATATTTGAGGAATGCATTGATCCTTTGTATGATTGAATTGGGTGCATAGAATTTTTGAGATTTTTTTGGATTCTGTAAATTCATGCATTGATTTATGGCAATAATAAAGGAATTAATTTTAGTTTCTGGAATTTAAATATGTCCGAGAAGAATTTTTTGAAAAAAGCTCTATAATAATTATATTTTTGAATTTTTGCGTAAAACAGAATGAAAAAAACATTCTATGCAGCCTAAAAATGGAGAAATTAGAAATTTTTTTCACCTAAAGTAGAGAAAATAGCTTCTTTTTGAACAAAAAAATATATATAAAGCAAAAATCATTTACCTCAGACATTTATCAATTGACAAGCGCAAAATTTTGCAAACGCTTAAGAAATGTGTTACCTGGATCCCGAATTAAAACATGGTATTTCTCATGTACTTCTTTCTTTCTTTAAACATGGTATTATTTAAAATGGTATTTCTCATTTCTTTTCCTATTGTGAAGCATTAAAACATTTATAAAATGTTTCTAAATTGAATGAGCAAATATCTTATTCTTTATTTCAGGTACCAAAATATATTGAGAAATTGTTATACCAAATTTGAACAAAAAATTTACATTAAATTTTAATTTATGAGTTTTTTTCATAAGAAAATTCTTCCAAAGATTAGGATTTCAGAAAATAGCATTGCATTTAAAAATGCAAAATAGCATTAAAACATGTATAGCATTAAAACATGTATGCAAATATGAAAACCAATTGTAATGTAAAAAAGAAACAAAATTCAAATTATTTTATAAAGAAAACTGTTCAAACATAAAGAATATTAAATTTAAAAAAATCCTATTTTGTAAAAAATCAACTTTTTAACGTATCACCTACCTTAAAAATATGGAAATTCGATGTATCTGCTGGCAAATAATTGAGATGATTGATGGATATAGAAAATATTACATTTATTTCGGAATGTAATATTATACCAACGAGAATATAATTTCCAGAGGAAATTGACAACTCTCATCTGAAAATTATTTGCTGCCTGTACCTACATCTAAAATATTTCGTCTTTATTTAATTAATATGAGAATAGTTTGAATTTTCGAATTGCTTTTACTTCATAGAGAATGCTATATGAAACTGACGCTGTTAAACCATAGGGAACAAACAAACTACCATTTTGTATTTTTTTTGTCCATGAATTGCGCATTTCTCCAAGTACATGTAATTGACTATACAGATTTGAACTGACAATAATCGATTGTGTATACAGTAAACTATTAATAATATAAGAACGAAATTTGGAAAAGTATATTAGTATTATTTATATAGTATTTTCGCAGAAAAAGCTAATTTTCAAAATGAACATTTTGAAGTTCACCCATAAGAGATAATTCATTTTCTCATAATACATTTTAGACGTGACACGAGCCGGCGTCCTGGCATAGGGGTAGCGCGTCTTCCCCGTGATCTGGGCGTCCCGGGTTCGAGTCCCGGTTCGGGCATGGTTGTCCTTCATTTGTTCTATCTGTGAGATGTGTGAATGTGCCCCCTTTAAAAAGGGGCTGTGCAAGCGAATGTGATGCGTGAGTAGCAAAATCGTACTCTTGGCCCTAGTAGGCGCTACTAAAATAAGAGACTTTCCCTTTCAGCTTAAAATCGTTGATTTCAAATCAGCGGGCTTGACTATGGCAGGTGCCATCGGAAACAACAACAACAACAGATGTGACACGAACCCTTTAATTTTCCAATCGCATAGAATTTTTTAAAAAGAAACTTTCTGTTGACTCTTTTTTACAGAAGGAAAAAAAAAATATAACATTACGAATCAAGATAGTATAAAATGCAGTTAAATGACATGCGTTCATAAGACTGAATATAATGCAATAAGAATTCATAAGAATGAATAATAATGCAATTGAATCAAGTCAAATGACATGATTCAATTGCATTATTGAGATCATTTGCTCTCTAAGAACATTTTTACCACTAAGAATTTTACTCTTTATTTACAGTATAACTAGATTGTTCTTAGCCGAACTTAAGCACTTATACAATTGCCACCACACTTGCCCTATTGCAAAGAAAAATCGAGTTCACATTTTCGGAAAGAATTTCTCCCCATTCACTTGAATTAGATGCAGATCTGCAACTTTTTTGTGTACAGATAATATATTAAACTAGCTGGCATTGGCAACAAGCTTGTTCATCTAGTTCTGTTGATATTTTAGCTGTAAAAGTATTACAATGGAATGGGTTTCTTATTAAAATTTACCGTGTTATTTAGTAAGATTGAAAAGCGCGTAAAATTAACAGAATCCTTCTTCTATACATTATTCCGCATGTAAATTAAAAAGTGTATACACTGCAAAATAAAAGCGAAAATACAAACCCAACTTGCGTTGAGTTAATGTCTAAAGAGAGCAATACTTATTTATCGCAATTTTAACATTGGCAAAAACCCTCGATTGAGCGTTTTAATAAATGAGTTTAAATTTTATAAGATTTAAACATTATATAAATTATGTATCAAATTAAATTAAAAAATATTTAAAAACAAAGAAATAAAATTTACAGAAATAAAATTGATTTTATTAAAAAAGTAAATTTTAATAAGATAATGTAAAAAGAATATTTGTGATATAATAGTGTTGTAATATTTACTGTCTCTCAACTAAAATAGAGGAAATGTCATCTAATTAGATAGATGTTTGGTACAATGAGATAAATAGGTGTGAACCGGGTGAATTACCCAATCAATGTGTTAAGCCTATATACATGCTTCATTAAACTTTCAGTTTATCGTCTATTTCCATTAAATTTATTTCGTTTACATCTTTTTTTCTCTAAACAAACGTGTCTTTAGTTGAGTTCATTTCCTAGCATTTCTTATAAAATTTTGCAATTCTATAAATTAAATCAGTGAAGTGCCGAATTAAGTTTAATTATATAGTGCTCAATAAAACAGTCTGAAATGCTTTTATGGTGTTTGTATTTGACAAATAAATAAATAAATAATAGGAATGTTTTTTGTACCTTATACAGAATATATATATATTATTTTTCTAATTTTTAATGATAATGATTTACCAGAACATGTTATTAATTTTATCAAAAATTTGTTAAGTATCTGCAATTTTGAAATAAAAATTATTTGTTTTATCTGTCTGTAGTTTTTTTTTGTTACTTTGTTTTCAAACACTCCAACAAGGAGAGAGGAATTTTCTTTTTTTTGATACAAGTCTATAAAGGTTGTCTAAAAAGTATCCAACCTTGGCCAGGAAGAATATTACTTATGTGACGAAATTTGGACCCTAATCCCTTTCAAAGTAGGACCCTTTCACCTTCACACACTTAACCCACTAATCCTTCCACTGCTGAAAACTCCCCTGGAAGGCTTCTTTTGGAATAGTGTTCATCTTCGTTGCCGCATTCTGCGTTATCTGTTCTCTGCTCTCAAAATGGGATTCTTTCAATTGCATCTTCAATTTCGGAAACAACCAGAAGTCGCAAGGAGCCATATCTGGAGAACAGGGAGTTTGGGAGACGACAGGAATTCCCTGTTTCACCAAGATTGTTTGGATCAGTAGAATGGACTGGAATGTGATGTATGAGCCGGAGCATTATCAAATGCAACTGCCAGTTTTTCCTCGTGCAGAGGTCTGGTCATTTGTGCATCTGACAGTCGAGCATTTGCATCTTTGAGTCAATGTACAAGTTGTTTCTAGTACTTTTTTGTCACTTCTTATCCTTCCTGTGTGTATTCGTGATCGCATCCAACGATGTGCGGTCATTTTTGTATCAGTTAAACCTATGTTTCACTTGTGTTACCCTACAGCATCATCTCGAAACAATTGCTGAACTTTATGATTTGTTTCACTTTGGGAAACACCAGGCTTTTGACATAATTTTATGCAGTATCTTTGCTTCTTCCAGTTATCTTGATAAAAATAAAAAAAAATCCGATGAACACTTATGACAGAACCTTACTCAGCGACTGACACAATCGAATGCGGAGAAAAATTCAAACATGCGCATTAAGTTGTCTTCTTCCATTGTGCACAATGATGTCCCTTTAGCATCATTACCATATGCAGGAAAATTTAAGGTAAGATATTTTTTAGATAGCTCTCGTATTAGTTATATTTTTTGTCATGATAGGAAATTCATCCCTATAACTTGCTTCACCTTTGCGTGTTCAGATGCACACCTAACATCACGTCTTTCTTTTGTGACAGTAATATTTACGATTATTTAAACACTTTTGAGGACATGAAGAGATCCCAGAAAATGTCCTCCATCTGTCTATAGACTCATAGGTTCTCGTAAAGCCTTCCTTTTAACATGAAAAAAAGAGGGAGAGTTTTTATACCAGTTTGGCTAAAACAATGGTTATCAGACTGGGCAATTTAAAAGTGTAGTACGATAAAATTCTTAGACATTGGCGTAATATTTTGCTAATTTCGCTTTGATATTTAATATTTTACTGAAATGCATACAAAATAGATTAAGTCAAATGAGAAATAATTTTCAAAAAAGTGAAATAATAAATTAACAGATTTTGATCATTGGATACAAATAGTGTCGAAAAGAAAAATGAACTAAATACTCTAATGGAAAAAAAATATTAGTTTCAATACAATACAAATAAGTTCAAGAAATACAGAAATATATATATATAAAAAGAAAGGCAATATTTACAAAACTATTATATTGTTGATGTCTGAGATCTTCAGTATTACTTTTAGACAATATAGATATCTACTTCATAGATCTATTGTAGACTAGACTGATTTTTGAATTTTGTCTGGAACTAGATACTTTATTTTTATAAGGTGTACTAGTAAAAATAAACAATTTTGTAACAGATATAATTCTTCAGACAGCGTTTTTTTTAATCGGCCGTGTATTAAACGAAAAGATTCTTCGAAAATCTTTAGATCGGGTTATTTGATAATTAGAATACTTTCTTTTTATACTTTTTGTGAGACAGAAAAATCATTTTTAGAGAGAAGTTCCTATATTTTTTAGACTTGTGTGATCTTTCTATAATTTTATATCTTATGTAGAAAAAATGTTTAATGGCATTAATCAAACAATAATCTAGAAGAACAGGTTCTTCATTTCATAAAGTTCAAATAAAGCTGAGATATAAAATCTTGACGGGACAGCTGTCATATTTTTAATAATAAGTTTGGTATAAACATTCGTAAAATACGTAAATGGACATTTTTGCTGAAATATATCCCTAATCCATCATCTAGCTATTTCCACATCTCCAACTTGTCATGGAAACTTCCGAAAGAAAAGATATTCTGAAAAGATGGGGCTATTAGGTCACTTTTTCATACTGATTCTATGACAGCCAACGACACGCTTCATGTATTTAGTCCATTACCAAATGACATGTGGCGCTCATGCATTAATCCTACTGATAGTTCACTGGAAATCTTTTATGCAATAATCTGTAGCAATGATTTTGAGCTTCAACATAAAAATAAAATATAAATTTTGTGATCAATTATCAGTTGGTTTTTGCTTTTAACCTAAATCAAATTCAACAAAAAGTCTTCTTGAAGATTTTTTTTTTAGATTTATGTATCTTTTTATAACTCTTAATGTAACGATACCTAAGTACCTAAATTTAAAAATACCTAAGATCAATTAACTCTGAAAAAATGTAGCAAATATGCTTCGTGAATTTAACTTTGAAACTCATAACACAGAAGGAAAA
Source organism: Argiope aurantia (assembly GCA_026543865.1). Lineage (NCBI taxonomy): Eukaryota > Metazoa > Arthropoda > Arachnida > Araneae > Araneidae > Argiope > Argiope aurantia. The sequence goes on from JAPMOR010030028.1 coordinate 206,137, forward strand.
GTTATGCTGTTGGAGATTAAATATGTCCTATCACAGTGACGCATAAAACAATATAGAGTTGGATGTTAAATAGCATATGCTGCTGGTTTGCCATGATAATGTGACATCTTCCCATTTAATTTTAGTGTAGCAATCATGTTTCTTTTTTCTTTCAATTTAAATAATGATCATACAATGGGTTTAAAAACTGAATAAATCGAAAGTTTAAAAAAGTAGTTGGTCAAAAAAATTCTCGTAAACAATGTAATAAATATTGTTAAGATTTTGCAATGCAGTTAATTTCATGGTAACGAAAAAGTGTTACATGTATCTCTAAAAGATGCTGGATGGATGCTGGGTTAATGAACTCGGCCTTTTCGACCATTTGACGACAAAAATGAAAGACACAGAATATTCGAGAATCTTGGCGATAGCTTCATTAATACTGGAGTTTTGGCTTTTGTTCTAGAACGTTTGATGTCCTGTCACAGGATCTATAAAACGCGAAGACTGGTCAGTTGTAATCGAGTCAAAGAGAGGAGTAGTTAAGAGAATTTTCACTTTAAAATGTTGATCTTCAGCATGTATACCCTGAGTGCTTTGTTTATTGTAATTGCTTATAACAATTTTCTGTTTCTTCATCTGCTTATGTTGTAGATTCTGCAAATGATACATTATGTATTCTTCGTTTGTGTTTTGTTGCCTGTATTTCGTATTTTTTGTGTAGACAAAAGCATTGTTATCCGAAATTGAATTTGCAAGATTTTTAATTGTATGCCCAGAGAATAGGAGTTACTAAATCTTTGAAATAGCAAAAATAAGTAGCAAGAATTATAAATATTCGGAAATATTTTCCTCTCTGCTTTCTCGTTTATTTTCATATAAGGATACCACTTATCAAGTAGGGTAAAAAATAATCGTGGTTATGAATAATGCAAAACAACAACAACAACAAAAAACAACGACGTTGCCTTTATAAAAATTAATTTTCATATTCTAGAAGCTTGGACACATTTAATTCATATTTTTAAAAATTTGAGTTTCCGATTTTTTTTATTTTTAAATTTATCTTTCGTATTAGTTTTGTAGTTATTTCTTATATTAATTCTCTTTTGGGAATTTTTGCCTGTGCAAATATTGACTATCAAAATAAACACTAGTTCTTAAAATTTAATATTATTTTTAGCATGGAAGTTTAAAAATATTTTTATTTAGTAACATTCAGTAATGTTTTCAATTGCAACATTTTGTGAGGATTATGTTATCGAGTTTAAGAACACTTTCTTAATTTCGTTTCATCCTCAATACCTTTTCACCCTTTTTAAAGTTTTATTTCTTTTAATATACGAATCATGCAGAAAGAAAGCATTGAAATCAAATGTGTCATTTTAACGAATTTCCATGTTTTAAACTTTCTGAATACGAAAATAACATTTCTGGAATTATGTCTATCTGTGAACAGAACTACTAAATACGCTTTGAGCTAGACGAATGAAATTCGGTGTATGAACGTTTCATTAAACGTATAGATATCTGAGAAATCTTCAACAAAATCCATTCACAGGAAGACTATAAGTCCGGCTATCCGATTACAAGTGAACTCGATAGTTTAAAAAACATAAAAAGCAAGATATATAAAATTTGGTATATAGGTTTAGCATTTAAAATGTGCATCCGTAACAAATTTTGAATAAAATCAGACAGGGATTTGACCGCTTGGAAGTTTATATTTTTGAATGCATGTAAACACAATCATTTAAAAACATAAATAGTTTAAATGAAATTTCATTAACAGTTTTAGTATATAAGATGTATATCCTGATCAATTTTTGAATCAAGTCTATAAAAGACTTGAGGGTATATCAATCTACTTCTGAATCTTTCGGTATTTGTGTATTAAAAACAAACCAATGATTAACCGCCAAAATAAAGGAGAAAAAGATCTATACATCATAATGATTTTTCGCCATTGTCCTACTAGGCATTTCAAGGCTTTATCCAAGACCAACAATGTTATGCAAAAGGGATGGGGATTAACCTTTAATAGAGAGTATGCGAAAAGGTTTGGAGTGACCTCTCGTTTCACAAACAAACATAATGCCAAAAAGGCGTTTTTTGGATTGGAAGGTCTAAAACGTGGAGATATTGCAAAATTTTGAATTCGGTTTTTTTTTGGCGATGACAATACAGTAAAAAAAATAAAAAAGTAAAAAAAAAGTAAAGAAAAAAGTTAAAAAAAATGAATATAATACCTTCGTTGGACACGAACAATAATGCTTAGATAAGGAAATGGAATAATTAAAAATGTATTTCCTATTTTCTCAATGTGAATGATAACGCTCCGTCTAAAATGATCTTCGTAAATAATCAAATTCTTCATAATATTATGAACGAAATTGAATTCTAGTTTGTTGGGAATACTTCGACTTTTGAATAATATGATCCCATCTGCAATCTTCATGTAAGAAATGCAAAATGGATTTCATGAATTTAAATATTGCGCTTTTTGAGATATTGAGCACATACTAATATGACAAGATGCATAACCATAATTTCAAAAAAGCTTTTTGAACTCATTGAGGTCTAAAACATCCAAATTAATCGAAATAGAAGTCATGAACTATAATTATATTCTCTTTGTGTTTTTTATATAACAGTAAGAATCAACAGATGAAATGTAAAATCTTAGTTCAATAATTGTTCTTTCTACGTACAGTATTTTTTGCTATTATAATCATTGATTTATATTGTTAAAATTTTAATTTCAAAATTAAATATACATCTGAATATGTTGAAAGACTTTTGCTTTAAAAATAATCTATGAAACACAATGAAATCCTAAATATAGTGATATATTAAGATATGAATTTATAAGGAAAACTTTAAACAGGTAATGGAATAAAAAATTATATCGTGATTCTTACACCTATGCACTTCTTCGTCATAACTAAACTTAAACTTAAAGGAATTAGAAAAAAAACAGCAAAAAAATTCTCGTAAATAAAGAGTTGACAGATTGCAAAAATTGTTGAATAAATACAGGTGACTGGATAGGAACAATTTAGGTTTGAAAATAAAACTGATTAAATTAAATGTGTTGCAAAAATAGAAACAAGAACCATTACCAAAAATATTTTCTAAATGAAATGAAGAAAAGTTCGTCAAAAAGAAATCTCCTTTTATCGTGCCATGAGAATTGTCAGAGAACTTACACTGAAATTATTATTTTTGCATTAAGTCGTTCCTCCAGTAACTCTTTTCTGGTATTAAAATTATTTCCTTTGTATATATTTCCCATCTGTTTCATAAAATTTCCAGAACATAGATGAAAAAGAGAATTCTTACGCTTTTGTCTAATTAAGAACAAGCATATTGGAAGGAAAAAAAACAAGAGCAAAAATTATAATCTTATATTCTTGATTAAATTGTTCGGTTCTACGCAATTAATGCACGAATAATTAATTATTTTCTCTAAGAGATATAGAAAAAAAAGGGCATTATCAAGTTTCTAGTTAGAATATAAGAATAAGCTAAGCTGTACAGAAATTAATGCAAATTTTTTCGGAAGAAATACTCTTTCAGTTAGAGCTTGTTATTCCATCCTGTGTTAATGTTAATTAAATTAAAGGAAAGTCGAAATCACTAATGTATTTTAATGGTTTTTAATTTAATTTTGGGATTCACTCAGCGATTTTTTTAAATCTAAGCCCAATTTTCGATTTTAGTAATGTTCATTTGCAAATGAACTAATGAATTCGTTCATAGAATGTAAAGGTGAGCATAATAGCTACAAAATAGTTAAGTATTCTGTAACTAAACGTGAAGGAACTTATCAATCCTTTTCGCTTTTAAGGGTTATTTTTTCTTGTGATAAGGAAAAACATAAGACAACCGCAATGTCGGTCGAATATGTCAATACGTGACATGAAAGCTTCATTTTTTTTAACTCGACTTTTGTAGCGTTTGTTATTCTATATGACTTTCGATACGTTTTATCCTTCTGCAATGAATGACAAGAAATTGATGCTTAAATATAAGGTCTATGTACTATAAATGTTTTCTAAAAGCTTCAAACTTTTTTGCCTTTTCAGACTATGAAAATGTACTGTTACTCTATTTAAACAATATTTTATGGGAAACCTTATTTTATTTATTTTATCCTTTATTAACGAGTATGTGTAAGTGCTGGATATGCAAACGAGAAATCGCACTTTTCTTTAAACATATGACATTCGAGAATTGCTTGATGGCAAGTGAATCTGGTAACACTTGTGTTTTAATATAAGACAATACCATTTAATAATATAATTAGTATAAGAATCATGTTCGAAGTGTCAAAATAATAATTTTTTTCTTAGATAAACAATGATAAACTTAATTATGAAGAAAGCTGTTGAAAAAACATCTGATGTTCGAAATTTATGAAAAATATCTTTACGAATGTTTTTGCCTATTTTGATAAATAAGCTTGCAACATTAAAAAAAAAAACTCGCCAAAAATTTCAAGACGAAAAACTGCAAGCATTATTGGATAAGATGATTTCTAAACATAATCGGAACAGAATATGAATAAAGCACACACCAAAAAAAAAGATGAAAATATTGCAATATTATTTTTTTTACCGTTCTTGCAATACTAGTCGATGTAAAGTAGTAATGTATGTCAGTTATGTATAGTCAATGTCTTCCAATTTCCAATGTTTAAAGCTATTTTTCCAACACACCATTTTCGCAGGAAATTGCTCCTTCACATTACCTTACTGAATAAGTCTTCTTTTCAGTTTCAAAACAAGTAAGAAACTGCATTATGGATCGAGATCGCGTAATATTAATAATAATACATTCTTAATACATAAAATAGTACTATGAAATATTAACGTTTCAGTTTCATATCCAGGGTTTATCCTATTTATAACTAGATGGTTGTGAAATTAATTTTTCTGTTCGAAAAAAAAGGACTTAAAAACAAATTAGAACTTCTAGCTTGAAACAAAGCACCACAATAATGACTTTGGTTTCATTTATCTTACTAGACTGCATAATCCGTTGCATTCTGTTGGAAACGAATGTTATATTAGTGCAGTTTATATTGTCCGTCTGTCTTATATATAGATATATATTAATATTTAATTTAATTCAAATTAATTTCCTAAATTTTTGCCTAATTCGGCCCATGTCGGGGTTTTTCTAAAGTGTTCTCTTGTTTCCTGATCGCATTCCACTTTTTCTGTTTAATTAATTCAACTGAAGCTTTGTAAAAATGATGCACTATAAGTTCCACGTGCCGAGTGAAAATGATCCCTCCGTTGCCCTTGTCAATGTCAGCACGTGTATCGAATCGCCACATGGTGGTGGAAATCTCATGTTATATAAGATCAGGGATAAAATGTTCAGTTGGCCTTCATTTTTCTCTTTTCGCTCTGTGTGAGTCGTTCTATGTTGTGTGTGTGTATTCGTCTCTCCTTCTGGTATATAATATGTACCTCTCATGGATAAAAAAACGTCGAAAAAATCGAAAATCTCTTCAATGTATTCGAACATGAATTCTGCTTCAAAAAATTATGCTAACAATTATTTAGTCGACAGGGATAGTTTCCTGTGCAAAATTTTTAAAAGAATTAAAATTAAATCCGCAGGTGGACTTCGACGTTGCATTGTGTCTCCGCAGCTTGCCGTACTCCAAAAGATAATTGCTTCGGTCCCGGTTCGCTCAGCTGCGTTGTTTCCGTGGAGAAGCTCCTTCACCGCCGTCTTCCTGTGGCTGCCTCCGGTCACGTCTTCCATGCAAACCGTAGTCCAGGGTCCGGTACAGCTCTCCGACGTGTTTGGCTCCATTTCCTCATATGCGTGCTCCTTATATCTTCAAGAAATTCTAACCTGTGCCATGCTTCATCCAGTTTCTCAAAATATTACTTGTGTTTTATATTATTACTACAATACAATAATCGCCTGCTTTACTCGCCAGTGGTCTACAGTACCAGTTCAGTGCTCAAAATTTCCTTCTGCGATTTCTTAAAAAGTGAGTAGTGTTTTCTGACTCAACGGATGAAAGTCAAGCTTTATATTTTGAATTTATTTTGAATTGCATTTTTTAATTACAATACAATTGCAAATAATATTTTTATATTATTATTCAAAATACCATAAATTTTATTTAAAATATTGAGTTTTTGAAATTTTTTCAAATCTATTATTTAAAAATTATGTATAATATAAAAGTGTGTTGAGTTTGAAATTTATTTATATGCTATTAAAATCAAGAATGATGATTTCCCCAAATAAATTTAATTTAATTAAAATGATCTAAGTCAAAGGTTTTTAAATTAAAGAATAAATTGAAGATATGACACATGATATCAGAAAAATTTGGTGAGTACTTCAGAGGAAATTTGTTACAACTCTGTTATAATTAAACCATACTCAGGTATTTATTGTGTCAGATTGCTTTTTGTTTTAATAAACATACAGACCTTGTGAATGAAAAAAAGTTACATACCAAGATTCGTATATACTTCATAATTAATGGAGCGTGATAATTAGACTAATATAGTAAATACCTCAGGGTAAATTTACACTTCTGACAGCTATTAAGCTACTCTCTATTATCACTGCGTCCAAATACTTGTTTTTGGACATATTATATATATATACAGGGTGTTGCCGAATTTGACCGACAAACTCAGAGGGGTGATAGTAGGCATCAAGAGGATAAAGAATCACTATACAACATGGGGTCTCAAACGACGTTTAGGGGGTGAAAATCACAAAAATATAGGGAGTCGGTAAACTATTGGAAACTGTAAAAAACTAATAAAAAAAATAATAAATGGTGTTTCAAATATGAATTTTTTTTTAAGTGAAAGCATATTCTTAAAAGCTATTTTTCATGTAAGTAACATGCCGATTTGATGAACCAGGGGGTCGTGAATTATTGAAAACGAAAAAGTAGTTTAGAACCCTTATCTTCAAAAATATTTAAACTTTAAGAAAAATAAAAGTTTGAAAATATGAAGAATTTTATACTCTTTAATTTGATATGTCTGTAGTGTGAAAACCGAGGTTTTTTTTTAAATATCCAAGAAAAAGCAAAATGTTTGCCTGTAAACATCGCTGCAACATCGGTACTGATGTTTACAGAAGGTATTGCAAAATTCTACCGAAAAATTCTGAGGAGTAATAGTAGGGAAAAAGGCGATAACAATTTCCAAAGAAATAAACATAAAGTCACAAACGATACAGATACAGCACAAATTTACTTCACAGACATTTTAATATAAGAAAGGAGACGATGGGAAACTTTATATAATGTTATAATACTTTAATAAAAAAAGCTGCCATATGATCAAAAGTTAATATTAACGACTTTAATTAACGAGCGCAGGAAAATAAACACATTCTACATACACACCACTTCATTTTTAAAATTAAATAAATTCCCATTTTATCATATTTTAAGCGTTCTGGAACAATGAAGTGCGTTTCCATTATGATATACCATTTGTTTTTGAAATCAATTTAGATTCTAATACCTAGTAATTATTTCTTGGAATTGCTGCTCTTAATATTAATTTACTTGCATTCGAGAAGTTTATAGAAGTCAATATTTTTTCATTATTATATTATCGAGAGTATATTGTCGAAACAAAGCAGTTTCAAAAATTATAGTAGTTTCTTCAGGAATAGTTGTATAAATGTTGTATATAATAATTAAATAAAGGGAATAAATAACTTTATTTTGGGACTTTACAATTACACTTTACTAACAATTCTTATTAGAATTCAGTAACTATATTTTTGTAATTATTTTAAGAATTTATATATCACTCGCATTAGATGTAACTAAATTTCAGTTTAATGGCAAACATTGTCTTGCTTCGAATTAATTCATTAATCTGAAAGTCTGAATCTAGAAGAACAAAAATAAAACGAAATATTGCTCTGAACTTATATGTAAGTATATAATTAAAATATATTATTTGGGAACGAAGCTATAATTTATTCTTTTGATATTATAAGTAAAAAGTGTGAATGTAAGCGAATGTAAGGAATTTTATATTAAGCTGGATAAATTGTGTCTGAAATTTTAAAAATGGTAATGTTAATAAATATTCATTATTAATATGCTATGTATACTTAATAAAAATCATGATTAATATATATAGTTATTCAATAAAATTATGGAAGATTTTTTTTGTATATTTAAAGCGATATATCAGAAAGAAAATAAAAAAGTAATGAGAATGCAACTGAAGGGAAAAAAAATGATCTTCATTAATTTAAAATGGCTCAGCCAAGAATATAATAAAATTACTAATTTATAACCGTTTAAATTTTTCTTCATTTATCATGACATTACTAAATCATTAAAGAAACGTTATTTCGAAATGATTTTTAATAACCTTTTTTTTTAATTAATGCATTAATTTTCTTCATTTGCAGTTCTTTTTCCCATCAGCTGTGTCAGAATTTATTTCGAAAATAGCTAGATTACCAACATGTGTCGCTGATTGTTGGTAATAGATATTTCTAACTATCATACAGCTGCATACAGTATCTAGATATTCATAGTTTCTGTCAGGAATTTTACATCATCAACTCTATCATCATCACATCATAAGTGATAGTAGAGTTGCAAATGCTTTTAGAATGCCGAATAATTGACCTTTTTGTTAGTACAAAAATTATTTTCTACGATTATTGAAAATCATATTTAGAAAAATACAAGCAAAAAATCATCCAAAACAGCAGAAAACATTAAATAAATATGTTCTATGTTAAATTCTGAAATTTGAGCTTCATAGCGTATTGAGACATTATAACGTCTACGTGTATGCTAAATTTCTTGGCTGTAAGTTCGATAGATTAGTCTTAACACAAAATACATACACTGGCAAGCCCTTCCTTTTATAAATATAGATAAATAAAATAAAATAAATAATAAAAGTCAAGGAGCAGATTCTTGTAGTACTGAGATTATTAAATATCTTTGATAGGCAAGAAAAACTGCACAGGAAAGAAATAAGTAGAAATGATAGGAAAGAAATAAAGTTTGAAAACGTTCTTAGCGATATCTTTTCAAACTCGGAACAATTCTGTCCAAATTTTGAAAAGAAAGAGTTCAAGAATGATCGCCATGTGTACTAACTTTCCAATAACTAATTTTCTTCTTATCATTTTCCATTCAAAATAAGCGTATTTTCCAATATCGTCACCTTGTGGTTATTCACTTTCGTTTTCTTCTTTTTTATTCCACACGAAAGAGAATTCTAGTTACTGTTCGTTTTTCATTTAATCGAAGACACACCTTCTTGTAATATTTTTATTTGTTAATTTTATCTTTTGCTATCTAATCACGATTTTCTGACGAAGAAATTTTTTTAGTTTTTATCTTCATCACAGCTTTCGAACCAGCTGTGAGTTTACTTTTCTGTCTAGTCTCACGTTTATTATTCTGCATGAATCTATTTATTATTCCAGCCATCTATATCGTATGAAGAGCATTTTTAAATGAAATAGGAAGTAGAAGTGAGTTTTAAGTTCATTCAATCTATTTCTACCACACTCTTCTACTTCTTTTTTTAAGAGACTTCTTTTATAGAAATAAAAAAATTCTCTTAGACGAATTTTCCTACGACCAATAATCTACGCCAGACCATTTTTGGATGAAAAAAAATCTGTTTCTCAGTATTTATATGAAATGTTACGTAACGTCGGGCGCTTAATATAAAAATTATTTTTGTATTTCGATAAGTTTTAGAAGAATTATGAGCAATTAAAATTTTTAAACAAAATGCCACTCCAGTTTTTTGGCAGTTATATTTATTGGAAGGATGGTTTAGTATTAAAAATATTTTTAATAATATAACGATATTTAAATTTCAAAATGATTTGTATTAATCAATTTTTTTAAATTTAAAAAATATTTTATCATTTTTATGGCTTATAGCTAAATAAATGAGATAAGTTTTAAATTACGATCAATCTATTTCTACCATACTCTTTCTACTTTTATTTTTCTTGAGAGAATCTTCCTTAGGCGAATTTCATACGACCAGTAATCTACGCCATATCATTTTGGATGCATTTTTTATTACTTGTTTTTACATTAAACATTACATAACGTTAGAAACTAAATATAAAAAAATATTTTTGTATTTCGATAATTTTCGAAAGAATTATGAGCAATTAAAATTTTTAAACAAAGTGCCACGCGCACCTTTTGACAGTTACACTTTTCTTTGGAAGGATGGATTATTATTAAGAAAATGTTTTAAATAATATGATGATATTTTAATTTAAAACTGATGTGTGTTAATCATTTTTTTAAAATTTAAAGTAATATTTTAGCATTTTCGTGGCTTATAGCTAAATAAATGAGATAAGTTTCAAAATTTTTACAATATTAAAAATTATATTTTCATCGGATTATATAGCAGAGATTTATATGCTATGTTTTAAATGTATGCAAAAGCTTTTTAAATACATAAAAGAGTACTTTATTTACTACATTTAAATTTTTTAAAAGGCTATTTTCTCCAAATAAGAAAAATAAATATTTAAAAAAAAACTTTTAAATGCTCCTGATGTTGCAATTTTTCCTCAAATTCCCTAATATTTTTTGTATGTAAATAAAAATTGTTATGCGATTTCAGAGTACATATAGAAGTAATTTTGAATTTAAGATTTATATATTTCCTTTAATATCAAATTATTGGCACATATTTCCACAAAATAAATCTCAACATTTACTCAGTTTTTCATATATGCTTTATAATATATTTTCATTTTGAAACCAACACAAGATTTAATGTCAATATTTGCTTATTTGCTTGAAAATGGTTAGAGTGCATAACATAAAAAAATTAGACTGCCTTACGGATAATTTTAGAGCATTGGAACATGTATCATAAAGGCTATTAATTGTTATTAAGTATTAAAATCATATCCATAATTCAGAAATAAACAGTCGTATTTAATGAAACTTAATATGCCATTTCTTATAGTATTTTGCTTAACGCTTGTGAAATTTAAAACTAATATGTTGAAAATATAAAAATATTTTAAATATCCGTAGTCGCGTTAAAATTCTGATCTAATTCCCAAAATATTCCCAAAAATATTTTTAATTATATGCGATGAATATTATTTGTTAAATTATATCCGATGAATATTATTTGCTAAATTGTACCTGATAAAATAGCTGCAATAAGAATGCTTTATTCGAAATTTATCAAAAAGGAAATTCTATTTCAAAAATGTTACTATCTTAAATTTTCGTCTTTGGTATAACAAAATAGGTATAGAGACGATTTAAAATAAAAAATTATCATTAAAATTTTACAATTTCTTTCGAAATATAGAGTCAGGCTAAAAAATTACTAAAATATATTTAGTAAAAAATTAAACTTAAATAAAAAAAATTAAATTTAAATTTTGATAATTTTTTTCCGTAAATCTTTAAATTTTGTATATTCTTAATTATATTTATATTTTTCTTTATGATATCATATTTCAATAGCTATTTTATGACAAATTTTGAAAACTATGTCTCATTCTTTTAAATTTAATTTTTATTTATGAATTTATTAACAACTAATACATGAGAATTTTTATTTTTTTCCCTTTGTGTTATAAGATTATGGAAAAATACAATTTAACAACTAATTTCTCAATTATCTATTGAATTCCGTTCAGATGGCCAAATTGAAAAACGTGAAATTAATTTATATCAATTTAAAAATGGATTTTTTTTTGCAATCATGTAACTCTTTATATATGTTTCTAGAAATATCACTAAGTGCTCTTATGGAAACTCATTTTTAAAATTTTTAATTCTTATGGCACATTTTACGCATAGTCATTATATTTAAGCTATTTTCATGACAAGCATTTTTAACACCTTCTTTGTCAAAGACAGGCATGCTTCCTAAAGATCCCAAAATTTATTTTTTTGCTAACTTTTCTATAATTTAGAAAGTTAACTATTCCTTTCCTTGTCCTCGTCTCATTATTTTTACACATTCTTTTGCGTTTTTAAAACAAATAAGGGCGATTTTTTCCTGTAGTATATTTAGAGTGACGAGGCTCTTTATTACTTCATTATGAGGTAGATGAAAATAATAGACGAATTTCAGGTACAGTTATTTAATTATTTTCTAAGCTCCACATTTCACTGGACAAAACAAACACGAACGCGAAAATACACGACACTCACTAGAATACAATCTAATAATGACCCCAAGAGGACCATGAGAAATATACCAAATAATAAGGCAACGCCATCTGTTGTATCAAAAGAGAAAATATTAGAGTTAATGTAACCGCTATAAATATATCTTTTATTAATTCTGAAAATGTTATTTTTGAAATTTTATTATTTGATAGCCAATTTCTATAAAATAGATTTAGAAAGTCAATTTAACATAAGAAATTTTATTTACACGTTTTTCCACAAAAGCATTATGTATCAGTTGGTATGAATGCTTTCAATTATCTCCTAAAGCACAGACAAAACGAAAATAGATTAAAACAAAATACAGAGTTCTAAAGTTTTTAGTTTATATAACACAAGACAGAAAAAAAATCCTGTTTTATTTACAAAATACTCAAACTTTTTTTGGAGAAAAACCATTTTTAGATTTCATAATTAGTTTTTGTAATTTCATTAAAACTGGATTTTTTTATTTAGTTGAGTTCTTTTGGAATTTAGATAAATTTCAAATTGAAAAAACCCTGGATAAAATTAAACAAAGCCTTATCACTTTTCGAAAAATAACTTTTTTTTTCATTTTATGAGATTGAAATATGAGGAAAATCAAATAAAAAGTTTTTTTTTCATTTTGCCTGTTTGAGTTTGAATTAAAAAAATAACAGTGCTATTCTTTTCTCCTCTTTTGATGATGGAATTGGTTTTTTTTCTGATACGGTATTTTTGTAAAGTATAAATTTTTCCGAGTTCCAAAAAAATTGTGTTCATTAGAAATTTTTCAGAATTTCTACAAACAGAAATTATGCTGGGAAACTTCTGCCTAAATATGAAATAAATTTTATTTTACAAAATTCAGATGTTCAGATTCATAAATTCTGTATGAAGATATGTATATTCAGTTTGCATAGACATATCTGTGACATAGACGTATCTTACTATGCCATGTTATTATTTACACTTACATCAGATAAAATTCGTTATATTATTTTGCTATCTTTCAAATGATCAATGTCAATGATCTTACAATTTGATTGGAATGGCGACACGATATTTTTTATATGAACATGCACAAATGTATACACACATGAACAGACAGAGCTGACTCATTTAAAAGTATATTGTGCCGTATACTCTGGGTATGATATCACATCTATTTTTCTAACAAGATACGCAATGAAAGCAAAAATTAAAATGGACCACCAAGCCTGACGTAAGCATGAATTAATCTCATAATGAAAAAGGGTTAAGCATTCACTCCAATTTAAAATATTTTACATGCTTTTACGTGTAAACGTGTAAATAATAGCAATTTATTTACAAAGTTGAAAGCACTTGAAAGTAAAGTAAGAAAATTCAGCTAAAAATACATATCGCCAGAGAATTTTTGATATGCACGTAAGCTGAATCAGGAACTGAGGTATTGCCAAGTAAGGAAATAGAAACTTCTTTCCTTATTATAATTTGGAAAAAAAGTTAAAACGCAACTATAAATAATTGATTCAGTTTCTTGTGTACAAATATCTAGTATAAAAAAAGAAAAATATTCAACTGTCTGTTAGCTGCCTGTTAATTTATGAAACTGTCTATTGATTTGTTAAATTTAAGCCCTGTTTCAAAGTTACAGAAGGCTATTTAAGTCAAAGTTAAATGATGAAGGCGGAATTTGAACTAATATCTTATTTTTAAATATGCACACCAATTTAGTAGGTCTGATTTCGATGTTATATAATCATGCGCTATGTCCATATATATGGCGAATTCTTTATTAAATAACGTTTTGATGCCAGCTCTTTCGTTGGTTACACACACAGTGTTTTTTTCCGCCATTAAAAAGTTACCATCACCGCCGATACTACAGTAATACATTGAAATAAATTAAAGCTTATACATTAGACGGAAAAATACACGAGTGAGTGGTCAATTTACTTTTGGCGGACGCTGTGCAGTGGTCAACAGCCACTGGCGCCAACGGTAATTTTACCACCGTCGCCGTCCAAGTACAGACGTGCATAATCAAATGCAAATTTACACACACAGCGGTTTTTTTAACGTCTAGAGCTGTTTTTCCACAGCGAGATTTTACCTTCTTGCGTGAAACAAAATTTTTTTAGCATCAATACATTTTTATCTTTTATGAATATGAGTGAACTAAGTATCGATAATGAAATTTTAATTGCTTTAATTCAAGAAAGGTTTGTTTTATGGGATAAAATTCTCAATATATTTGAAGACAGAAACGCAACACTTAGCGTGAAACTTGTCGTGACTTTGATCGATTGGAAGAAAAATTCAGAAATGATTTATGGTAAACCCATATTCATTTATACTTACTAGAAAAAAGATGAAGTCGTAAAAAATTTTATTTTGCGAGTTTTGAAATGACAGTGAAATTTACATATTTAACAATTTCTAGTTTTAGAGAACTTTTGTTTATACTGAATTAAAGTTTCTGGATTTAATTATTAATTCTTTTTGTTTCTGAAATGGCCATCATTAACAAACTGTTTTTCGTAAAAATATAAACATTATTGAAAAACTAGTAACAATATTACGTTTTTCAGAAAGCGCTTTATTGTTCTTTTTTAATCTATTTCTAATGAAAAAAAATATTTTACAATAAAAATAATGCAAAGAAAGACTTTTTTTTGGAATACTTGTTTCAAATAAGAAACCGGCTTATTTTACAGTTATCCATCTTTAATATCATGGCCATCAGAATATTTTTATATTCTAACCGTATAACAGGAAACCATGCCTGTATTTGGATATTTGGAACAAATTATCTACATAGAATGTTTCTCACATTGTTTGCTTTGAGGCCTCCTCTTGGAATATTCTCTCTTTGAATATCTTCCTACACCTATAATTGACATTGTGTCCTCAATCATATTTACATCTTTATCCATAATATAATTATGAAGAATAATGCAGGCTTTAACAATATCATTAGCAAATTTTGATTGAACATCAAAAGATCGATGGAGTATTCCCCATTTATTACTGAAGATACCTAAAGCTCATTCTATGTACCGTCATGCTCGACAAACTGATAGTTGAAGATTCTCTTTTCTAATGTCAAATGTGTTCCAGCGCACGGCCTTAGCAAATTTTTAGGCGGTGCAATTGTTGCCTTACCAACAAAAAATGTATGGAACTTTTAGACTTCCTGTATGTGATAAGCACTTCACATCAGGTAGATTTTTAAAAAACTACTTTTTATTGATACCCATAGTTCAGTTTACTTCACTATCGACGAGTCACAGTTTTTTCCACAGTTGCCAATATGCACAAAAATAAAATGGTATATCTACTGTCGGCAATGCCCATTGGCTTAATTGAATGGTCATATTAATTATATAATTAATATTTTAAAAATCTGTAAATGTTAAGCATTGAAATTCGGGCAGTTTGACAATTGCAAACATAATGACGATTGTTCACCTAGTAACAAACGAATATAGGTCAATCTATTGTGTCTAATGCGTAAACGAGTTGAAATAATACCTTCTTTTCTGTTCACTAATGAGGGCCCATGGGGTGTGATAACATGAAGTTTGTTGTTTGTCTCAAGGTCCCACTGTCTCTGTCATTTAGAATAAAGAAGCATTTTAATATGCTTTTTTTATGTCGCTCGCAGAAATAGTAGTAGCGATTGAAGTAGTCCCAATTTGGGAGCCTAAAATTGGTATAACTGCGGTATTGGTATAATTGGTATAAAAGAATAAAATAGTATAACTACGAGAAATTAGTTTATCAAGAACCTCTATTACTCTATTAGAAGAAGAAACAGAGCTGTTTCATTTTACTGATGTGTAAATAATGAAAATTCCATTAGAAGTAAGGGATCGAACTAATTTGGTAAGA
Source organism: Argiope aurantia (assembly GCA_026543865.1). Taxonomy (NCBI): domain Eukaryota; kingdom Metazoa; phylum Arthropoda; class Arachnida; order Araneae; family Araneidae; genus Argiope; species Argiope aurantia. Next base: position 222,188 of record JAPMOR010030028.1, read on the forward strand.
TCTCTTTCTTTGAAAGTTTGTCGATGAAAACTCTCTTGAGGCTTGAGGCGTGATCAATTGGAAATTAGAAGTCATTGCTCTCACAGTAAACAAAATCCGTCAGAGAAAAGGAATAAGACATGTCGAATTGAATTGACGTCAATTATTTAAATTGTCTGGAAAAATCAATTTAAATGTCGAAAATTTAGTTTCGATGCATATTGAATTCTGTTAAGCGTCTTTAAAGAAAACCCTTTTCAAATCGTTTCTACTGATAGAGAAGCGATTTTTTCGGAAATGGTTACGGGAAATTTTATTACTTAAAACGGAATCCCGATTGTGAAAGTATGTTTGTAGATTCAAAATGTGGCATTATTGACTGAATCGAATAATGGCTAATTTAGTTTAGTTACATTACTGTACTTTCAAGTGTACATGATTATTATTTTGAATGAAGTCATGGTCAAAATATGATGATAACATTTCATTCGGACTTATTCGCCAATCATCAGGAATAGGATGTGTGTTTAGATCGATGGATTAATTGTACATCAGATGAAAGTATTCAGTCGACTTGAATATACGATTCTGATTTTGAATCTCTTTCTCTCTGGTTCTGGATCCAATACTTAGCTAACGGCTTCAATAGCTCTAATAAAAATTTGTACGGATAGTTGAATGTTCTGAAAGCATATTCTCAAGGCATGATATTATGAAATTTTTTTTATTCCATCATCAAGATGTCATTCAATATACCAGAGTATATACTTTCAAAGGATGGATACAATTAAAGAAAGTCCACGCAAAAATATCGGTTTTGGAGATATATCCATCAATATAGGAAATGATTAGACCTTTTCTTGATGTCAATTCGTACAATTTTGTATAAAGTCAGCTGAATACATCAGATCTTAATGTAGTTTCTTAATCAAGTAGCAAAATGTTTGCTTTAGTGACATGCGACGGTTGGTCTTGTTGTTGTTTCTGATGGCACTTGTTACCCGGTTTACTAAGTTACCGAATTAAAGTCGAAAGTTTTACGTCTCTTGTTTTTCAGTAGAGCCAAATAGGACCAAGAGTACGATTTAACTACTCACGCGTCACAACCCTTTTTACGGGTCGGACTCCATTCATGCAATTCATTCATTCAACCGCAGATCGTAATTCAGAACCAGAGAGCGATCTTCTCTGATCCAGTACCCCCAGCGGTATTACTCTCGACATGGAGGACTTTGTAACCACGACGGATTTATACGTGCACTAGCCACCACCACGCACGGAGAGTCTTCGGCTGGTGGGTTCGAACTCACCGGTTGGTCTTTATATATGACATGCAATATCGATTCGAGACGCCTCAAGTTAGTTTAATGAAAACTTGAGTATATTTGATGCAATGCATAAAATATAACAACCTTAGATTTTGAAATCTGAAAGCTCCAATTCCATTTCATTTCTATTATGACCACATAACCAATTTCTTTTTGAAATTAAAGAAAAATCTATAAATAAAGCGAGAAAATCGCAAAGATTACTAGTAATCTTAGTTTCTTTGAAAAAAAAACATTAATGTTTTGTCACTTTCATTATTGAGTGAAAGTATTTTACAGAATATTATTGAAATAAGGATAATAGTTTTATTTTTAGTTCTATCTAGGTTAAAAGATTTAGAAGCAAGAGGGCATAACAAGTAGGTCGGAACCTAAACGCAGAGTTCTAATCTGAGTTTCATACAACCTTAATATTTGGCCTTATTTTCTAGACATTAAATACCTTTATGATTTCTCACATTAGAACTGTTGCATTAACGTTAAGTGTTGATTAAATAATAAAAACAATAGGAATTTTTGAATTTCATCTGAATTATTCAAAATTTTAATCATGGGAATTTTTATTTTTAATTCCTTACCCACAGCATGTTGTATGTGATATTCTTGCTATTTGTACAGATTAAATTTTACAGCCGAGTCAAATAGTTAAAACATATTTTTAAAATGAAGGTCAAAGGCAACCCAACAAAAGATTCAATTAATACTCAAGTAATCGACTTAAAATGAGTTTTGCTTTAAATTTGAAATCCATTCTGTAACTCGTATTTGCTGTTCGAAAAGTTCAAAATAATTCTTTAGCAGTTTGAAATAAATGTTTATTTTTTTTGTTTTCTATTTTTTGATAATATAATTCTAGTTTTAATATAAGAAATTTGATTTTTTTAAAATTTTTTATCTGTGATTAGACTTTGTTTCTTTGATTTAGAAAAATTTTCATTACAATTATTTACTAAAATACGTCTAATTTAAATTACGATGATATTTTTAGAATTTTTTTGAACAGTTATTTGGTTATTTAAACAGGATTGGTTATATGAATACAACATTAACTTTTAATACTAAATATTATTTAATAAATCTGTGATTCAGTGTATTGTAGAAACCTGGATATATGTAAAGTCTAAAGAATACATAATATAATACAATATCGGTTTATAAGTTTTTCTTGGAATTTTCAATGTCTATTTTTTATAATTTAACATTTTAAGGTGGAAATTTGAATAATACTTTGAAATCCTATAAATTTCTCTTTTAATTCATAATATTCAAAAGACAAGCAAAAATGCATATTTTCCGCGCAAATTGTGAAAGGAACGTCAAAGCATTATGTAAGATATTCGATAGCAGTCTGCATGCGCACTACTTCATGCAGTGCGGCATTTAATTGCGTATATTTATTGTATGATTGTTGTAATACATGAGTTCATTTCATTAAATCTCATAATCACTTTTAAATATCCTGCCATGTTGAAGTTTTAAGGAATTTTATGAAAATATTTTTTTT